>JALPQD010000284.1:1948759-2351259 GCA_023101885.1 Typhlomys cinereus
AGGGCATAGCCAAAATTCAGAGTGAAGAATCCCTTTGAGGATAAACTATTTAAGTTAAACTAGTATGATTCAATAAAAAATCTAGAATATATAAAACTTACTTCTCTTAATAATATAAACAACACTTGTTCTCTCTACAGGTATACTGATTATAAACAGAGGAGCTATATACAGGGGAGAAGATGGGTTGAGAATAGTTAGTGTACATTATGTGCAAATGTGAAATTGTCAAGGAAAAATTCAATTCAAAAGAAAGTCTAGCAACATCTTATAAGAAGGTGACAATTGAATTGATAATTGGAGAAGAGGCTTAGTGAACCTTCTCCAAACTCATTTATGAGATTCTGCTTCAAAGGTATTTAGTTAACCATTATAAATACATGTGCTCATAACAGGATTTAATGAGCAAGGCTAGAGTTAAATCAATCTAGCTTAGATAACCTATGTGGGTACTTAACTATTATGAGATATATCATAATCAAGGTCTTTGGGAATATAAAATTTATAGAGGATGTAATTCAGTTTCCTAAATTGATTGATAATTTACTGTTGTTTTGATGTTGTTTTCTGTTTTGGCAGTCCTACTTTTCGCAAAATTCAACAAAATTTCAAAATTTTTTGCTTTTGACAAATTCTAAAAGACATAGACCATTATAGGTTTATATTTATGAACATCATCATTTTCAATATGTATCCACAATGGTGCTTATCAGGAAAGGCAGTCTTCAAATCTCACTATGATAAATTTTAAGAATGTCTAGGCATGTTCTTCATTTTTATCAAATTCTTTGTAATAAGCTCCACATTTGCAATAGAATATAGCTCACCATGAACCAGCATTTCCATACATTCAAGGAGTTAGATCTCTGATAGGCATAATTATTTCTGTTAATTTACATTACTGTAAGAAAACAACATTTTCTAAGTAGTATATAAACAATAGAAATTTATTTCTCATGATTCTGAAAGCTGGAAAGTCTGAATCAAGGGAATGATGTTTGGTGTGTTGTAAGCATCAACTTCCTAGAGATTAAGCTCAAGCTGTATTCTCATGTGGTAGAAAAAAAGTAGAATGATCTTTTCTGTTTTTTTTTTTCCTCACACATTTTATTTTTTTCTCTAATCACACAAGCTAAATAAGTACCCCTGTCCTTTTTCTCTCCCCCTCCCTTCCCCAGTCCTCTCCCATTGCACTCTTCCCTTTTCCCTTCTTCCTTTCACTCCCCTCCCTCTCTCCTTCTCTCCCAGTGCCTCCCCCTTCCTCCCTCCAATCCCCTGGAGCATTCTTTTGTGTAAACACCAAACCTCCCCCTGGTTCCACCCTAGTGTGTGGGGTAAGGACACAGTGGCATATCCCAGAGCCCCTTCTTGGGCTCCCCATTAGTGTGGGAACTCTCTTATGACATTTTAATCCCTTGCCTTTAAGGATCCTTCTGTCTGGAACCTTCTCCCCTATGACCCATGCTAGACTTTGTGGGGGGAGAGGGTGTTGACATGTCAGCCATTTTGCAGGTCAGGCAAAATCTAATCCTGGCTGCTGCAGCCCTAACTTGTGTGGAGTATCTTGCATATCGTTGATCCTTCCCATGTTTAGTCTCCTACAATCTTGCTGTCCCCTCTTGGGTAAGGTTTCCTGAGCTTCAGGATAGGGTGAAATTTGGCTGGTCTGTTTCCAGATGAATAATGTAAGGTCTTTGGTGTTCTGAATTATGGTTTGTTGCTGTTTTCAGTTTTGCTTTTCCTGCACCATTCTATGACTTTTTTTTTTTTAGAAGAACATTAATTACTGCTCATGAGTGATCTACCTCTGAGATATACTATGCCCTGAAAGTGCTAGCTCTGAATTCCATTATCTTAGGGGTTAGGATTTCAACATGTGACTTACAAGGAAATATAACCATTCAAACCCTTTAGTCCTTGCACTTCTAGTGAGCACACAACAGGGAAATGGAATTTATTAGAGGTCATGAGATTCAGTTCTTTCCTAAATTTTCATCTCCAGAAATCAGAATGGGAAAACTGGATTGTTTGAATACAGCTTTAGACTCTCATGTCATTATCGTAAGATCAGCATAATATATAACTGAAAAAAATAAGCTGCTGTCAAATACTATACATTTGCTAAATGAAGTAGTAATACTTCATTTTCTGGTTTTTTTTTCCTCACACATTTTATTTTTTTCTCTAATCACACAAGCTAAATAAGTACCCCTGTCCTTTCCCTCTCCCCCTCTCTTCCCCAGTCCTCTCCCATTGCACTCTTCCCTTTTCCCTTCTTCCTTGGAACAGTCTGTGGGAAAACTGTGTTCAGTAACAACAGTTCTTGGTAGATAGGATGTCTATAGAGTCTATGACAAAACCTTTAGCTGTCACATGGACAACAATATCTGGAAGTTGCTGATATTACTTATGGCACCTAATTTGACCAACAAAGCAGTGAAATCATGACAGTAGAAAGTATCTTCATGTATATGTATATGTCTTTTGCAGAATTCAAGCATAAGAAGGGAGATTGTGATATTTTTTTAAATATCCACTGTCAACCTTGTGTCTTACAACTTCTTATCGTGTCTGTTCCTTCCACAGTAAGTGATTTCTGCCTCGTAGATATTGCCATGTTTATCTTCATTTGTGCTGGAAAAGTTGATAATAAATTCTTAGATTATTAATTCCTTCAAGGCAATGCCTGCTTTATAATTACAGTACCCAGTACACAGTAGTTTATAGCAGCTAAAACTCAACATTACAAAGTAACGACCTTCACATATCCCTGCCACCAAAGCTCCATCATGTTAGAGAACTTTTCCAAACTCCATTTAGAATTTCTTCCATCATGGAGTGAAAGAAGTGAAAGACTTCAAGTCTGCAACTTGCCATTTACACTGGTTTCTATGTCAACTAATTATAAAATAAATTCAGCAAAGTATATAAAAATATATGCAGCAAAAATATAAAAAAATGTGCCAATTATCTCAAAAGGGTTTCATGCTGCATGCACTGAACATTTGAAGGACAGAAGTGTTATGTATAGGTTACTTCAACTAAAAGGTGGATAATTGTTAGTGGACTATGCTTGTGAGCATAGGATGGACTCAAAGTAGCATGTTCAAACAATCTCAAGTATATTTTGAACATACTATTGTACTTGGGCTACAAACCCATATCAACAGATAGTATTGGTGTGCTTGTTTTCTCACATTTTCTGAACCTGTGAATCATGAGATCATGGTTATTATTCCCTTGAGTTAGAGAAACAAGAAAGGATTTATGTGTTTGTTGGATTTTGTCTTCTTTCATGCATAAAACTGCTCACCAGCATAGTTCTTGGAGTAAAGGAAATTTGGAACTCTATCTTTTATATTTATAGCATAAATGGTAATAGATGTGAACACAAAATGCTATCCAAATTTGAGATGCTGAGTTAAAATGAACCAAATGGTATTTTTACTATTTTAAAGTCATGATGTTCATGCACATGCTGTGAAATATATCTTAGGGCAATGTAAATGGTCAAAATAGCATAAGCATAAGGTTGGAAGGAGGATTATAGGGATTCTGAACCAACAATGGAGACAGTTAAATTGAGCATGACTTTAGTTCAGATAGCAAGTCTGTGCTCAGTAAAGCCCCTTCTCAGTGTTGGATGTCTTTTAGAGACAACTGACCAAGATGTCTATGTTTTCCTCATGTAAACCCTCTTTTCCCACATGACAAGCATTCAGGGTTATCCCAGAGGGTTGGCACAATACATGCACTCATTTCGCAGTGCAAAAATTGTTGCTTAGGCACAAAGAGAAGTAGTATTATGTGTCACAGAATTAATAACTCACAAATATTTATATGGTTAAAGATAGTTCATTGCACATACCATCAGCGTGGCAGAGAAGCTACCATTACCTATTAGATGCTATTTAACTCAGGGACTAAACAAAGAAATAACTCTAAGCTTCTGTGTGTTCTAATATTTCCTGCAGCTACTTACATGCTTAGATATGAGACATTTCATTTTCTCCTCATTCCATTTTTCACATTTAGAATATTAGGGAGCAATAGTGGATGATTGCAAAAAAACAAATATAAATAGTAAACTATAACATTCATGTTAAATCATCAAGAAGTGTGCGTACAGGACTGAAACTAATTTGAACATTTAATTCATAAAAGTAATGGGTGGCATTGATATTGTTATTTTTGCATTTTGACAAATAAAGGATAATTTTATGGCAAGAATGGAAAAAAAGTGAGAGACAGATAAAGAGATTAATGGTTTTTATGGTTTGATTAGTGAGATTTATAATTTGAAAGTCTTTTAAAGAACAAACTTTGAATTTGTTCTTATAATGTGCAAGACTTTGTCAGAGTCATTCTGATACAATTTCATAATTGAAAAGCTCTTGCTTTAATAGAGTGTTGATGCAGATATACATACACTTAATGGACAAGCCATTTTAAAGATTGGCCATAATGTACACAAAATGTGGGCAATCCTTAGGACATTTAAAGACTTCCTGCCACAAATTGCTTTTAAAATTTTGATTTCATCCTGAACTATGAAGTTAAAGGCATCTTTAGTCATTTTTATTTTAAATTGTTCCTGCTGTTCCCTTCTTAGGAAGTAGCCGGTATTCTTTTTCCTTTCTCTTGGCTATTGTAATCTTTCATACATAAATAAAAACAAAGTGGCCTATTTAAAAAAAATTTAAAGAAACCTTCTTGCAGTTACAAGGAAAACACTTAACATTATCAAATTGAAAAAAGGAAGTTATGCAGTCTTAAGTGTGTTTCATCAAGGAATGTTTTCATGATGTTTGCATTTTCCAGAAACCTTGCTACGTCTTTTTTTAAAATCTGTGGCTGCACAGTTAATTCAGAAGAAAGTACATATAGAAAGACAGGTGATTGATCAAGACAAAAATTAAAACAGGGTTCCAGTGGCACAAGCTCTTGGTTTTGACCCATAGGAGTCTCGATACAAATTAATTGTTTCTGTGATTCCTAGACCTTCATCAATCAGATGTAAATTGCACCACGCATGATTGGCTGCCTTTCCATTCTCAAGCTCCCCATAGAGAACTGTTGGCCTCCAACCATTGCAGACATAGCACAGCTGCAATCTGTCCAAGGCTCTTGGGGGAAAAGAAAACTAGAATGGGGCTGAGTTTCAGCCACAGTAGAATGCTTGAGGATGCTGCCTGTATGCTCCCAGAAGTTTTGTTTAGGTCACATGAGAAACATTAGAGTAGGTAAAACATTAGCTGCTCTTGCATGGCCTGCATTATTTTTAGACACACTTTGAAATTAATCTAAGAATACTAAAGCACAGAGCACCTAGCAGCAGCAGGAATACACACAAAGTACTTCTCAAGTAGAGGGAAAAACAAAATAGATATCCTCAAGAACAGAACAGATTTGTATATATACCTTCAGAAGCAATGGTAGTTTTAACAGCCAAAACGTAACTAAGTAACATGAAAGACCCTAGTTAGAAGTCCTCATGCCTTAAAGAACTTAGAAAACTAAACACTAAGGAAACAAATGGCCCAAATAAAAAATGGGCCTTGGAACTTAAAAGAAACTTTACCAGGGATGAAATTAAAATGTCTAACAAAGATCTTTAAAAAATGCTCTGCATCCTTAGCCATCAAGGAAATGCAAATCAAAACTTCCCTGAGATATCATCTCACCCCGGTCAGGATGGCAAAAATCCACAATACAAACAACACCAAATGCTGGAGAGGATAGGTGAGAAGGGAACTCTCCTACATTGCTGGTGGGAATGCAGGCAGCTGTCTGGTGATTCTAAAAAAAGTTAAAGATTGAAATGCCGTATGACCCTCCTATTCCACTTTTGGGAATAATCCCCCATATAGCAAAAATTCATCTTGATAGCACAAGCACGACTGTGTTCATAGCAGCACTGTTTACAATAGCAAAGTCATGGAATAAACCCAAATGTCTAACAGTTGATTAGTGTATAATGAAAATGTGTTACATTTATACAATGGAATACTACTCAGCAATCAAAAATGATGAATTAATGAAATTTGCCAGGAAATGGATGGGATGAGAAAAAATTATATTGAGTGAGGTATCCCAGACACAGAAAATTAAGTACCACATGTACTCCCTAGTAGGTGCATCCCAGCACCAAACCCACTTAGTGACATACTCAAAGATAAATTTCTATAATACCTACAGTAATTGCAATGATTATAAACAGGAGGGAAGGGGAAGGAGGACCCCGCCAGAAACAAGGAGAAAGAGGATCATGCTATGGCAGAGAAAATAGGCCATCATCAAGGACTGCAAGTAAGTAATGAGATATCTGGTTAAGCTCATAGACTTTCCTTCCTGGTCACTTGCAACTGATGGGGTATGATCTCACCAGAAGGGGAGGGCATAGAGTCTAGCAGACAGAAGGTAACTATTTTGCAAATGGGAGACTGACCTCCCACCTCACCATGGTCTCCTACTCTTATTTCATCTACCTTTGAATCTACTCTTATAATGAGACTCTATTTTAACAGTCTTTTATCTCTGGCCAGGGGGTGATATCCAATACCCGTCAGGATGGAGCTAAGGGCAGGTGAAGGAGCAGCAAAACTGAAAAAAAATCAACCAATCATATTTCATAACATTGGAGACTCTATATCAACCACCTGGAACCAGGCCAATCTACTCTCTCCCCATCCTAAAGCTCAGGGAAATATGTGAAAGAGGAGGCAATAAGATTGTAAGAGCTTAAAGATGGGGCAGAGCAATGATATGCAAGATACTCCACACAAGTTAGGGCCAAAGTAATCATAATAGGACTTTGCATTACCTGTGCAATGACCAACATATCATTGACACCTCAAAGTCTGGCATGGATCACAGGCACTAAGATCCCTAGAGGCAAGGGATTAAAAGCCACGATAGTGTTCCTATACTAAAGGGGAACACCAAAAAGAGCTCTAGGTAATGCTACTAAGTCCTTATACCTCGTCAGAGAAGAGGACCCAGAGGGAAGTTTGACATGCACACTAAAGGATGCTCCAGGGATGGGAGGGGGTGGGGGCACTGGGAGAAAGGGAAGGAGGGGGAGGGAGCAAAGGGATCCAGGGAGGAGTGGAGGGAGGGAGGGAATAGGGTACCTATCAACTTTGTATGAGTGGAAAAAAATCTTCATGCCTATATTTATAGCTTAGTATTACATTTAGCCCCAAGAAATGTGAGATCTACTTTTCTTTCTAAAATAAATTTATAAATTAAATTAACATTTCTATATACATGCTTCTACTTTCTTGTTCCCCCCTCCCTTCATTCCTCCCTTCCCTCTCATTCCCATCCTATTTCCTCCTATTCTCCTGTCTTTTGGTCCTGTGGGTCCTGGGGTTCCTTCTCTATCATCTGTTCTCATGGGGACAGCCTTCCTTGGAGACCTGCTATCCTAATTCATTCTTGTGTCATATTTGAGGAAGATAGCAAGCCACCAAAGGTAAGGCCAGGTTGGCTTTGAAGTCACTGTACTGAAATATATTCCCTTCTGCAGGGTCTTAGTTAGTCCCAATCTTAGGAAGCAGAGACCAGACAGGAAGTGGGGTTGGGCTAAGAAACCAGTGACTTACCTTCCTGTGCTAGGCTCAACCTTAAAGACCAACCCTCAGCTAAGGACAAATAGTTCAAATACAGGAATTTTGGGGGAGCACTCACATTCAAACCACAATAGGGGATGGTAGGAATGTTCTGGTTAGTGTATGTGTATGTTTGTGGGGGGGGGTTGTGTGATGTGTGTATAGTGTATGATGTACGATGTGTGCCATGTATGTCTGATGTGTATGTGTGATGTATGTGGTACATGTGGTGTGTGTATACATGTTGTATGTGTATGGGTGTATGTGCTGTGTATCTCTAGGTGTATGTGGTATTTGAATATATGTGTATATGTATATGTATGTAGTGTATGGATGGATGTGTGTACATGTATAGTATGTGTGTAGGTGGGTGTGTGTTTGTTTATATTTGTGTTTGTGGTATGCTAGGGTTGTGTGTGTGATGTATATGTACAGAGAGGGTGTGATATGTGTGTGGGTATGCACCACTGTGCAGTTCTGATGAATTCAATTGTCATGAATTCTTGGCTGTGGCTTCTTTCCTTGAGTGGACTGACCTGTTCAACAGCGTAACTCGCCATCATTAGGTTCTTACAGTTTTACTGCCTGCTCTTCTGCAAAGTTCCCTGAGCCCCTGGATGGAGAGATATTTGGCTGGCCTTATTCTAGGTGATCATTGTAGGATTGCCTGTGTTTAGTATTCAGATTGTTTGTTGTCCATTTTGCTCTTTTTGCACTGGACAAGATCGCATCCAATCTGGGTGTTGAGATCCTCTCCTATCCAACAACACAGAAACTGATAGAGAACCCTTTATACAAGGGAAGGCTTTAAGGGAAGGGAGGATCAGGAGTAGGACACAGTAGTGGGTAGGGTCAACCTCCAGGACATCATCCTGCTGTCAACTAATCACTAATTCTCTCCATGATGGGGGACACATGACTAATGTTTCAAACCAATCCAAACACCAGTGATCAGGAAGGAGACTGACCGTATCCCACTACTTGCAGGTCCTTTTTTTTTGTATTTTTACATTTCATTTTTTTCTTTTCTTGCACATTTTATTTTTTTTCTAATCATACAAGCTTGATAGGTACCCCTGTCCTCTCCTTCCCTCCTCTCCTCCCCAGTCATTCCCCCTTGTAGTCCTCCTCTCTTCCCCCTTCCTTTCACCCCCTTCCTCCTTTCTTCTCTTCCAGTGCCTCCCGCTTCCTCCCTTCCATTCCCTGGAGCATCTTTTTGTGTGAATGCCAAACCTCCGAATTCTCCATCCTAGTGAGGACACAGTGGCATAACCCTCAGCCTTTCCTGGGTTCCTTGTTAGTGTGGGAGTTAGTATGAGAACTGTACTATGACTATTAATCGTTGCCTCTAGGGATCCTACTGCCTGGAGCCTTGTCCCCTGTGATTCATGCTAGACTGTGGGGGAAATTGTTGACATGTCACCCATTGTGCAAGTCAGACAAAGTCCAAATCTGGCTGCTGTAGCCCTAACTTGTGTGGAGTATCTTGTATATCATTGGTCCTACCCGTGTTTAAACTCTTACAATCTTGATGCCCTCTCTTCCTCAAGGTTCCCTGAGTTTTAGGATGGAGAGAGACTTGGCTGGTCTGTTTCTAGGTGAATAATGTAGGATCTTTGGTGTTCTGAATTATTGTTTGTTGTTTTCAGTTTTGCTTTTTCTGCACTGCCCTTAGCTACAAGGTATTGATTGGTATCAAAGGTCACCTCCTTTGAATATGTAATTAAGTGGGTTTGGAACTAGGATCCACCTATTAGAAAGCACATACAGTGTCTAACTTTTTGTGTCTGGGATACTTCACTCAATACAATTTTTCTAATTCCATCCATTTCCCAGCAAATTTCATTAATTCACCTTTTTTGATGGTTGAGTAGTGTTCCATTGTATAAATGTACCACATTTTCCTTATCCACTCATCAACTGTTGGGCATTTGGGTTGATTCCATGACTTTGTTATTGTAAATGAAATTGCTATTCCACTTCTGGGAATAATCCCCCATAACGAAGAAATTCACTACAGTGACATGAACACAATCACGTTCATTGCATTTCAATCTTTAACTTTTTAGAAATTACCAAACTGATTGCCAGAATGGATGTATAAGTTTGCATTCTCCCCAGCAATGTATGTGATTTCCCTTCTCTTTCCCACATCCTCTCCAGCATTTGGTATTATTTGTATTGTGGATTTTTGCCATCCTGACTACGGTGAGAGAATATCTCAAGCAAGTTTTGATTTGCATTTCCCTGATGGCTAAGGATGTGGAACATTTTTTAAGGTATTTGTTAGACATTTCAATTTTGTCCCTGGTAAAGTTTCTTTTAAGTTCCCAGACCCATTTTTTAATTGGGCCATTTATCTCCTTGGTGTTTATTTTTCTAAGTTTTTTGTGCACTCTGGAAAAGAGAGCTCTATCAGATATATGGTTAGTGAAGATTTTCTCCCATTCTATGTTTTGCCTTTTTGTTGGGGTTACAACCTCTTTATCTGAACAGAAGCTCTTTAATTTCATAGGATCCCATCTGTTGAGTGTTGGTTGTAGGGATCTCCGTTTAGGAACTGTTGGCCTAGTCCAATCAGCTCGAGGGAGTTCCCCAGACTTTCAACTAGGACTTTTGTAGTCTCTGGCCTAATATTAAGGTCCTTTATTCATTCTGAATTAAGTTTTGTGCATGGTGACAAATACTGGTCCAGTTTTAATATTGTACATGCAGATATCCAGTTTTGCCAGCACCATTTGTTGAAGATGCTGTTCTTTTTCCATTGAATTTTTTGGGCCCCTTTTTAACAAAGATCAAATGTCTGTAATCATGTGGGTTTATATCTAGATATTCAACCCTTATCACGAATCTACATGTCTTGGAGCCAGTACCAGGCTATTTTTATTACTATGGATTGTAGTATAGATTAAGATTTCGTATAGTGATACCTCCAGCAGTGTTTTTTCTATTTGTGATTGTTTTAGCTTGAAGTACTTTTGACCAGCCTTTTTTCTTTGAGAATGTGCCTATCTTTCATGGTGAGATATGTTTCCTGAAGGCAGCAGATTGCTGGGTTGTGATATTTGATCCATTTTTGTAGTCTATGTCTTTTGATTGGAAAGTTAATTCTATTAATGTTTAGGGTTACGATTGAGAAATGCTTGTTGGCTGTGTCATTTTCTGTGTTCGTGGTTTTTATGTGTGTATTTCTTAGCTAGGAAGTGGTATTGGCATTATTTTTCTCTTCGTTCTCTTGCATATGTTTGTTCTT
The DNA here is from genome assembly GCA_023101885.1 of Typhlomys cinereus. Classification (NCBI taxonomy): domain Eukaryota; kingdom Metazoa; phylum Chordata; class Mammalia; order Rodentia; family Platacanthomyidae; genus Typhlomys; species Typhlomys cinereus. Next base: position 1,959,626 of record JALPQD010000284.1, read on the forward strand.
TTCTTCAAGCTTGAGTATATTTTATAGCATATTTTGTAGGCCTGGTTTTATGTTCATGTAAGCCTTCAGATTATCCTTACAGTGGAAGATTTTTCTTTCACCCTCAATTATGACTGAGAGTTTTGATGGATATATTAGTCTGAGTTGAAATGTGCACTCATTCATGATTTGTGTGTCTTTCTAAGCTCTTCTGGCTTTTACTTTTTCCAGCGAAATCACCTGCTATTTTAATAGTGACTTTTTTTTTTCTCTTGACACTTTCAGCACATTGTCTTTGTCACATATCTGTAGTTTGCCATGGTGAGTTTCTATTTTGTTCATATCTGAATGGTGTACTTGGGTAGGGGTGTCTTTTCTTAGATGTGGAAAATTTCATAAATGATAGTTGGAAAATCTTTATTTGGGTGGTTTTACGGGTTTCTTCTTCAGATATTCCATGAATCCATAGGTTTTGCTAAGAAGTCCCATAATTCTTTTTTTTTTCTTTCCTTTTTTTATTATTATTATTCCCGCTCATACAAACTTAACAGGTACACTGGTCCCCTCCCCCCCTCCCCTCTCCCCTCTCTCCCTATTCCCCCAGTGCCCCCCCTCCTATCCCCGGAGCATCCTTTAATGTTCATGCCAAACTCTCCTCTGGGTCCTCCTCTCCGATAAGGTGCAAGAACCCAGTGGTATTTCCCAGAACCTTTCCTGTGTTCCCCTTAAGTTTAGGAACATCACTGTAACTGTCACTCCCTAGCCTCCAAGGATCCTAGTGCCTTTGGTGCATGCTAGACTTTGTGGGGTCAATAATGTGTTGGACATTGCACAGGTCATGCAAAGTCCTATTATGATTGCTTCAGCCCTAATTTGTATATTGCATATCATTATTCTTCCCATCCTTGTGCTCTTACAATCTTACTGCCCCCTTCTGCAAATATCCCTGAGCTTCAGGATGGGGAGAGATTAGGCTGGCCCAGTTCCATGTGGTTGATATAGAGTCTCTGATGTTCTGAATTATAGTATATATATATATATTTTGCTTTTTCAACCTCTTTTTAAAATTTATTTAATTAATTTATTTTTTCCACTCATACAAACCTAATAGGTACCCTGGTCCCCTCCCTCCCCAGACCCCCTTCCTCTCTCTCCCTTTTTCCCTTTCCTTTTCCCCCCTTCTCTCCCTTTCTCCCACTGCCCCCTTTCCCCCATCCCTGGACCATCCTTTAGTGTGAATGTCAAGCTTCCCTCTGGGTCCTCCACTCTAATGAGGTATAAGGATTCAGTAGCATTGCCTAGAGCTCTTTCTTGTGTTCCCCTTTAGTGTGGGAACACTATTGTGGTTGTTAATCCCTTGCTTCTAAGATCCTAGTGCCTGTGATCCATGATAGACTTTGGGAAGTCAATGCTACATCACTCATTGCGCAGGTCAAGCAAAGCCTTGTTATGGTTACTTGGGCCCTACTTGTTTAGAGTATCTTGCATAACATTGCTCCACCCCATCTTTAGGCTCTTATAATCTTACCGCCCCATCTTCTGCATATTTCCCTGAACTTTAGGATGGGAGAGATTAGGCTGGCCTGGTTCCAGGTGGTTAATGTAGAGTGTCTGAGGCTCTGAATTATGTTTTTTCCCCCAGTTTTGCTGTTCCTGCACCGCCCTTGGCTCCATCCTAATGGGTATTGGATGTCTCCTCCTAGTCAGAGATAAAAGGCTGTTAAAATAGATTTTTACTATAAGAGTAGATTCAAAGGTAGATGGAATAAGAGTAGGAGACCCCGTTGGAGGTTTAGTCTCCCATTGGCAGGATGGTTACCATCTATCTGCCAGTCTCTATGCCGTCCCTTACTGGTGAGATCAAATCCCCTCGTTTGCAAGTGACCAGGAAGGAAAGTGAATGAGCTTAACCAGATATCTCACTACTTACTTGCAGTAGTTGATGGTGGCCTAATTTCTCTGCTGTAGTATGATCCCCTCTCTCCTTGTTGCTGGCGGGGCCCTCCTTCCCCTTCCCTCCTGTTTATAACCTTTGCAATTACTGTAGGTATTACAGAGATTTATCTTTGAATATGTCATTAAGTGGGTTTGTACTAGGATCCACCTATTAGGGAGTACATACAGTGCTTAATTTTCTGTGTCTGGGATACTTCACTCAACATAATTTTTTCTAATTCCATCCATTTCCTGGCAAATTTCATTAATTCATCTTTTTGAATGACTGAGTAGTATTCCATTGTATAAATGTACCTACCACATTTTCTTTATCCACTCATCAACTGTTGGGCATTTGGGTTGATTCCATGACTTTGCTATTGTAAACAGTGCTGCTATGAACATAGTCCTGCTTGAGCCATTGAGGTGAATTTTTGCTGTATGGGTGATTATTCCCAAAGTGGGATAGCAGGGTCATATGGCATTTTAATCTTTAACTTTTTTAAGAATCGCCAGACAGCTTGCCAGAGTGGTTGTATAAGTCTGCATTCCCACCAGCAATGTAGGAGAGTTCCCTTCTCTCCACATCCCCTCCCCTTGTTTGTATTGTAGATTTTTGCCATCCTGACTGGGGTGAAATGATATCTCAGGGTGGTTTTGATTTGCATTTCCTTGATAGCTAAGGATGCGGAGCATTTTAAAAATCTTTGTTAGACATTTCAATTTCTTCCCTGGTAAAGTTTCTTTTGAGCTCCAAGGCCCCTTTTTTAAATTGGCTATTTATTTCCTTGGTGTTTAGTTTTCTAAGTTCTTTGTGCACTGTGGATAATAGAGCACTATTAGATATGTGGTTAGTGAAGATTTTCTCCCATTCTGTGGGTTGCCTTTGTGCTCATGTTACAATCTCTTTATCTGAACAGAAGCTCTTTAATTTCACAAGATCCCATCTCTTGAGAGTTGGTTGTAGTGACCGTGCTATTGGATTTCTGTTTTGGAACTCTTGGCTTAGCCCAATCAGCTCTAGAGAGTTCCCTACGCTTTCAACTAAGGTTTTTATAGTCTCTGACCTTATATTGAGGTACTTGATCCATTTGGAAATAAATTTTGTACAAGGTGACAGGTAAGGGTCCAGTTTTAATCTTCTGCATGTGGACATCCAGTTTTCCCAGCACCAATTGTTGAAGATGTTGTTCTTTGTCCATTGGATTTTTTTGGGCTCCTTTGTCAAAGATCAAATGGCTGTAATTGTGTGGGTTTATATCTGTGTCTTTAAATTTTATCCATTGATCTGCATGTTTATTTTGGAGCCAGTACCACCAGGCTGTTTGTATAACTATAGATTTGTAGTATAGATTAAGGTTTGATATGGCAATACCTCCAGCAGTATTTTTGTTACCCATGATTGCTTTTGCTATCTTTGGTCTTTTGTGCTTCCATATGAATTTTGAGATTGTTTGGTTAATTTCTTTAAAGAATTGCTTTGGGATTTTGATTGGTATAGCATTGAATCTGTATATTGCCTTTCGTAGGATGGTCATTTTTATGATATTGATTCTGCCAATCCAGGAACATGGGCGGTCTTTCCACCTTCTGGTGTCTTCTGTAATTTCTTTTTTTTATAATACATTTTTTATTATTATTTCAGCTCATACAAACTTAATAGGTACACCAGTTCCCTCCCTCCCTCCTCCTCCCCCCGGAACCCCTTGCTTCCCCTCCCCTCACCCCTCCCTCCCCATTTCCCCGTGCCTCCTGCCCCAATTCCCAGAGTATGTCATCAGAGAGGAGGGCCCAGAGGAGAGTCAGGCATGCACAAGAAAGGACTCTGTAATTTCTTTCCTTAAGATTTTAAAGTTTTTGTTGTGAAGGTCTCTTACTTCCTTGGTTAGGTTTATACCAAGTATTTCATTTTTTTAGGGGTTATAGTAAATGGAATTTTTTCTCTTAGGTCTTTTTCACTTCTTTTATCCTGGACATAGAAGAAGGCCACTGAGTTTTGTACGTTTATTTTGTATCCTGCCACCCTGCTGAACTTCTGTATTAGTTGCAGAAGTTTCCTGGTAGAATTTTTGGGATCACTAAGGTATACAATCATGTCATCTGCAAATAGAGATAACTTGACTTCTTCCTTGCTGATTTGAATCCCCTTTATCACCCTTTCTTGTCCTATGGCTCCAGTTAAGACTTCAAGTACAATATTGAATAGAAGTGGTGAGAGTGGACAGCCTTGTCTAATTCCTGATTGAAGTGCGAATGCTTCAAGTTTTTCCCCAATGAGTAGAATCCTTTCTGTTGGCTTGTTGTATGCCACTTTTATTATATTGATAAAGGTTTCTTCCATTCCAACTCTCTCTAGGGTTTTTATCATAAAAGGCTGCTAGATCTTGTCAAAAGTTTTTTCTGCATATCGAGAGAATCATGTGGTCTTGGATTTTGGACTGGTTTATATGATGAATTACATTTATTGATTTGCGTATGTTGAAATGAATCTTGTGTGCCTGGGATAAAGCCTACTTGATCCCTGTGAATGATCTTTTTGATATGTCTTTGATTCTGATTTCCTAAGACCTTGCTGAGAATATTTGCATCTGTATTCAGCAAAGAGATTAGCCTATAGTTTTCTTTTTTAAGTCTATCTTTATTACGTTTTGAGATTAAGAAAATATTAGCTTCATAGAAAGAATTTGGTAGTGTTCCTTCCTTTCCTATTTGATGGAACAAATTAAGGAGTATTGGTGTTATTTGTTCCTTAAATGTCTGGTAGAACTCTGTGCTGAATCCATCTGGTCCAGGATATTTTTTGGTGGGAGGATTCGAGATTACTGCATCGATTTCATCATATGTTATAGGACTATTTAAATAATTCAAAACTTCTTGATTCAATTTAGGTAAGTTGTGCTTACTTAGGAATTCATCCATTTCTTTTGTTTATCAAATTTCACGGAGTATAAGTTTTTGAAATATAATGTTATAATTCTATGAATTTCTTGGGTATCAGTAGTGACAACTGTTTTCATTTCTAATTTGTTAATTTGGGCTTTCTCTCTCTTGATTTTGGTTAATTTAGCTTGGATTGTATCAATCTTATTGATTTTTTTTAAAGAACCAGGTTTTTGATTGGTTGATTCTCTGTATCATTTTCCTTATCTCAATTTCAGATATTTCTCTCCTGATTTTGCTAATCTGCTCTCCTACTGCTTTTTGGGATGGAATTGCTTTTGTGTCTCTAAAGATTTATGTTGCATTGTTATTTATTTGTGATATTTCTATTTTTTGTTGTTGTTGTTGTAGGCATTAAGAGCTATGAACTTACCTCTTAGGACTGCTTTCATTGTGTCCCAAAGATTTTGATAAGTTGTATTTTCATTATGGTTTGCTTTCAGGAAATCTTGAATTTCCTTTTTAATTTCTTCCTGAATTCAATTCTCATTCAGCATCATAGCATTTAGTTTCCAGGAGTTAGTGTATTTTCTGTTGTTTGTTGTGTTTTGGATGTCAAGCTTTAGATCATGGTGATCTGATAGGATAAAGGCTAGAATTTCAACTTTCCTGTATATGTGGAGATTCATTTTGTGGCCCAATATGTGGTTTATTTTGGAGAAAGTTCCATGTGCTGCTGAGAAAAATGTATATTCTTTGGTACATGGATGAAAAGTTCGATAGAGATCTGTAAGATCCATTTCTTTAAGGGTTTGATTAAATTCCATTGTGTCTGTTAAGTTTTTTACCTGTTGATCTATTCCATGTTGAGAGGGCTGTATTGAAATTCCCAAGAATTATCGTTTGGTGGTTGATTTCTCACTTTAGATGCTGTAGGGTTTACTTAATGAATGTGGAGGAGCCTGCATTAGGTGCATATATGTTCAGTATTGTGAAGTCTTCCTGGTGAATTGTACCTGTGACTAAAATGTAGTATCCATCTGTGTCTCTTATGATTTTCTTTGGTTTGAAGTCCACTTTGTCCAATAGCATAATATCTACCCCTGCCTGTTTCCTGGTTCCATTTTTGACCAGCCTTTTATTTTTACAATGTGCCTATCTTTTGTGGTGAGATGAGTTTCCTGAAGGCAGTAAGTAGATTGATGGGTTGTGATTTTTAATCCAAGTTTGTAATTTGTGTCTCTTGATTGGTGAGTTAATTCCATTAACATTTAGTGTTACAATGGAGAAATTACTTTTAATTGAGGACACTTTTTATGTTTAGTGGCTTTCGTAAGTGTATTATTTGGCTTTTAGGTTTTGGTGGTATTATATCCTCCCTTCTGTCTTCCTGGATATGCTTGTTTTTTTCTTAAAACTTGAGTATCTTTTCTAGCATTTTTGAAGGCCTGGTTTGGTAGACATGTAAGCCTTCACGTTGTCTTTGTGCTGACAAACTTTTCTTTCCCCCTCAATCAACAGATAGTTTTGCTGGGTATATCAGCCTCGGTTGACATTTTTGTTCATTCAATACTTGAAGGAAATCTCTCCAAGCTCTTCTTGCTTTTACTGTTTCCTTTGAAAAGTCATTTGTTATTTTAATAAGTTTACCTTATAAAAGTGACTTTTTTTCTCCCTTGAAGCTCTCAGCACCATTTCTTTGTCTTGAGTGTGGAGTGTTTTGAGTATTATTTGCTATGGCGAGTTTCTATTTTGGTTATATCTGTTTGGGGTGTGGAATGCCTCTTATATTTTCCTTGATGAAGTTTTCCTTGATGATAATTTGAAAAATTTCCTCAGGTGTGGTATTTTGAGGTTCTTGTTCTGGTATTTCATGAATGCGCATGTTAAGCTTCTTCAGGGTGTCCTATAACTCTTGAATATTTCTCCAAGTATCTTTTTGTCTTCAACAACCTCTTTCATTGAACTGGTTAATTCTTCCACTTTGTCTTCAAGATCTAAAGTTCTATTTTCTGCTTTATTAGTTCTGCTTATAAGACTCTCTGTTGAGTTCTGATGAGCAGTGTGTCCTCCCTGGACCGCAAGCATCCCGGGTGGCTGGAAAGGCTTTTTTAACCTCTTTGTTGAACCAATTGATTCTGCCATCTTGTTTCGAGTTCTGATATTCTATTTTCTGCATCATTTGTTCTGCTAGTAAGACTTTCTGTTGAATTTTGCATTATAGCTAGCTAATTATTAATTTCAAGATTAATCCCTGTATTATTTTTTTCAAATGATCTGTGTCTAGTTTTGTTTCTTCAACTGCCTTTTTCATTTTATCTAGGTGCCTGTCATGTTTCTATTCATTTTGGCTTATGTAGTTATTTAACTCCTCTAAGATTTCCTGTTTGTTTTCATATTGGTAAAGATTATGCTTTGAAAATCCTTGTCTTGGCTGTTGAATTTTTAACTAAAAACCACAAGGTTATTCTGGAAGGATCCATTGTTATGGGTGTCAATTTTTTTGTGAGGAATTGTGGTTTTTACTGTTTCTTGTGGATTTCTGGTGTGATTTGGTCATTTTGTATTTGATTTCTAGAATATTTTTTAGTATGTGTTTAATTGTTATGAATCAGACAGAATTGCTGCACTTGGACTATTATTGCTACTATTTACCTAAGTGTTTAAGGTTTTAGTCTAGGATCCTTGATGTTGTTTCATGGATAAGGCTATATGCTACCAAAAAAAAAAAAAAAAGTGAAGTCCCTGCTCTGGTCTGTGACAGAATTTAGGTCTAGATTACCAAATAGGGTGGGTTTAGTAGTTAGGTGTCAGAGTTTAGACTCCTTTGGCAGCTATTAGTTCCTTCCAGGTTTACGAGGGTGAACAGTTAATGCTCTAAAGGTTAGGTGTGTGGGGTTTTGTGTGTACTGTACAGAAGTCTGAAGCAGAGATGACAGTCAGTTGTGATGAGAAGGAAAGTAAAAAGGGTTACGTTCCTTAGGGTTGGTTGTGAAGATTTTCTTTTATTCAGTGGAAGATTGGTTCAATTGGAAGAAGATTCTAAGTAGCAAGGTATTGGTATTCTGGCCCTGGTTTTTGGTGACTGTGGACTCTTAAAATCTCGGAGGTTCTATTATTGGTTGACTGAGGGGTGATGCTGGGTTAAGGCTGTCTTGTGCTGATCTCCACAGAGAGAGGAAATCTGATTTGTCAATGCATACTGTTGTCTAAGACCTTATGGAAGTGCCATACAGCAGGTCCAGAGCCCAAAGGAACTGAGATCTACTGTTCATCTTAAAGCAATTTACCATTTCAAGAACACAGATGAAGGAGGCTATCAGAAGATACAGTGTTAGCTTAATTTTGCATAGAAAGAAAAGTTTGAGAATGTAGACATGTGCTTTTTCAGATAAACTTCACAACTAAATTTTAAACATATGTTAGAAAATGAGGAAGCTGGAATATCCCTGTATATGAACTGTAGATTTATCTCAAAATGTTCATGCAGATCTTGTTGCATTTTCATTCCATGCAAATCATTTCTTTTTGTGAATTTCATTTTAAAAACCCTGATAAATGTTATTTGAAGAAAAAAGTTCCTTTCAGAAGAAAGTGCTAATTGGCCCTTATTGCTAGGGTTAAGGACTCAGATTTCTTGGAGTCAAATTTTGATTCCCTTCCAATGTGACTTTTGCAAATTACTAAACCTGATCAGTTTTTTGTTTCTTATTTCTAAAAGTAATGTAATAAGCCAGGTATAATGCTATGATCTTTTAATAGCAATTCCTACATGAATGTAGAGACAGGGGGATCTAGAGTTTGAGTTTAGCTTGGGTTACTTGCCTCAAAATTAATAACTAACTAACTAAACAATAAAATATATAAAATGACTTAATATTAGTCTAAATTTCAATAATCCTATGTATAAATAACTCATTTCCAACAGCTTTATTCCTAGAAAATTCAAATGCATGGGGATTATTATCACTAGTATTTTTGAAATATTTTCATTTTATTAAAATATTAGTGGCTTCTCATATAGCAATTTCTTGTAGGTATCCAGGAGCTCATGCAGTTATAAAATCCAAACCATTCCTCCATTACTAGTATCTGTTTGCTATTTATGGTGCTGTTCCATTGTTACTATACATCCAACTCTCTCTCTTGATCTCATTTTAAAGCAATAAAGTTTATTTTACTTTGGTTGGAAGTAAGTAAGCAAATAATTGAGTTGACATTTGTGAAAGTGCTTCGCAGCATCTTGCTCACAATAGATCCTAAATAAATATTAGAATTGTAGATCCTTGTCTTCTGTGTGTGGAAGAGACCAGTTGAAGGCTCTGAACAAAAAACCTTTTCCAGAACACCACCAAATCTTCAGACCCTCCTGTCAACTGTAATTGATTGCTATATTTTTAACCTTTCTTTTTTCCCCATGACAATTGTGTCCTAGTACACTGTGGCTAGGATTTAAACACTGTGGCAGTTAGTTTATGTATCAACCTGATAATTGAGAATTGAACCTTTCAGACATAACTATGAAGAATTATTTACTGAAGGCAAGTCTTTGAGCAAGCCTTTAGGAGATTATTTAATTGATGTGGAGAGACCTAGACTATAGGAGACCATTCCCTGGGCAGGTTAATAAGATGGAGATGAAAACATTTGAGTTTATCAGATAGCAAAGCTGGATGGTGTATCTGTCTTTCAGTTTTTCCTGGGGATATTGTGTGGGCAGTTCCCTCAGACCCTGCTGATAACTCTGCTGTCATAATGGGCTGTATGCAAATTAAAAGACAATAAGACCTTATTCCCTTGAATTGTTTGAGCTATGTATTCATTACAGCAACAGAGTTATGCAACTTAGACAAAGGCATCATAGTGGTGTTATCTTTTTTGTCCAAAGATGGTGGGAACACACAAGAAGTTAGAGAGAACAGGCTCTGTACAGAAGTGTGAAAGAATTCAAGTATCTATAGGGCATGTAAGAAATTTTTGCTGTTATTGGTTGGACAAGGGAAAGTAAGTGTCCATATTCAGAAAAGTCACTTGCCAAGGAACTGCAGGTCGTGTCTTATAACTGAAGTCAGCCTTCAGTTGACAGTAAACAAAAGCATCACAAACAACAAACTCAATAGAAGCTCTCAGATCCACAATTGTAGGAAACGGTATGCTGCCAAACCCTATAATCAGAGAAGTGAAACTTCCCTTAGTCTAGCTTCCAGACTCAGCCAATATTGTGTTAAGTTACTTCCAAACTTCAAAACCACCAAAGTTGTTATGTAAAAACTGTATATTGTTTTTAAGCTGAAATCTTTTTGAAAATTTATTATGCAGCAACAGATAACTGATAGAGATTCTTTTTTTAATTCATTTAATTTTAAGGTAGAGTAAATTCTTCAGGAAAGTAGATTTTCGCTTACACATACCTAGGCATACTAGATCATATACAATTACCAATCCCATAATTTCTGCTTGAATATCGTTGCTTAAAAGTTGAACTTAATCTATTTCCTATTTCATAAGTGTGTTCTGAGCTTAACCTTCTCTGAGTATAAACTGGAAAAAAATCATCTAGTTTTCAGAATTGCTGAGGGTTTATTTGAAATAAGGAAAGAAATGGTTGTGTTACATCAACTGAATTGCAGATACTAAGTATATACTTACTTTTATTAATGCTGTTTAATAATCTCGTATCAGTTAGTTGAATGTTCACACAGGGAAAGTATCAAGAAATAAAAGTGAAAATATTAACTACTGAAAGTTTCTTGCAGTATTTAAAATTTTTTCTTAGTGTATATTAATTGTGCAAAATCACAGGTTTCATTGAAGAGATCTGATTCTTTGGTGTCTATTATGATAAGATACAACATTATTGTTTAAAAGATTAGATTTTTTTGCTTTAAATTTTTAATTTTTTCTGTTTTAATCTGTTGAATCTATCTAATGTGCTTATTTCACTAACATATTAGTTGTGATGTTTTCTCCCATGTACTTTTATCATACTTACTTCCAGTTACCCTCCTTTGTTTCTCAGCACTTCAGCTACTCTCTTTGCTCTTTCAAAACAGTCCTACTTTTCTGGCATGTTTTTTAAAATCTAGATTCTATATACTTTTTTGGTATCACAAAATCTTTGAGGGAATACTTAGAAACATTATGAAAAATGACATGGGTTGATTTTTGTCTTCCTCTCCTTCCCCCCTCATCAATATATGTTGAAGTTCTAACTCCCAGTACTTCAGAATGCGACTGTTTGAAAGTAGAATTATTGGGGGCTGGAGAGGTGGCTCAGGGGTTAAGCCTCTGCCTTGCAGGTGGAAGGTCCTGAGTTCGGATCCTAGACCCCATGTATAGACGCCGGGTGGAAGCGGGGGCGGCCAGCATTTCCGGTCCTGGTAGGGCGGAGCCTGTGAACCCTGGGGCAGAGTAAACAAGGAGGAGGTGGAAGCGGTCCATGGTGGTTCCCGAATTCACCCGTGGTTCTGCACACACACATACACACATGCGCACACACATACATGCACAATTGAATAAATAATAATTAAAAAATTAAAAAAAAGAAAGTAGAATTATTGCTGATATAATTAGATGAAATCATTTGGGAAGAGCGTATTCCCTAGTACAATATAGTTAGTGTCCTCAGAGGACAAAGACCCGAAGATGGCTGATTCCATGATATAGCAGTCAAGTAACGAATGGGCAACAAATCATGGAGGCAAGGAATGAGAAAGGAGGAATCTCCCTGCAGAATTTAGAGGGATTCTAGCCCCACTAATACTTTGATTATGAACTTCTAGCCTTCACATAAATTCCTATTGTTTTAAACTGTGGTACAACGTGATAATTTGCTCTGGAAGGAATAAAAATCTAAAATATGTTACTAATGTATATACCTTGAGGTAGAAAAGTATAAATTGTTGAGTTACAACTAATATAAATTAAGATAGAAATTACTGAAATCCCAAAGGCAGTCAAATAAGGCCATTTCAGAGACATGACCTCCCCTTCCCCAGCGGCCTGAACCTGCACAGAGCTACTTCTTGAGTACTGGACTCAGCCTCTGTCCTATAGCAGTCTAGCCTCTGTCCCATAGGTCAGTCTATGTTCCATCTGGACTGTAGATATTAACCATTGCATTTGTTTCTGTAAAGTCCTGCTTTTGTTTCACTTCTTCCCTGCTTTGTATAAAACAACAATATCAGATAAACTTACAGCTGGAGTCCTTGGAGAGAGAACTGGCTCCAAATCCTGGCACCAAACTCCTCTTCTCCATTCTAATTGGTACATGAAAAGCTATTCCAGAGTTTCTCCCCTAACATTATGCATTTATTGCCTTTTGTATTGATTTATATTCACTCTGTGATAGAGATATGTATAAGTTTAAGAGTATTTGTTTTTGTTTTCTCTGTGAAATGAAGAATCATCAAGTGGGAAAATTATTTAGAGAGAATATTTGTATTCATTTTAAAACAGAAAATATTAGGCCCAGAGGCTCTTGGAATGTAGATACATTCCTACATGTATGTATGTACAAGTTGAGGGACATGTTTACAGATTGGCAAAGCAGCCATATGGAGAAATTAGTCTTAGGAAAACAGAGAACATCCTCAATATTAGAAGTTTAGAGGAAAGCACAGTAAAGAGATAAAGATAGATAGATAGATAGATAGATAGATGATAGATAGATAATAGATAGATGGATAGATAGATAGATGATAGGTAGATGACAGATAGATGAATAGATAGATAGATGATAGATAGATAATAGATAGATAGATGGATAGATAGATGATAGATAGATAGATAGATAGATAGATAGATAGATAGATAGATAGAGATGCTCTTTGAAAGTTCTAAGTGCTTGCTGCTTATGAACTCACATCTTGGAAGTTTCACTCTGCCTATGATTGTATCTTGAGGAGAAAGGAAGTAGAGAGACAGGGAGGGCTTAGAAATGGCTTGTAGGAGGGTGTACTGGTTATTGGTTATTTTTCTCTGTTGCTATGGGATACTACTAAAAGCTGAGCAACTTAAGGGAGAAAGAGAAATTTATTCAGCTTGTGTTTCTAGATAGGAGATACATTCTTTCAAGGCAGGAAAGGCATGGCTGGCTGGCAGAAGTTGGAGGTGATCTATAAATCACATTCATCATGGAAGTTGAGAGCTACAAAACTGCCAACTACAAGAGCAGACTTCTCCTAGAAGCAGGATGTAGCTAATCAAACTCTAGGCCAACCCCCTGTGACTGTTTTCCTACAGCAAGACTACTTTTAAAGGTGCCATGACTTTCCAAAACAGATTCAAACACATGAGCTTGTGATGCAGGATACATTTCAAATCATGATAGAGGACAAAATTGTCTCTTCCCACAAGAGATTAGATTGAAAAAATAAAACAAAACTGAAGAGAAATATTTGTCAAGGAAACTACCGCATGAAAATCAAACCATGAATTAGAAGGAAAATATTGTTTCACATATCTGTAATATCTGTTCAGAAATAGACATTCCTTTTGAAGAGTTCCTGTCTTTATCTTCATAATAACAGATATTGCTTGGACATGGAGAAACATAAAAATTCTAAAATCTCCTTTTCTATTTTGTACTTACTGAAGAATGAATTTTATGCATTTTATCTTATGTGATGCCATGAGTTTTGATTTGTCTGCTTTATGTCTACCACTGAAAACATACCTGAAATAATCAATTTGTGAGTTGAAAAGCTTTTCTTTGCACATGCTGCCAGAAGCTTCCGTCTGTGATTGCTTGGCTCTGTTGCATAGTACATCATATGCAACCATAAAATAACAGTAGAGAACTGAAGCACAGAGAAAGAAGGGGAGGGGTTTCCATCCTAATATACCTTCAAGGTCATGACATGAGATTAACTTCTTCCCGTAGGTTCTCTTAATTGCTTTACTTCTTCTATAGCACCACAGAATGGCAACCAGTCTCTCCAAATATAAACTATGGGGAGAAACTGATAATCCAAACTATATCACATCCCCTTTGTAAAAGAGTTTTTAAATAATTTAAGTGGTATTTTTCTTTGCATTATAATAAAACTAAAATACTTTTAAAAATTTATTTTCATATTATTTTGTCTAGTTATCCAAGCTCAATAGGTACCCCCCTTCTTCTCCTTCCCCTGTTCACTTTCCCCTTATTGTCCCTCCATTCCATTCTCTCCCTTCCCACTCTCCCTGCCTTCTCACCCCTCTTCCTTGCCTCCTCCTCTCTTGGTGTTTCCTCCCTGCTCCCTCCTATCCTCTGTTCATCCATCTTCATGTGGGTACTGAATTTTCTTCTGTATAGTCTACACTAGTGAGGGATCAGGACTCAGTAGTATACCTTAGGGCCCCTTCTTGGGCTGCCCACTAGTATGGGAATTCTATCATATTTGTTTAATCCCTTGAATTTAAGGATCCTACTGCTTGAAGCTTGTTCTCTTATGGTCCATGTTTGGGAGAGTGTTGACATGTCAGCCTTTGTATAGGTCAGGCAAGGTCGAATCACATTGTAGTAATATCTTGGCTGCTATAGCCCAGACTTGAGTGGAGTATCTTGCATATCATTGGGCCTCCCCATCTCTAGGCACTTACAATCTTAGTGCCCCCTCTTCTGCGAGGCTCCCGGAGCTTTAGGATGGGGAAAGATTTGGTTGGAAGAGATTTGTAAGGTTTTTGGTGTTCTGAATTATAGATTGCTGTTGTTTTCAGTTTGCTGTTCCTGTACTGCTCTTGGCTACATCCTGATTGGTTGTCCATGTCATCCCCTAACCAAAGATTAAAGACTGTTTAAATGAAGATCTTAATATTAGAAGAGGCTCAAAGGTAGATGGAAGAATAGGAGTAAGACACAGCAGTGAGTAGGTGTGGCACTACCAATTCAGGGAGGTCCTAGCCTGACTCCCGAATTCAGGACAAGCCTGGACATACAGATATGCCCTGGACATGTCCCAATAGAGGACCATGCAGGGAGAGGGATGAACAACCAATGGGAAGCAGCTGTCTAACTTGTACCTGCAATGGACACCTAGTAAACAGCTAAATGACTGGTGGCTGTTCCCCTCCCCCCAGGAGGGATGGCAACACCTGATTGGACCTTGACCTTATATAAGCCCAAATGCCCTTAATGACTGAATCTGCGGCATCTCATCCACTGTTGCTTCTCACCTGATTCCTGGGGTCTGGTGGTGACCCCGTCGCCTCACCCACTCGCCTCTAGCCCAGAGACCCCGCTGTTTCCCCCTCTTCCCTTCCCACCCCCGCTGGCCTGACGGGGGATACGGCAACAAGTAGGGTCAGTGTCCAGTTTGCTGGTTGATTACTATGTAACCGCAAGTCTCTATACTCTCCCCGACTGGGTAGATCAAACTTGTTCAGTCCCAATTGAACAGGAAAGGAAGTGAGAGTGAGCTTCATCAGGTATCTTGCTACTTACATGCAATACATGACCATGGTCTGATTTTTCTATTGAAGTGTGTTCTTTTGTCTCCTTTCTTTTGAGGTCTTCTTTCTTCTTCCCTCCTGTTTATAATCCTTTGGGATTATACTGGATGTTACTGAGATTTACCTTTGAGTATGTCATTAAAGTGGATTTGGAATTAGAATCCATTTGTTAGGGAAAACATATGGCATCTAATTTTCTGTTTCTGGGATACTTCACTCAATATAATTTCTAATTCCATCCATTTCATGGCAAATTTCATTAATTCATTTTTAATAGCTGAGTAGTATTCCATTGTATAAATGTACCACATTTTTATTATCCATTCATCAACTGTTGGGCATTTGGATTGATTCCATGACTTTGCTATTGTAAACAGTGCTGCAATGAACATGGTAATGCTTGTGTCACTGAAGAGAATTGCTGCGTTTTAGGGGGATTATTCCCAGAAATCCATAGTTACAAAAACAGCCTGGTACTGGCTCCAAAATAAACACATAGATCAACGCATAAGAGTTGAAGACCAGACATAAGCCCACACAGTTACAGCCATCTGATCCTTGACAAAGGGGCCCAAAACTCAATGGAAAAAGAATAGTGTCTTCAACAAATGGTTCTGGCAAAACTGGATGTCCACATGCAAAAGATTAAAACTGGACCTGTACTTGTCACCATGCACAAAAATCAACTCTAAATGGATCAAAGACCTTAATATTAAGCCAGAAACTGGAAAACCCAATAAAAAGAGTAGGGACATTTTCTAAACAGAACCTCAATGGTACAGGGACTAGAACTAACACTTAACAAATGGGATTTTATGAAATTAAAGAAATTCTGTTCAAATAAAGAGATTGTAAACTGAGTAAAAAGACAACCACAGAATGGGAGAAAATCTTTACTTACCATACATCTGATAGAGCCCTATTTTACATAGTGTACAAAGAACTTAAAAAATTAAACACCAAGGAGATAAATGGCTCAATTAGAAAATTGGCCAAGGAAATTTTCCAGGGACAAAATTGAAATGTTTAACAAATACCTTTAAAAATGTTCCACATTCTTAACCATCAGGGAAATGCAAATCAAAACTACCCTGAGATATCATCTCACCCCTGTCAGGTTGGCCAAAATCCATAATACAAACAACACCAAGTGCTGGAGAGGAAGCAGAGAGAAGGAAAGTCTCATACTTTGTGGGTGGGAATGCAGGCTTATACAACCACTATGGAGATCAGTGGTGATTCTAAAAAAGTTAAGGAGTGAAGTGCCATATGACCCTACTAAAAATACTTTTTAGAAAACAAGACTGCATGACACATAACTTATAATCACCCTTAGAATCTTTAAGTTGTTTTAAGTTCAAAATTATTGTTCTGTATGGAACCCTTGTCACACACTGTCCCAAGTATTAAGAATTGGATAATGAACTGCAGAGTATTCTATACAACAAGTTGTTTCCCTGCCACATATTAAATGCATGTTTTCAACAACTATTTCTGCCATATTAAGGTATGTTAACCAACTTATAAAGAGCACTAAGACAAGGCATTAGTAATGCAGTCACGAAACATTTGTGTAGAGGTTTCCTTTTCTTTTTTTCTGAAAGACACAACTGTGTAAGAAGCCAAAACCAAGAGTAGCAAACAATTAAGTGCATATATGTTTACATACTTAATTCAGAGCAGGAAGGGGATTGTATTGTTTCTGGGCTTAATCAATGTTAAGGTCCCTTGAAACAAAGATGTTTGCAAAAGAAATATATACACTCAGTATTAATGTTCTTGTTGATTTTTCATTTTATACATATAACTTACTTAATTTTTCGGGGTTAAAAATACAGACAAGGTATAATTCAGTACCTCAAAATATGACCATATATTTATTTATACTTAATATATTGTATTTAGTATATTCACAATATTCATAGTATAAAATTATAATAAAATATAAAATATTACCTCAGGATAATGAGTCGATGTCTAGGTCACCATGAGAACTGATGTTTTGGGAAATGCCAAAAACTTTAGGAAGTGAGGTCCAACTGGAAGAAAGTCAGAAGAGGTGGTTTGTTGAGCATGTCTTGTCACAAAACTGTATCTGCTTCCTGCTTCTTCCATGCATTGAGCAGAATAGCCTCTGCCATCTTTAGATACCATCATGGTGTTACACCTTACTACAGGCCCAGAATCAAAGGAGCTGGGCTGCAAGCTGGAACTGGCAGCCAAAAGAAATGATTTCCCCTCGAGTTATCTATGTTAGGCATCCCCTTACAGCAAGAAAAAAAGAAGTTCGCTTATTACAGATTACTGCTTAAGAATGGTTTGCTGCCCTTCTCTGTGGTCTGCTGCCTCCTTCCAGAGAGAATCTCTCCACATAGGCAGATCAGACTTGACATGGAGAGGGATGAGAATGGGATGCCAGGATCCTATCCCAAGTAGTAGGAGCCTTCTCATAGCTCATGCCTCTGTTCTCTTCCTTTTTCCATGAATCCAAATAATTTTGTCAGCTTCTTCCCAAACAGGATGAGGATATTGCTAGGACTGCAACCTTCTCATCAATAATAAGTAACATGACCAAGGATATTTAGCAAAAACCTGTACATGTATATATACATATATATATACACACACACACACATATATATGTATATATATGATTTTGGATAGTTTTATAAGCAAAGGATGAAATTTCTTAATTTACTCTGTCTCACATTCATTTATGTATTAGTCTCACATCTGTGTTTCACAGCTCATAAATGTTTAGCTTGTCAATTTTCTATTTTTTATCTAGTTAATGTCCAGGCCAATGAACCAGCATGAACCCGAATCTACAAATGTGGAAATCTGAAGTGGGAGCAGTGGGAATTAAAAGTTTCAGGCTTTGGGTCAGAGGGGGTCTTGGATGTCCCTTATCATACAAGCCAACTTTATTGTAACATACAGGGGTTTTATAATCAAGAAGCAGGGCCAAATTCAGGAAAACATCAAAGAGAAGCAGAACCAAATTCTTTACAGGATTATGTAAAACATATGTATTCTAGTTAACAAAGAGAAGTCAGGAGTGACATCTAGCTGCTGTGGGACCAGACATGATGTCGCCAGGTAAACAGGCATGTCACCTTGTTTCTAGAAGAGAATGGACAATGTATGCCCCAAAACAGAATTACTTGGTGCATGCATTGACATCACTCAGGTAAGCAGGAAAGAACTGTTGGGAGAGGAACAGTCCAGCCGGTTTCTTAGAGAAACAAAAGCGTTCCAAATGACCTGGGAGTTTTCTCAACTTCCAAGGAGGGAGTTCAGCCCATCATTGTCTTGCAGACAAGAGGCAAATTCAACAGCCCAAGGGAGGAGTCACTCAATGGCCTGTTCAGCTGCTAATGTGTCATCTAGAGTGCAGGCTTCTGGGCCTAGCAACCCCCACAAGATGCATTATGTGAGGCTAGGAGCATAAGCTATCTAAATTCTAAATTTCACTCATAGATTTCAGGTTCTCTTTGCTTGATGTACAGTCTGTCAGATAGAAGTGCAATGGAAACGTCAGTCTCCCTAGCTGGAGCTTAAATGTGTCGTAATATTGTGTGTATACTTATAGCTACAAGATACACTCGTGTTAAATTGCATCTTCATAACTATGCAATATGTTGATCACACAAGTGACAATTATATGTATATATTTGATATAATTTTATATATATATTTGAAATTAGGATGATAAACCTGAAATTAAGAAATAATTAATTGTAGGAAATACTTTAACCAATGTGGTAACCCAGTACCTAGACAAGGCAGGAATGTGTTTGAGTTATTATTGGTTTGTCTGCTGGACTTAAAGAATTGTTTTAGTTTCTATATTATGAATTTTTGATTATTTTATTATTATTATTGCCCCATTTATCTTGACATATAAAACTATGAATTTTACAATCTTATTTCCTAATATGACTTGAAATTTTATCTTAATTTCTTATTTACTTGCCATTAATTTTTATCCAATCAGAAATGCTATTATATCATATTAAAATAATTAGCTTAAATGAATTAAAATATACATATGTGGATTTTCTTAAGTTAGGATCATTCAAAGAGAAGAGATACACTTAAAATATTCCTTTATAAAATCATACATCAGCAATCCTTGTAAATACATAAATATGCCATAAAGTCTATTAATAGGCACTTTGTTTACATATTTTTATCTCAATTATCTATGCCCATAGGACTCATTCAATCAATTTTTCACTAAGTAGTTTTCAAAATATAATTACTCTTATGGGTAGGTCCACGAACAGCAGTGTCATTTACACTGTCGTTCACTAATTGCACTTCGAAGCTATTGTAATGAATTATGCCAGTACATTCTTCAAGAAGATCAGTTAATGCTAATCATTTGTATTGCATAGATCACTTAGAAGAGATCCATCCATAAAAGCCTTTCATTTACAGCCTCATTTCTTCTCAATTCCCTTGTAGTGCAAGTTATAGCTGTAAATACATATACCATGTGTTTCTAGTATTTATTAGCTTGGCAAAATGATTCTGACTTAAGGATTGAAATTTACAGATAATAGCATTCTATAGTAGCATTTATTTTAGAGAACTATGTAATAAGTATTTTTGAAACTTATATTATTAAAATATATAATATATACATGGACAAACTATTAAGAGCTTAAAGAAAATCTCATTTTCCCCAATATAAAAAAAGTCTTCTTTAGTGTTTCCAGACTAAATTTTGACAAGTCTTTCTGTTTTAAATTTTTTTTGACACTTTCATACATAAATGCAAATATTTTATGTGTTTTCGTCCTTTACTGTATAATCCCAACACTCTCTTGTTCCTCTTCATTCATTCTTCTTTCCATCCAGTGAGTCTTCTACCTTCATAACTTTTTGTGTATGAGAGTCTATTTGTTTAATCTTGGATATTTGCATTGGTACCTGCCTGAGCATCTGCAGGGCAGTGATGACTCATCAGTGGTCGAATCCTTTAGTAAAGACGCTCCCTTTCTCCTGCGTAGAATCAGCCTTTAATAGTCTCTCAGAGAGGTGTTTTTTTTTTTTTTTTGCAATCTTTCTTCATTCTTGGTGAAATTGATAGGTCAAATATTGTACAAGTCTTGTGGAAATGGATACCACTGCAGTGCATTCTTTGGAGTAGCAACACTTTGATAGGTCTTTTTATTTAAAAGACAGCTGGTTTATAATGTGGCTATCAGCTAAATTAGGTGATAAGAATGGAGATTTATATTTTTAGGACTGTGTGTGATGAGAAGGTTTTACAGACAAGTAAGGCAAGAACCAGATAATAATCATATTTTTTCTGCAATGCCCTTCACTCCATCCTGCTGGGCTACTGTATGTCACCCCTTGCAGGAGCAGCAAAACTGCAAAAGAAAATCAACAAACCACAGTCCAGAACTTCAGAGACTCTATATCAACCACCTAGAACTAGGCCAGACTAATCTCTCCCCATCTTGAAGCTCAGGGAAATTTGCGGAAGAGGGGGTGGTAAGAATGTAAGAGCAAAAGGATGGGAGGAGCAATGATTTGCAAGATACTTCACACAAGTTAGGGCCGAAGCAATCATAATTGGACTTTGCATGCCCTGCGCAATGTCCAACACACTATTGACCTCACAAAGTCTGGCATCTGCTAAAGGCACCAAGATCCTTGGAAGCAAGGGATTGGCAGCCACAGTAGTGTTCCTATGCTTAAGGGGAACACGGGAAAGGGTTCAGGGAAATGCCACTGGGTCCTTGTACGTCATTGGAGAGGAGGGCTCAGAGAGTCAGGGATGCACAATAAAGGACTCTCTGGGAATTGGGGCGGGAGGCACTGGGAGATGGGGAGGGAGGGGAGCAGGGGGTTCGGGGGGAGGAGGAGGGAGGGAGGGAACCGGTGTACCTATTAAGTTTGTATGAGCGGAAATAATAATAAAAAATGTTAAAAAAGAAAACAATGTAAAAGTCAAAAAATCATATTTTTAAGGTAAATTAGTGATAAAATAGTTTTGAAAACCTAGTATCACAACTGAATACATTATAAACTCAATTACAGAAGTGTAAACAAAATGCTGCCTTTGAAATATAACATCTGGAAAAAAATCAACAGTCTCACTCACATGTGAATGCTGAAAACTGCAACAGTAACCACTCTAACAGGAGGTAACCAAAGGTAAAACAGTGGCATGAATGGTATGAGGTAACAACATGCTTTCTTATTGAATTTAAAGCCCACCTTTTGGTAGGAAATACCTTCCTGGAACTGTAAACCAGGCCAGGAACCTTTGGAACTGGAGACAACATGCCATAGGTGGGAACAATCTACTAAGTTTTAACTATTGATAGAAAACTGACACATGAGCATTATCATTACCCATATATTGGAACACTTCTCAATCCTTGACCAGGAAGCATCTTTTTGCAATGGAAACTGTTTAACACAGAGTATCTTAATGTTGCAAAGTGCAGAGAATAAGTGATTGTGAACTGCTTGGTCTTAAATAGGATATCTAAATCATGCCCTATCTCAAGGCTCTAGAAACCTTATGGAAGAAGAAGAGGAAGAATACTTCCTAACAGTAGTCTCTGGTTATGACAGGGTTACTATACTCAAGGATTCTTGGTAGTAAAGTCTACTTCCACCAGATCTATCCACTATTTAGCTTAACAATATTTACCATGGAAGAGAGAGTACCTCAAAAGACACATTATTTCCCTAAGAGACTATTGAAGATTAATGCTAGATAGGAGAATAGGAATTACTTTCCTAAATGATTTACCTACTGTTAAGTCATCCATGTCACAGTAAGTAATCTAGCACTTATCAGGCAGGCATTCCAGACAAACACTAGTGATCTTCCCAACACAAATGGTTTGAAAGTAGGAGAAGGACTGGCCCCAAAGAAGAAAGAATGCAGTGGGAAAAGGAGGAGATGGGATGGGCCATGAGTGATTAAAAATGACATAAATTCACTGGATTCATGTATCAAAAAGTCACAGAAGTAAAATAAAAAATTACTTAATGGTATAATTTACAAATAAGTTGTTTCCATAATTGTTTTAGAAATTGAGAATCATTTTGTATGACTTCAAACACTTTTCTAAAGAGTAAATATAATTTGAACTTTTAAGAAAGTAATTGTTGTAGTCTACTTGTTTTCTACTAACAATAAGCCTTTTTAAAAAGGATATTCATTGTTAAGCCAAAACATTCATGCAGCATGTTTCATTACAATTTGAATTACTGACTTTACCTCATAAAATAAAGACTAAAAGAAGGTATGAGGATGTCTTTGGTGAATGAGTCAGGCAATTTTTGTCACTATTACACAATGTGATGCAATCAACTTAGGGGAGAAAATAGTTTTTCCATGGATCACAGTGTTAGAATTTTGGGTTCTGCTTTATCCATTGTTTTTCCTGATATGAGGTAGATTCTCATAGATGAGAGAGAATCTGTTGAAGATAGATGCTTATATTGGGTCAGGCAGGAAGTAGAAAGGGACCAAGGGCAAATCGTCTTTCAGTGGTACACTTCCAACTTTCTATTTTCTTCCAACCAGTTTCCCCATTCTCCCACTTCAAAGAAAAAGTACTGAATAATAAATTCATGAGTGAATTAATCCACTGATGAAGTCAGATTCCTCATGGTCCAATCACTTTTCAGTGATTATATCCATCAATTGGAGAGTAAGTTTTTAACACGCTAGCCTTTTGGGTGACAGTCACATTTAAACCATGAAAGGAGTCATCAGAGTCAAAACTGACAAAGCATGTTCATACTGTACATATTCAGATCTCACACTAAATTATTTCAGGCCCTCTTTAAAATAGGGATATTTTTCTGGTTTTATAGATAAGGAAATAGAGGCTCATAAAAATAATCAATCCAAGATCACAACATTGCAAGAGATCATAAAAATTATTATTCTATTCAAGGCTTATAACTTCTGTGCTAAACTAAAGTTTGACCTGTTTCTATAGAGAGAGATATAACTGTAACAGTGTGTCAATGTTTACTTCGCCTAAGCACAGTGTCAATCAAAGTCCAAAGCTAAGTGTTTGTGTTTTTCTTAACATTTATTATGCTTACATAGTGGAGATGAGACAGTCCCTTGTATTAACTCTGATAGGCACCACGACTAGGAAAATATTCATGAGCATTGTCTTTCTGTAACTTATTTTTATCTCTGTAAAAATTGTATACCTTAAAAGTTACTTTCCAACTGGTATATTTAATTATAGAACAAATTATTAGCATGCAATATATTGGACACAGATGGATACCATGTTAGTGTCTCTTTAAAGCACCTTACTGGATTAAAAGTCAAGAATGGTGTTTCTTTCCTGTGAAGTTGAGTTTAAATTCTATCTGAAGAAAGCATAACTAATTTCCTAGTATATTCTTGTTGCTTCAAGCATTTAAAAAGACTATTGGTGTTTAGGATACATATTGTCTATATCATTTGCTGGATAGAAATTCAGAGAAAATCTATTATATTTAGCATTCATATATGCACATGGAAGTTATGATTTCAGTTTCTAGAAATGTAGTCACAGGGACCTGGCTTATCCTTTTACATTAATTGAAAATCTGAATAAATACAATTTTCATATTTTGAGTAAGCTACCCAAAAAAAATAATTTGTGAAAAAAGGAACCCATGAAGAAGAAACTGATAGCTGTTTCATATTTTTCATGAGAGAAAATTCCCAGCATGCAGCACAGAGAAGATGCTCTAGAAAGAACCTGCCAGTCCTGCTGTTTAAGGAGCCAGGAACTAGACTTGGGAGAGTAGAAGATAACCAGAATCTGAGACAATGCATGACAAAGGGCACCTCAGATCAGCCCTCTGGGGCCCAACTGGCCCCTTTTGCTTTTACCAGTCACCTATTATATATGTAATGCAGGAGTTACTGGGAAAGAGAAGGCCCCACAATACTAGAGACAGTGGAAAAAACTGGGATGCTGAGAGGAATATCTGAGAAATACTATCTTATATTATTCTTAGCTTATTCCGCTCTAGACTTAAGGTTTCCTGAACTCATGTTCAGAATACTTGAAACCAATCCTTGAAAACACACTGATGTGGGTTTGTCCTAGAATAAGGGCCATATATATTTAAAAGACTACAATAGAGTTTGCCACAAGAAGTGTAATGATCGATATGTTTTATTTCTAACAAAAAATTATCAGGAAGGCAAAGAAGTTGGAAGCTATGGTCCATAACTGCATTTAATAAACAGAAACAGAGTAAAAATAATGAAATTAGAAAGCAAGAATATTGAAAGAATCATAAAAATAAAATCTATTTGTTCAAGAAGATGGAGGAGGTGGGGAGGGAAAAAAAGTAGAGAAGGCAGAGGAAAGCATACACATGGCAAAGAGAGGGAAAAATACATAAAAGATATATAATACTAGATATACAATACTTCAAGTGAAAAACTGACTGGAATTAATAGTAGGTTAGATATTACAGACAACATTTAACTTGAATTTTGAGGTAAAATCAGCAATGAAATACAGAGGAAAGAAATGCAGAAAATTTAAGAAAAAATGAAGAAGAAGGAAAAAGGAGGAGGAGGCTAATAGGAAGAGGGAGAAGGAGGAAGAGGAGAAGGGGATGGTGGAGTAGAAATAAAGATGGTAAGTGAAAAAGAAAAAGACAGAGAAAGAGGAGAAAAAGGAAAAGATGGAGGAGGAGGGTATTAGAGACATATAAGACAGTGTCATATACTCTAATACACAGTTAATCAGAGTCTCCAAATAGGCAGAGTGAAGAGACTCAAAATATTTGAAGAACCAATAGTCAAAAGTCCAAATTTTATAAAAGTGCCAGCCCAACCAAAAAGCTTTATGAAATCCACATAAGGAAACATCTGATGCACAGTAACTGCAGTGATTACTGTAATATCCTCGTCTTGAAAGGTGTATTTACGCAGAAGAAGAACCCAAAGTCCAAAATGTTGATATGTTCATTGTCTTTCACAGTTTGACAGTTTCAGTTTAACTTCTCTTTCACTGTGGCTTGTCGTGTTGTGACCCTTTGGCTTTTTGAGAATATTGGAATTCAATTCTTTTATGAGAAATCTTTTAGGAATGAAATAAAATTTCCAGAACTTTTTTTCCTTCCTCTACTGTGGTTTCAGTCATGTGTGACATAAGTAAATGTCTGATTATCCACAGATGCCTTCAATGTGATACCCCTGAGTCACAGTTCAGAAATGTGTAAATAAGTATCTTATACTTTAGGGCCTTTTGCATAGTGAACTTAAACTGTGTATCTAAGGGGCTAAAGGTCAGTAGGTAGCTAGTAACTGAGAAATGAAGCAAATTATGTACATGCAATATGTGCCTTTAAAAGAGTAGCTCCAGATGCTGATAAATTAAAATATTTATAACCAGGATGATTAATTTATGCAGCTGTTTTTATTCAAGTGTTTTTTCTGCTGTTTAGCGTTCTCACAACTCTTCTTTAACTGCATAGCATTATCACATTCTTATTCAATCTCTTCCAGTTGCTTAAAATTGTCACTCTTTTATTTCAGAGAATAAAAAGAGTTCCTTGCTCTTCCTTCTCTGTTTCTCAGTCCCCATTTCCACCTTTCTCTAGGTATTTAGAGCTGTGGCATATGTATTCTAGCTTTAAGAGGAATTTCATTTATTTTAAGCCTTGTTCTCATGAGACAACTTATTAAATATTGAATATAAAAGATACTTTTGGAGCAAGAATACTGTACCATGCACCCTTTGGCTTTTTGGGAATATAGGAATTTAATTCTTTTATGAGAAATCTTCTAGAAACATAAATAAAATTTCCAGAACTTCTTTTTCCTTCCAATGATCTTTTTTAATCTTTTGAAAAATTATTTTGTTTTTCTAGTTTTACAAGCATATCGAGTACTTACTTATCCCTTTCCCTCCTATTTCCTTCCCTTCCCTTCATCATTCAGTCCCACAACTTTCTGAGGAAATTCCACACTGATCTCCAAAGAAGTTGTACCAGTTTACACTCCCACCAGTAGTGAACAAGTGTCTCTTTCTCTCCACATTCTCACCAGCATTCTTTGTTATTCGTGTTCTTGAGCTTAATTATTCTGACTGGGGTAAGGAGGGACTGAGGATTATGAAACACTGAATGAGGTGACTGTTTTTTTTCAATCAGGCAACACACAGAGAAGGCAAGAGGGTTCTGGGATAATAAGCAAGAAAGATAATTTTAATGGACATTTCCCTGATGATCAGGGAAGTGGAGCATCTTTTAAGGTATTTGCTTGACATTTCAATTTCTTGTTAAGTGAATTCCCTGTTTAGTTCCAGAGCCAACTTTTTTATTGGAATGTTTGCTGTCTTAAGAGTTTAATTTTTTGAGCTCTCTGTATATTTTGAAGATTAATCCTTTGTCAGATTCATAGCTAGCAAAGATTTTCTCCCATTCTGTGGGTTGTCTTTTGCATAATTAACAGTTTCTTTTGCAGAACAGAACCTTTTCCAATTTCATGAAGTCCCACTTGCTGATTATTCGTCTTAGTTCCTGGGGATTTGCTGTTTGTTTAGAAAATCTTTACCTAGGCCTATCAATTCAAGTATACTTCTTATATTTTTTCCTAACAATTTCAGGGTTGTGAGTTTAATATACAGGTCTCTGATCTATTTGGAGTTGATTTTGTGTAAGTAAAGAGGCAACAGTCAATTTTTATTCTTCTACATGTAGAAGTCCAATTTTCTCAACACCACTTGTTGAAGATCCTGTCTTTTCTCCAGAATGCATGTTTGGCACCTTTGTCAAAAAACAAATGGCTACATGTGTGGGAGCTTATATCTGGGTTCTCCGTCTTAACCAGTTGGTTGATGTATCTGTAATTGTGCCAGTACCAAGCGGTTTTTATTACCATTATGGATTGCCATTATTACAATATTGATTCTATTGATCTACAAGCAAGGAATGTCTTTCCATTTTTCTATTATCCTCTTTAATTTCTTTCAGCAGTGTTTTGTAATTTTCATTGTATTGGTCTTTTATTTCCTTGGTTAAATTTATTCTGAGGTATTTTATTTTTTGTGAAGCTATGGTGAATGGGATTGATTCTCTCATTTCTTTTTCAGCTTGTTTATCTTTGGTATATCTTTTGGTATATATCTTTATGCTATATGTCTGCCACTTTCCTGAAATTGTTTATTAATTCGAGGAGTTTCTTGATGGAGTCATGTGGTCTCTCAAGTATAGAATCATTTCATCTGCAAATTGAGATACTTTAACTTCTTTACCTGTCTGTTTCTCTTATATTTCCCTCTCTCTTCCAATATCTCTTAGGTTTGGGATCTTTTATTTGGAGTTTATAGTAGTATGTGTGACTAAACATCAGGATTAAAGTCATATATTTAATTGTGATAATTGACAATGAAATTTAGGATTTCTTTCAATTACGAAGGTAGGCACGAAATCACATGTTATTAGGAACTGTGCCTTTAGCATTCATGTGAATCTATGGTATTTAATATCATACTATAAATATCACAAAATTATTTAGTTTTATTGGCATTTCAAAGTTTGTATTGGGGTGGAGAGATAGCTCAGGGGTTAAGACTGTCTTGCAAACAGAAGGTCCTGAGTTCTGATTCTAGGTCCCATGTAAAAATGCCATTGAGAAACAATGAAGGTATGAACTTCCTTCCTGGTGGGTAGAGTCTGGGAAATCCTAGGGCAAAGTAAAAAGGAGGTAAAAGCAAGGCAACATGATTCCCTTGGCTACATACACACACACACACGCACACACACACATGCACACGCACACACACACTCAAAAATAAAGTTCAAAGTTTGTATTGATAGACAATTTAGATAATTTTATAATGAAAAATGAAGGATTCAAAAACTTCTATTTTAAACTATAGTTTTAAAAACCTAGTTTTAGTATTTAATATAATTTGTCATAATAAAATTTAAGCTTATAGATAAATGTATTTGTTTTCTTTATAATGTTTTGTACATCCTTTCATGCATTTAAAATACACCTGAGAAAAGATTATAGCACAAGACAGATAAGTCTTCTGTACAAGATGATAGTGCAATATAAATTTGAAGGAGAGTCCATGTTGGTTTACGCAAGGAACAGGTGCTTAACTTACAAAATTTAGTAGATTTTCTTACTGTTCCGAGGAGATTCCATCAAGTGAATCCTTCAAGTTTTCTCAATTTAATATTCTTATGCATTGTTAGGAGATTGCAGTACCAGCTCTCTCTCTATTGTCCTTTAATCAACACAGGTAGCTAATGCAGAAGACAGCAGTGATAGTCCCAGGAGGCATTCTATGCCATATAGCACAGAGACAAAGTACAAAATTCATGATGTAAGCCTCAGCTTCAAATCTGAGCTGTTTCTAATAGGTTTCTCTCTTACACCTAGTGTTGTCCTCAGAAAAATAGTTCTACCAGTTGACTTTTTTCCAGTCTTAAGTGTTCATTTATGTTTTAATGTAAGGAAATAGATTCTTATTTTATTCAAAATATAGCTTTTACTTGTAAAGGTGGCTGAAAATCAATCCCCTCTACATTCTACCTCCGAATAGTTTCCAAGGGAGTATACAGATCTTGGGTAGATTTGTGATCCTCAGAGATCTGGCTGAGCCCCTCTAGACCACTTGTAGTCTTACAAGTATGAACATTGTTCCCAAGAGAATAATATGTCATAGGAGATAGAGAAATGCAGGCATTTTTACTAGTAGCATGCTTTACATGTAAGAAACAGTTCAGTGTAAGAAGTCTAGACATGGTATATTAGAGATTAGGTACAGACTATGGATGCAACTCCCTTCTTTATCATCACATTTATACTGAGAAGTCTCTTTCATAACAACTAGAGAGAGAATGATTCTAAATAAACTTTATTTTAAATTCTTAAATCTTAATCTATTATTTTAGTAATTTAAAATTTTTTTATTATTATCATTTATTCAATTGTGCGTGTGTGCACGTCTGTGTATGTGTGTGTAGAACCACGGGTGAATTTGGGAACCACCATGGACCGCCTCCACCTCCTCCTTGTTTACTCTGCCACGAGATTCACAGGCTCTACCCTACCAGGACCAGAGGTGTCTATACGTGGGGTCTAGGATCCGAACTCAGGACCTTCTGCCTGCAAGGCCGAGGCTTAACCCTTAAGCCACCTCTCCAGCCACTTAGTAATTTTTTAAAGATAGGGACTCAATATATAGCCCAGGCTTGGCATGATGACTTTTAACATACTGTCCTGCCTAATATTATATGAACTTCCCTGTGAATATTGCTACCATTGGGTCTACAGTCCACATGGAAAAGGTTCATAGTAAGGGACCTGCCACAATCTTCTATTTTTCCTTAGTCTCTTCTACCTCATGACCAGCATCCCAGTATAGATTGGCAACATAGTGATATAGACAATGAATTTTCTCTGAACAATACTTTTCTTGTTGGGTAATATAAATAATTATTCTTAGATCAGTCAAAATTCAATACAATATGCCCAGCACCTGTAATGGAATCTGATTGCTATTTTGTACTAGTTATTCTTGCATTGCTGTGAGAGAGAACATCCAAATTCAAGTAACTTAAGGGAGAAAGAGAGATTTATTCAGTTTATGATTCCTAAGGGAAGATACAGTCTTTCATGGCAGAAACAGCACAGCTGGTGGCAGAAGCTGGAGACAGGCTAAGTCACACACATCCAGAAGGTTAAGAGTTATAAAACTGCTAGCTGTAAGAGAAGGCCTGTCCTGGAAGTAGGATGGGACTCATCCACCTCAAGACTTGTGACTGCCCTTCTCCTGCAACACTCTACTTCCTAAAGGCACCATGACTTTCCTAAACACATGAGACTGTGGGGTACAGATTTTAAACCATGATACTCTCAGATGTTTAATGTACTCACCCTGAACAATAACAACAAATATGTCACTGAAGACTGGACCCTATAATTAATTGTGTGATGTCATTACCAACAATTTTAATACGAAACTAAAGGCCATAAATGTGGATAATGGGTAATGTGCATAATCATATAGCCAAAGTGGTACGCTGCAAGTCTATTAATGCATCTGCCTTATTAATTTACTAAAAATAATCAAAGACTGATGTGTAATTCAGTATCATTATCACAAGTGAAACCCTAGATTTAATCCCTACCACCAACATGTAAGTAAATTATATTATTTCTGCCTTATGTGCCTCTTTATCCTGTTTCAGTTTTTTTTGTTGCTCTTTTTGGGTCAAAATGCTATTATTTTTGTCATACATGTTAACCTTAGTTAAATAGCCTTTGAATTTTCCATATCATTCTTGTCCTGTCACAGAGAAGAGGTTTTATTGATCATAATAGCAATATTTGTGGTTTCTATTTTTGTGATATTTACACATATACATATGTAATACATATGAAACTTATATATATATACACATCAATTGTAGCAAAAATTCTACTTACAGTCAATAACAAAATAATTTCATTTTATATAAATATATAAAGTACCCATGACCACCTAAAAATGTAGACATATCACCAGAATTTATAAGCATACTGAGTTTTTTAACTTTACTTTTCTCAAATTAAATCCTAAACAGCAGGTGTAATTTAATTATAACAACCAGAAAATAGGTGAGACTTTATTTTAATGTTTAAAATGTTGGTAGTTTTGGAACTTATAGTATTTCATGTCTTCTTTACTCTGCTGGAGGTTCATTACCAAATAATTACAATATGACATTTTACAAATTTAAATCTACTTATTCATGTTCCACATATAGTTAAGGTCTTTTGATGGGTATTTTCTAAATGTATAACAAAATGATATATACTTTATTAAAACAGCAATGAAACTTAAAACAATATATTTGATATCAATATAATCTCTTGTGAGACAGTGTCTTGAATTTTACTATGATTTATATTTTCTCTATGGGTTATAACCTTAGTCAATATTTTACTGCTTTACTTAAAACCATAAGTGCTTCAATTCCCTCACTTGTACTCTTCTATCTTCAATGTAAAGCAGTCATTTTCTGATTTTTTTTTTGGAACTTTGTTTTCAGGTGAATTTAAATTGAAGTTTTAAAATTATATATTATATCCAGGGCTTCATGATGACTATTTAAGAAGGCAACATGCTCGCAATCGTGAATAGCTAATAGCATTAATTTTCTGAGACATTCCTGTGAACGGGACAGATATGTCAACTTAGATTATGTTGTATCAACATATTTAGATTTCTTGTAATGTGATCTTACAAAATTGACTGGCCAAGGCACTTTCAGTTCTGTGAAGAAAGTAATTTGAAAAGATTTTAACTATGGGTTGACTTGTTTAGCACTTCTTTATAGGAAGGATCCTACAATAATAATTCCATTATTGTAATGCCATTTCTGTAATAATAGCACTTCTGTTATAAAACATCATTATTATGAAATGCCATTATAAGAAAAACTGTGTTATTTAGAATTGCTTCAGAAATAAAAGTGCTAAAAAAAGTCTTCTTACAGAAAAATCATTGCAAATACTTCTAGCTTTGCAATGACATATTTTATTCCAAATCTTATTTGATTCCCCTGTGAAATGGCTCTCCAGTTTTATTCTGATGACTGAAGCTGGAACCAGATTGCAGTGGAAGACAAGAAATTGCTCAATAGACAAAGTTAGGTTGGTCAAATAGCCAACTTTCCAGCTATTAGCTGCCAGAACTTCATGTGGATTTTCTTTTCTTTATTGTATTCATTCCCTAGTGCTACATGTTTTGTCTTTTGTTCCTCCTAAATACGATGTACTACTTGCTTCCTATAGCAGTATCAGATAATTTTGTTTTTCTTAAGTTGGATATTGCATCCAATAAACACCTAGTATGGTTACTAAACATAATTTGTTTAATGGATTCCTCACATACTTTTTCTTATTAATATAGTAAATTTGAGTAAAATATATGATACAGAGCTGTACAGACTGAAAGAACTGGACATTTATAAGTGTGTGTGTATTTGCAAAAGACATATATATAACCCATATATATAATATACAGCATTGAAATCCTATTTGTTTGAATAAATTAAAGCTATCCACTTTTAGAAAATTATTTATTGCACTTATTTAAAAAACAGTAGTTCTCTTACATTTGATATATAAAATAATATAGGATTGCAAACTTTAAAGAATCAATGATTATGCAACTTTTAAAATAAATTTAAACATCAGAAAGTTCTTTTTAAAAATAAATTTTTTTTCAGAATGTCTGTCATTCAAACACTAAATGAAATTTTTAATCTAAAATACATCCTAGATATTCTTATTTATAGTGTTTCTTGTTACGCTATGCGTAATTAGATCAAATGTGTCCTGGCAGCATTTTTGATGGGGACTTTTATCTTCTTCATTGTATAATTTAGACCTGTACTATGATTTGACTGTACAGAATCAAGAATATCCTGGGTTACATAGAAGTATTCTTTAAAAGAGTGCTTCAAGGTGTCTTTATTCTCTTTAATGAGCAGATGTAGCAGCTTGGAAGAGTACATGGAAGGAATTATGGTTTAAATTGAACTAAAACTATAACTAAAAAAGTTAATGTTATATATACCATGTTAGAACACTAAGAATTCAAAATAAATACTAATCTTCACTGTTGCACTGTTTTTTTCTGGCCATGCTTTATTATGATCATTATTATATAACTTAGTGTTTGGTGCTCAGAGGTTAATGTAGTACACTCAGCTGAATGTATGTCACTCTTGCACTGGACAAAACATTCCATATCAGATGATGGCTGGTGGTGCAGAGAAACACACTGGGCTATGTATGCATGCTGCTGGTGAATATGTTACAGTGTGTACTTGATTCATCTAAGTGTGTTTTAAAAATCGTAGCTATGCAAATAGATGTACATTTTCAAAATTCAATTAGAATTCGATACATAAACATTTCTTTTTTTAAATTTTGTTTGTTACCTAATTAAACAAGCCAAGTGGGTTGGTATCCTTGAACCCCTCCTCCTCTTTCCCTCCTTTCTCTCATTCCCCTATTATCTTCCCATCCCACACTCTCTCCCACATCTCCCTCTTTCCCTCCCCTCCCCACTTTATGCTCTCCCTTCTCTCCTCTCCCTTCCTTTTTCCAGAACTTCAGCTTATATGTACTCTTAAGTTCTCTTTGTGTCATCTACACTAGTGAGGGTTCAGGACTCCATGGCACACCTTGGAGCCCCTTCTTTGCTGCCCACTAATGTAGGAACTCTGTTAAATCTGTTTAAATCTGTTTAACCCTTTCTCTCTAGGGATCTTACTTCGTGAAGCCTTCTCTTCTGAAATCTGTGCTAGTCTATGGGATATTGTTGACATATCAGCCTTTGTACAGTTCAGGTAAGGTCCAATCACAATGTAGTGAAATCCTGGCTGCCAAAAGCTCAGACTTTAGTGAAGTATCTTGTCTGTCAGTGGACCACTCCATCTGCAGGCTCTTACAATCCTGCCATCTTCTCTTCTGCTAGGTTCCCCGAGCTTTAAGATAGGGAAGTATTTGGCTGGTCTGGTTTCCAGGTGAACATTGCAGGGTCATTGGTATTCTGGATTAAGGTTGTTTGTTGTTTTCAGTTTTGCGGTTTCCGCACTGCACTTGGCTGAATCCTGTTTGGGTGTTGAGGTCTTCTAACAATGATTGTCTTAATATGAAAAGAGGCTTAATGGTAGAGGGAAGAATAAGAATATGAATAGGGCACAATCATGAGTGGGTCAGTCACCTAGTTACCAATTGAGAAACTGATCCAGGAAGAAATCAAAAAGGAAATTCAAAAATTCCTATAAGTGAGTAATAATGAAAATACAACATATCAAAATCTCTGGTATATGATGAAAGCATAAACATTTCTAATGCATGAAATTTTAGATAAGTTTTACAAATTATGGGCCAAAACTTAACCAATTGGCATTTAAAACTTTCCTCAAGCAGCTGCAATAGTGTCTATTAAAATATCTGCATATTGGAGTTGTCCATCTGACATTGTTCTATGGGAAAAACCTTCTTTCCTATGAGATAAGTAATGTTTTCTTATTTTTTTTTACCATGCTCTAAGTTTTAAACATTGGATAAATAGCAAGCACATCTATACTTTCTTCCAGTATTATAAGAATCCTATATTCAACTTGCTTCATGAGAGGCCTCAAAATCATCATTTCTTTAATTGCTCTTTGCTTGTTTTGACTTTATTGTTTTCATTTGTCTTGTTTTTCTTCCAAAGAAGCTAAATATGACAATTCATTCCTTGAAAAATGGTTCTTGGGCTAAACACAGAAGTGGGTTTGACTTGGCAGAAAATTTTGAATATCCTCTTTTATGTATGAAAATCTAAAAAATTCATTGAATTTAGATACAATTAAGTATGAAGCTTACTGCTCTTAAACCTACTGTATAGTAATTCACTTCTTTTGAAAATACTTCAATTATATAGGCAAGATATATTTGCATATATAAATCTGGATTTGAAGCCTTTTTCATGGTACTTTCTAGTCTTCTAATGTTGCATAAATTATATAATGACCTTGGTCTCCTAATCTATAAGATAAGGAATATAATTTTTATCTCTTATTTTTAAATATAAAACAGCTCTCCTGAGCAGAGGTTTCCCCCTCAACTTGTGGTATCCAAACTTGGGCTCAGAGTCTCACCTCATGGCTTGAGGCAGTGGTCTTAATGGCTTAAGAAGGGCTTTTCTGATTTGGGTGTCTCTTGCACCAGGTTTTGCCCCCAAGTGCATGCTGACAACCTCCATCCTCCCTCCTTCGCCTCCCCACTTCCCTGCTAATCAGCAAATAACTGTCCAAGAATGTAATAGAGACTACAGAAACCATGACCCAGGAACAAGTCGACCACATCATGTAACTGAGAACCCCAAGAAGCTTTCCATCAAACAGAAGAGAATCTTTCCATTTAAACCTAATGCGAGGGACCAATGTACCAACACCATGCAACTGAGGACCCCAAGAAGTTATGGTAGGAAGAGAATCTTTATATCTAGCCCTAAGATAAGTAACAGTTTTTACTTACCTTTTAATCACAATTGATAGCCACTTCAGTTTAAGATTTCTATGTGGCACCCCCATAAACCCACCTTCCAGTGTTTTAACCATTCATCCTCACACACCTTTATGGAACTAAAGGCTGCCATATAACACTTATATTTAACCTGTCTACTAAATCCACCCTACTTTATTATCTAGAAACAGATTTGGTACTTAAACCAAACCTCACATAAAAAAATCTTGACACCCAATTTAAACCTTGTAGTGAAATCTAACCTTAAATTCTGTCATGCCACCCAACCAGAGTAGGGTTTGCACACTTTTTTATTAGTATAATAGCCTTATCCACAAAATAACATCATAGAATCCTAGATTGACACCTTTAATACATATGGAGATTCACAATGACCACCAAAGTGTAGTAATCCTGTCTAACTCACAACAAAATGCCAAAGTCACATCATAAATCCACAAGATACAACAAAAACCAAGACAAAAAAAATCTACAAAAAAAGGCAAATCCATATTGATGGATTCCAACCGAAATTCAAGGAGTTAACCAAGAAATCAATAACCAATATAATGAGTTTTAAAGCCTGATTTTTAATATGATCAAAACAATGAAAGAGAAAATGGAAGAGGAGTTAAATAAACTCATAAGCCAATGTGAGTGGGAACATATCAGGCAACTGGATGAGATGCAAAAGGCAATTGAAGAGATAAAAGTAGGCATAGAGCCATTGAAAAAAAAGTTTCATGCCGAGACTAAACTTGAAATTAAAAACAAAGTAACTACATTCCAAAACTCAACTAAGGCCTTACCAATAGAACTAACACAGCAGAAAATAGAATACCAGAGATAGAAGACAAGATGGCAGAACAAATTGGTTTACTAAAAGAAGTTGAGGAAGCCAAAAACATACTTGAGAGGAATATTAAAGAGTTATGGGATACCTTGAAGAACCAAACCTATGAATTCATGGAATCCCAGAATAAGAAACCCAAAAAAGCCATAACAGAAGAGATTTTTCACACTATCAACAATGAAAAATTTCCACATCCAAGGAAAGAGATCCCCATCCAAATATAAGAGGCATATCGCACACCAATCAGATATGACCACAGCAAATAATTGTCAAAACACTACAGATACATGACAAAGAAAATGTGTCGAGGGCTTCAAGAGAAAAACCAAGTCACATATAAAAGTAAGTCTATTAAAATAACACCTGAATTTGCAATAGAAACAATAAAAGCCAAAAAGCTTGGAAAGATGTACTTCAAGTCATGAATGAACCAAATGCTAACCAAGGTTGTTATACCCATCAAAATTATCAGTCATGAATGAAGGCAAAAGAACAATTTTCCAGTGTAGGAACAAACTGAAGGCTTACATGACCACCAAACCAGGCCTTTAAAAGATGTTAGAAAATATATTCAAGCTTGAAGAAAAAGAAAATCATATCTGAGAACCCAGAAGGGAAAAATAATATCAACATGACTTCTAATGAAAGAAATTCATATAAAACCACAAAACACAGTAAATTTCAATTGTAACCCCAAATATTAGTAGAATTAGCTCTTTAATTAAAAGACTTAGGCTATAAGCACGGATTAAAAATCACAACCCAGAAATGTGCTACACTCAGGAAGCACTTCTTACCATGACAGTTAGACATATTTTCAGAGCAAAAGGCTGGTCAAAAGTAGATTAAGCTAGCGAACAAGTAAGCAAGCAAGAAGAGTTAAAAGAAATCATAAGAGACATAGACAAATACTACATATTAGTCAAAGATACAATTCATCAGGAAGACATTACAATACTGAACACATAACCCACAGAATACAGGCTCATCCACATTCATTCCACAAATACTACAACATCTAAAACAATAAAGCAACCAAAAAATGATGATAATAGGAGACTTCAACTCTCAAATTTCACTATTGCATAGGTCAACAGGCCAAAACCTAACAGAGACACAGTGAATCGAGACATAAGCCAAGTGGTCCTGACCAAACTCTACTGAACCTTCTATCCTAACACCAAAAAATGCATATTATTTTCAGCAGCCCATTGAATTTTCTCCAAAATAGCCTACATATTGGGATATAAAGAAAATCTCCACATATACAGGTAAGTTGAAATTTTATCCTATACCTTATCAGACTACCATGCAATAAACCTAGATATCCACAACAAAGCAAATGACAGAAACTACACAAACTCTTGGAAGTTAAATGCCATCATACTGAAGGAGGAATATGTTCATACAGAAGCCAAAATGGAAATTCAAAAATTCCTAGAGGTGAATGATAATGAAAACACAACATATCAAAATCTCTGGGACACTATGAAGGTTTTCTTAAGAGGAAAGCTTATAGCACTCAATGCCTACAGGAAAAAAATGGAAGCATCTCAGGTAAATAGCTAAAGCTTTAGAGAGACTAGAACAGTCCAATCCCCCAAAAAGTAGACAAGTAGAGATTAATAAAATTAAGGAAAAATATCTGAAATTTAGATAAGAAAATTATACAGAGAATCAATAAAAAAAGAGCTGGTTCTCTGAAAAAAATCAACAAGATTGATAAACACTTAGCCAAATTAACCAAATCAAAAGAAAACCAAAATTAATAAAATTAGGGATGAAAATGACATTTTACAGCTGATACCAAGGAATTTCACAGAATCCTAGGGTCACATTTCAAAAACATATGCTATACAAAACTCAAGAATCAGAAAGAAATAGATGAGTTTCTAAGTATTCACAACTTACCAAAATTGAATGAGGATGAATTGAATTCTTTAAATAGATCTATAGTGAAGAAATTAAAGTAGTAATTACAAATCTTTCCACCAAAAAAGCCCAGAACCAGATTCTTTGTTACAGTTTATAGCACAGCTTATACCAATTGGAGTTTATACCAATATCAGTCTAGGGATTTGGCTGTAACATAGCTGCAGAAATTACTGATAGAGTCACAAAGTTCTTTAGCTTGTCATTCTGAGAGTCTGTCAAAGTATGCTCAGTATGCCAAAGTATTGAAACAGCTCTCTCCATTTTATCCATCTCCAGGTCCAACCCTCTAAGGTTGACTCTTCCCTCATCAATTAAAAAATCTCCCATCGAATTGATTAGGTCTTGCCATAACTACCAATAAAATACTAATTATGATAAGTTATGATTTTTTTCTGTTTTTAGCAGGAAATGCTATAATCTTTGTAGATACCCTAGTCATCCTGGGTGAATATGAGGGTTGTCAGTAAGAAAAGGCGGTTCAGCTTTTCTGGGTTGTGGCAAGAGCCTAAGAGGACCTGCAATGTTTAGAAACCTGTGAAAGGTGAGAGTGGTTTTAATACAAAGAATGGGAGCCACACATGCATAGAAAATGTGGCTGAAAAGCAGAGATCTCTCATGTTTAGATGTCATTATTTTCTTTCTCTTCATTGATTGGAATGGTTACATAATACACTATTACCTGTGTGTTCCTTTGTTGCTTTTCCTTTCTAGATCACAATCTCTTTGGTGTAGTTCCCAATTATGGCTGCAATTCAGAACGTCTAATGAGTGGAAGGGGATAAAGGAGTTAAGGCTGGACCCATTCCTGGAGATTCTGGCTAAGCTGGTGCAGTGGTCTGCTGCCTAGAAGATGTGACACCTTCAAGTGATAGTGTTCAGGAAGTTTCATTTTTGTGTCTGGACAGTTGAGCTTTTGTTCTTTTCAGGGGTTTCTCTGTTCATTTTGTCCTGCCTATCTGCCTTAAAGCACACAGTCTTCAAAAATGTAACATAATCATATTGTACATAACAAAATTCATCCCAATATCATCCAAATTGGATTAAGAAGTTAAGACTAACAGGGAAAGTGAGATAGAGTAAGAAAAATAACTCAATATTAGTTTTTGAGGAAACAAAATTTTAGTCATAAATTATCCCTGACAGATATTTTTCACTTGGGGACTATTTAGACCATGGATTTGAGGTGCACGTATATATGAATAAATGTTTTTTCAGCTACTTTTCCAACAGAATTACCAGGTGAAAAGCCCTGTAACATTTCTTAAAAGCTTCTGTTGATGTACAGCAGTAGGAGTAATGTAATAACTCCCTCCACCTCCTCCAACCGTGATGAAACTTGGTATTTGTGATTCTGACTGAAAACAGTATGATACAAAATAAATTAGTTCTGAGGGATGATTCTTTTGAGGGAGAGTTTGGAGATGAAGAATTTTTATGGAAAGTTAGTTGTTTGTATGTTGTGATATTTCCTTCATTATTCCCCAATAACATGGGGAGAAGATTAAATATTTCTCCTCTTAAAGGAATGTAGGGGAACTTCAAAATAACTGGTTTCAGAGAGAGTCTTTTTGCCACTGAGTGTGTTTGAGAAGAGCGAAAGTGACAGTTTGTCTAAGACTTGCAATGTAGTAGCAGCTCTAATATTCAGAACACAACTGTTCTGGTTGATCAAGTACACAGGAGGGAGGAAAGCCAACTTTGCTATTTGCATTCAACTCTGGGAGACTCAGCTCCAGTGGCAATCAACTTGTAAGGTGGACTTTAAGTTAAGGAGATAGTAGGTGTTGTGGAGTCACAGTATCTAGGAAACAAAGAGGTTTTCTTAAGTGCAATCATAAGATGCATTCTCTGTTTGAATAAGCCAAGAAGTCTTTTGCAATGTTCCAGGAGAGAAACCAACAAGGCCTCCTGCTGGACACAGGACATTTCCCAGGGTACTTTCCATTTCTCACAGAATCCTAGGTACTCTAAAATAGCTGTAGAAAGTCATTACAAGCGCTTAAATTATTTTCTGAGGATTCTGAGTGTAAGGGAGGTCAAACCCAGAGGAAAGAACTGTATTAGTTTGTATTTAGAATTTTGCATGTCAATTAAACAAATTTTCCTTTCTGTCAGTGATTGGGCATGTCTTTGAGATCTAGTCAATGAATGAAAATAGAGAGTATTAACTGTTAATGATATGCAGCTGATCTAGAAAATGTCTTCAACAATCTCAACAATGACAACTCAAAGGCATCTTTACCTTGAGTTACTCTGCATATTGGTGATAAATTCACAATTAAACAGCTTAAGAGGAAGCAAGGGGCTTTATTTTGGCTCATAATTCTCTAGACACAGTTTTTAGATCACCTTGGTAGAAGAGCTCATACCAACATTAAGGGCCCAGGGCCTGGCAAACAGCATATCCTCACTTATGAGAGGGACAACTGAAACAAAAAGATCATCATGTCTAGCTAACTATCCAAAGAATGCCAAATCCTAAACCAGTTTCCTCCATCTTATCCACCTGTCCAGGGCCTAATCATGCCCACCATAGGCCGGCCCTCTTAATCAATTAGATGAGCACCTGTAGGCTTGCTTAGGGCTTAACTCAACTACTAATTCTTCACAACTCTGCCCAGGGTTCAAGCCTTTAGTTATCAAGTTGACACCTGTATGTAGTTATGATATACCATATATGCTTTTTGTTTAAATTGCTATTTTTTATCAGTTGACAATTTTGATTGAACATGCTTTAAATCAATTGGGCTTTTTCTTCATTTTTCTTGTTTGATGTCTGGGAAAGTTATTCCCTCACAGACCTGATAAATATTCTCTATAATGTTCTTTCCCTCACAAACTGTTTAAACATTTCATACCTGTCTGAACTTTACTTTGACATGCACAAACATGTTAACTTTTCCTAGATTTCTATGTCTAATATTTGCAAATTTTTGTTTTTTGCATTGTTCTTTTGGAGTTGAGAAATCTTCTACCTTTATTGTGTTCTTGCATTTGAAGATAAAAGCAGCAGAGAAAGGGATTATGGGAGATTGAAGGGAATTTAGCATATTCGAATCAGTGCTGAGCACTCCTGTCCATTCTATCCTTTAAAAATCACTCCTCTGTTCATCTGATTTTTCCAGTTTTATATAAACTGTAAATGTGATATTTCTCTGCATTTGGATTTGGAATTGTTTCTATTTTCTAAATTGTCTTTCTTTTTTTTTTAAACTTTTTTATTATTATTTATTATTTATTCAATTGTGCGTGTATGCATGTGTGTGCATGTATGTGTGTGTATGTAGAACAACTGACAAATTTGGGAACCACCATGGACGCCTCCACCTCCTCCCTGTTTACTCTGCCCCAAGATTCACAGGCTCCGCCCTACCAGGACCGGAAACGCAGGCCGACCCGGCTTCCGCCTGGCGTCTATATGTGGAGTCTAGGATCCGAACTCAGGACCTTCCGCCTGTAAGGCAGAGGCTTAAACCCCTGAGCCACCTCACCAGCCCTCTAAATTGTCTTTCTAAGAATGCATCCACTAATACTTTGAAATATATAATATATAATAATATTCAGACATTTCAACTTGCCACTCTTGTACTCTGAATTCATATATTTCCCCCTCTGTAATGAATGCCTCAAGTCATATAAGTAGCACTAGACTTTTTTTTATTATTATTTCTGCTCATACAAACTTAACAGGTATACCGGTCCCCTCCCTCCCTCCACCTCCCCCCAACACCCCTGCTCCCCCTCTCCTCCCCTCCTTCCCCCTCCCCCAGTGCCCCTCCCATCCCCAGAGCATCCTTTAATGTGCATGCCAAACTCTTCTGAGTCCTCCTCTCCGATGAGGTGCAAGGACCCATTGGCATTTCCCAGAACCCTTTCCTGTGTTCCCCTTAAGCTTAGGAACACTGCTGTGACTGTCAGTCCCTAGCCTCCAAAGATCCTAGTGCATTTAGTCCATGTTAGACTTTGTGGGGTCAATAATGTGTTAGACATTGTGCAGGTCATGCAAAGTCCTATTATGATTGCTTCGGCCCTCACTTGTGTGGAGTATCTTGCATATTATTACTCCTCTCATCCTTGTGCTTTTACAATCTTACCACCCCCTTTTGCAAATTTCCCTGAGCTTCAGGATGGGGAGATATTAGGCTGGCCTAGTTCCAGGTGGTTGGTATAGAATCTCTGATGTTTTACTTTTATTACATCCACCTTTTAATATACTCTTATAACAAGACTCTAATTTAACAGGTTTTTATCTCTGGCCAGGGGGTGACATCCAATATCCATCAGGATGGAGTGCAGGGTATTGCAGGAGCAGGAAAACTGAAAAAAAAAATCAGCAAACCAAATCCAGAGCATCAGAGACTCTATATCAACCACCTGGAACTAGGCCAGCCTAATCTCTCCCCATCCTGAAGCTCAGGGAAATTTGCGGAAGAGGGGGCAGTAAGATTGTAAGAGCACAAGGATGGGAGGAGTAATGATATGCAAGATACTCCACACAAGTTAGGGCCGGAGCAATCATATTTGGACTTTACATGCCCTGTGTAATGTCCAACACACTATTGACCCCACAAAGTCTAGCATTTGCTAAAGCATTAGGATCCTTGGAGGCAAGGGATTGACAGCCACAGTAGTGTCCCTTTGCTTAATGGGAACACAAGAAAGGGTTCTGGGAAATGCCACTGGGTCCTTGCACCTCATTGGGGAGGAGGACCCAGGGGAGAGTTTGGCATGCACATTAAAGGATGCTCCGGGGATGGGAGGGGGAGGCAATGGGGGATGAGTAAGGAAGGGTGAGGAGAGAGGGGCACAAGGGATTAGGGGGTTGGAAGGAGGGAGGGACTGGTGTATCGGTATACCTGTTAAGTTTTTATGAGTGGAAATAAAAAAAATTAAAAGAAAAAAAAGAATCTCTGATGATCTGAAATATGGTTTGTTGATTTTTTTTTTTTAGTTTTGCTGCTCCTGCAATGCACTTGGCTCCATCCTGATGGGTATTAGTTGTCACCCCCTGGCCAGAGATAAAAACCTATTAAATTAAAGTCTTGTTATAAGAGTATATTCAAAGGTAGATGGAATAAAAGTAGGAGACCGCAGTGAGAGAGGAGTCAATCACCCATTTGCAAAATTACTTTCTATCTGGCAGCCTATATGCCCTCCCCTTCTGGTAAGATCATACCCCATCAATTGCAAATGATAAGGAAGGAAAGTCTGTGAGCTTAACCAGATGTCTCATTACTTACTTACAGTACTTGATGGTGGTCTATTTTCTCTGCTGTAGCATGGTCCCATTTCTCCTTGTTTCTGGTGGGGTCCTCCTTCCCCATCCCTCCTGTTTATAATCTTTGCAATTACTGTAGGTATTACAGAGATTTGTCTTTGAGTGTCTCTAAGTGGGTTTGGTACTAAGATCCACCTATTAGGGAGTACATATAGTGCTTAGTTTTCTGTGTCTGGGATACTTCACTCAGTATAATTGTTTCTAATTCCATCCATTTCTCGGAAAATTGCATTAATTCATTATTTTTGCTGGCTGACTAGTATTCCATTGTATAAATGTACCACATTTTCCTTATCTACTCGTCAACTATTGGACATTTGGGTTGATTCCATGTCTTTGCTATTGTAAACAGTGCTGCTATGAACATGGTCGTGCTTGTGCTATTGATGTGACTTTTTGATGTGTGGGGATTATTCCCAAAAGTGGAATAGCAGGGTCATATGGCATTTCAATCTTTAACTTCTTTAAGCATCACCAGACGGCTCGCCAGAGTGGCTGTATGAGCCTGCATTCCCACCAGCAATGTAGGAGAGTTCCCCTCTCTCCATATCCTCTTCAGCATTTGATGTTGTTTGTATTGTGGATTTTTGCCATCCTGACCGGAGTGAGATGATATCTCACAGAAGTTATGATTTTTATTTCCCTGATGGCTAAGGATGTGGAGCATTTTAAGATATTTGTTAGAACTTTTAATTTCATCCCTGGTGAAATTTCTTTTAAGTTCTAAGACCCATTTGTTAATCGGCCCATTTGTTTCCTTGGTATTTAGTTTTTTAAGTTCTTTGTGCACTCTGGATAATAGAGCTCTATCAGATATGTGGTTAATGAAAATTTTCTCTCATTCTGTGGGTATCTTTGCGCTTGAGTTACAATCTCTTTATCTGAACAGAAGCTCTTTAATTTCACAAGATCCCATACGTTGGCCTAGCCCAATCAGCTTGAGGGAGTTTCCTACCCTTTTAACTATGGTTTTTATAGTTTCTGGCCTTATATCGAGGTCCTTGATCCATTTGGAATTAATTCTTGTACATGGTGACAAGTACGGGTCCAGTTTTAATCTTCTGCATGTGGATATCCAGTTTTACCAGCACCATT
The DNA here is from genome assembly GCA_023101885.1 of Typhlomys cinereus. Taxonomy (NCBI): domain Eukaryota; kingdom Metazoa; phylum Chordata; class Mammalia; order Rodentia; family Platacanthomyidae; genus Typhlomys; species Typhlomys cinereus. The sequence goes on from JALPQD010000284.1 coordinate 2,004,059, forward strand.
TATTGAAGATGCTATTCTTTTTCCATTGGATTTTCTGGGCCCCTTTGTCAAAGATCAAATGGCTGTAATTGTGTGGGTTTACGTCTAGGACCTCAACCCTTATCCATTGATCTGTGTGTCTATTTTGGAGCCAATACCAGGCTGTTTTTATAACTATGGATTTGTAGTATAGACTAAGGTTTGGTATGGTCATACCTCCAGTGGTGTTTTTATTACTCAGGATTGTCTTTGCTATCCTGGGTCTTTTGTGCCTCCATATGAATTCTGAGATTGTTTGGTCAACTTTTTTAAAGAATTGCTTTGGCGTTTTAATTGGTATAGCATTGAATTTGTATATTGCCTTTGGTAGGATGGTCATTTTTACGATGTTGATTCTGCCAATTCAAGAACATGGGAGGTATTTCCACCTTCTGGTGTCTTCTGCAATTTCTTTCTTTAGGGTTTTAAAGTTTTCATTATAAAGGTCTCTTACTTCCTGGGTTGGGTTTATACCAAGGAATTTATTTTTTTAGGGGCTACAGTAAATGGGATTGTTTCTCTCAGGGCTTTTCACTTCTTTCATTCTGGGCATATAGGAAGGCCACTGATTTTTGTACATTTATTTTGTATCCTGCCACTCTGCTGAACTTCTGTATTAGTTCCAGGAGCTTTCTGGTGGAGTTTTTGGGATCACTCAAGTGTAAGTTCATGCATCTGCAAATAGAGATAACTTGACTTCTTCCTTGCTGATTTGAAGCCCTCTTATGTCCCTTTCTTGTCTTATGGCTTCAGCTAAGACTTCAAGTACAATATTGAATAGAAGTGGTGAGAGTGGACAGCCTTGTCTAGTTCCTGATTGAAGTGGGAATGCTTCCAATTGTTCCCCATTGAGCATAATCCTTGCTGTGGGCTTGTTGTATATAGCTTTTATTATATTGATAAAGGTTCCTTCCATTACTACTGTCTCTAGTGTTTTGATCATAAAGGCTGTGGGATCTTGTCGAAAGCTTTTTCTGCATCTATCGAGAGTATCATGTGGTCTTGAACTTTGGACTGGTTTATATGGTGAATTACATTTATTGATTCGCGTATGTTGAACCAACCTTGTGTGCCGGAGATGAAGCCTACTTGGTCCCATGGATGATCTTTTTGATATGTGTTTGAATCTGATTTGATAAGACTTTGTTGAGAATATTTGCATCTGAGTTCATCAGAGAGATTGGCTTATAGTTTTATTTTTTAAGTGGATCTTCATTAGATTTGGGATTAAGATGATATTAACTTCATAGAAGGAATTTGGTAGTGTTCCTTCCTTTGCTATTTGATGGAACAGTTTAAGGAGTATTGATGTTATTATCTCCTTAAAAGTCTGGTAGAACTCTGTGCTGAATCAATCTGGTCCAGGACATTTTTTGGTGGGAAGAGTCAAGATTACTTACTCAATTTTCTCATATGTTATAGGACTATTTAAATAATTCACAACTTCCTGATTCAATTTAGGTAAGTTGTATTTACTTAGGAAATCATCCATCTCTTTTGTGTTTTCAAATTTCACAGAGTATAAGTCTTTGAAATATGATGTTATAATTCTTTGAATTTCTTGGGTATCTGTAGTAATAACTCCATTTTCATATCTAATTTTGTTAATTTGGGTTTTCTCTCTCTTGCTTTTGGTTAATTTAGCTACAGGTGTATCAATCTTATTGATTTTTTCAAAAGACCAGCTTTTTGACTGGTTGATTTTCTGTATCATTTTCCTAATCTCGATTTTTGATATTTCTCCTCTTATTTTGCTAATCTCCTCTCTTCTACTTATTTTGGGATCATATTGCTCTAGTGTCTCTAAAGCTTTAAGCTGCATTATTATTTATTTCTGATGTTTCCATTTTTTTTTGATGTAGGCTTTAAGAGTTATGAACTTACCTTTTAGGACAGCTTTCATTATGTCCCAGAGATTTTGGTAAGTTGTGTTTTCATTTTCATTCACTCTCAGGAAATCTTGAATTTCCTTTTTAATTTCTTCCTGAATCCAATTCTCATTCAGCATCATAGTGTTAAATTTCCAGGAGTTAGTGTATTTTCTGTTGTTTGTTGTGTTGTCGATGTCAAGCTTTAGGCCGTGGTGGTCCAATAGGGTACAGGCTAGAATTTCAACTTTCCTGTATATGTGGACATTTCATTTTGTGGCTCAATATGTGATCTATTTTGGAGAAAGTTCCGTGTGCTGCTGAGAAAAATGTGTATTCTTTAGTGCGTGAATGAAAAGTTTGATAGAGATCTGTAAGGTCCATTTCCATAAGGGTTTCATTAAATTTCAGAGTGTCTCTGTTAAGTTTTTTGCCTGTTGATCTATCCCATGTTGAGAGGCCAGTGTCGAAATCCCCAAGAATTTCTGGTTGATTTCTCACTTCAGACATTGTAGGGTTTGCTTAATGAATGTTGGGGTGGGGACCCGTATTGGGTGCATATAGGTTCAGTATTGTGAAGTCTTCCTGGTGAATTGTACTTGTGACTAAGATGTAGTAGTCATCTGTGTCTCTTATGATTTTTTTTGGTTTGAAGTCCACTTTGTCCGATATCATAATGGCTACCCCTGCCTGTTTTCTGGTTCCATTAGTTTGCAGAATTTTGGACCAGCCTTTTTTTTTTTAGGATGTGCCTATCTTTTGTGGTGAAATGGGTTTTCTGCAGGCAACAGATTGATGGATCGTAATTTTTAATCCATTTGTAATCTGTGTCTCTTGATCATTGAGTTAATTCTATTAACATTTAATGTTATAATGGAGAAACTATTTGTAATTCCAGACATTTATTATGTTTAGTGGCTTTTGTAAGTGTATTGTGTATAAGTGTATTTTAGGTTTTGCTGGTATTATACTTCCCTTCTGTTTTCCTGGATATGTCTGTTTTTTTCTTCAAGCTTGAGTATCATTTCGAGCATTTTTTGAAGGCCTGGTTTGGTGGACATGTATCCCTTCAAGTTGTCTTTGTGCTGGACGATTTTTCTTTCACCCTTGGTCATGACAGATAGTTTTGCAGGGTATATCAGCCTGGGTTGACATTTTTGCTCATTCAATGCTTGAAGTATATCTCTCCAAGCTCTTCTTGCTTTTATTGTTTCCATTGAAAAGTTTGTTATTTTAATAGGTTTACCTTTAAAAGTGACTTGCTTTTTTTCCCTTGAAGCTCTCAGCACCATTTCTTTTTCTTGAATGTGGAGTGTTTTAACTATTATTTTCCATGGCAAGTTTTTATTTTGGTCATATATGTTTGGGGTGCGCAATGCCTCTTGTATATGGGTGGGCCTCTCTTTTTTTAGATAAGGAAAGTTTTCCTTGATGACCATTTGAAAAATTTCCTCAGATGTGGCATTTTGGTATTCTTGCTCTGGAATTCCATGAATACGCATGTTAGGCTTCTCAGGATAACTTCCCATAATTCTTGAATTTTTCTCTCGAGTATCGTTTTGGCTTTAACAACCTCTTCCATTGAGCTAGTTAATACTCCCACTTTGTCTTCAAGGTCTAAAATTCTATTTTCTGGTTTGTTAGTTCTGCTGATAAGACTGTCTGTTGAGTTCTGGGTTGAAGATAACTTGTCTTTTAGTTCAGTTTTAAACTCTGCTTGAGTCTGTTTTAACTGCTCTATGCCTATTTTTGTTTCTTGAATTGTTTTTCTCAACTCCTCCAAGTGTCTGTTGTGTTCCTCTTCAAAGTGGTTGATGTGGTTATTTAATTCCTCCAGATTTCCTCTTTCATAGTATTGACTATGGTAATGATCATGTTTTGAAAGTCATTATCATTGGTCAGGCTTTCTTGGCTATTTTCCGTGCATTTTTTCTGGTTGCAGTCTATCATTTTGGGATTAATTCCTTCAGTGGGAGATTTGTTTTCTTGGGTTTTTTTTCTCATGGTTTTGCACTTTGACTTGGGCATTGTCCTTTTAACTCTTAAGACCTTCTTTTGATTTCTTTGTGTTTTTCACTGCACTGAATTATTTGGCCTAGAGCAGTTCCTGCTCCAACTGGCTGGTGGGAGGAGCTGGGACTAGTGGGTTGCCTGGGGTTTTGGGATCGGTGGGCGCTTTCTTAGGTCCCTGTGGGTCCTGGCTGCACTGCGCATGTCCCGGGCAGGTGGGGAAAGGGGGAAGGTGGCAGTGGTGGGAGCGCAATTAAGCTGGGGAGCTGGGTCATGGCCCAGGAGGTCCTCCCCAGCACAGAGCAGCACCGGCTCTGGCTGACTGGTGAGAGAAGCTGGGACTAGTGGGTTGCCTGAGGTTTGGGGGTGGGCAGGGGGAGCTGACCTAGGTTGCCGTGTGTGTACTGGCTGGACTGCACGTGTCCTAGGCAGGTGGGGAAAGGGATACTAGACTATTTTTGAGTTTTCATTATGTCCTCCATATTCAATTTATCAACAGAAAGAATAAATATCAAGACAAAGATATTTCAATTTATTTCTATGTATATTCTCTGCAAGTATATATTACTGCCTTATTCTAAGCAGTAAATTGCTCTAGGTAATTAGCACATTGTAATAAGCCTCTGTAACTCCTAATATATTTTGTAGTACTCTATATATCTTTTCATTGCATTCATTACATAATATTTACAAGTTTGTTTGTACATTAACTTTTTTCCACTCAACTGTAATTTTGCAAAATCATTATTCACAATAGACCTTTTCTTCCTGACACCTCCAGTGCCTAGCATATTATTTGGTGTATATCAGGACTTTATTATACAGAAGAGAAATCCAAAAAAAATGCCTTATTAATTTCAGCTTTCTGTTTGTATTACTTAACTTCAACATGCATGGACATATATGATATCTGGTAGGAAAGCTTGTCCCTTTCTCAGCAATCCTGTGGATGTAGTGTGGCCAGTGCATTCAGTTCCCAGTGTTGGTGTGGAACTTCCTGCCAAGCTGGAGTAAGAACTATAACCAGACAACCATAAGCTGAAATAAAGGCCCTTGTTCTCGTAAGCAGTTCTTGTACTGACCTGATTGGCAGCATGTGCAGCCACTGCAACAATTTTGAACTTAAAAACATTTATTATTTTGATGCAGTTATTGTTTACATTTTTCTGTCTCTATCCAGAATATCTAATAACTAAGATCTTAATATCTAAGACTTTCTTATTTATATAAGAAAACTCTTTTTAGAATGTAAACACTCACTCCTATAAATCTTCCACTTTGACTATCTTTGCTATATTAAAAAAATTCTGGTAAGTTTTTTGTAAATTTTGTCTTGCGAAATCAAAACCTCCCTGAGAGATCATCTCACCCCAGTCAGGATGGCAAAAATCCACAATACAAACAACACCAAATGCTGGAGAGGATGTGGAGAGAGGGGAACTCTCCTACATTGCTGGTGGGAATGCAGGCTCATACAACCACTTTGGCGAGCCATCTGGCAATTCTTAAAAAAGTTAAAGATTGAAATGCCATATGACCCTGCTATCCCCACTTTGGGGAATAATCCCCCATACAGCAAAAATTCACCTCGATAGCACAAGCACAGCCATGTTCATAGCAGCACTGTTTACAATAGCAAAGTCATGGAATCAACCCAAATGTCCAACAGTTGATGAGTGGATAATGAAAATGTGGTACATTTATACAATGGAACACTACTCAGCCACCAAAAAAGATGAATTAATGAAATTTGCCAGGAAATGGATGGAATTAGAAAAAATTATACTGAGCGAAGTATCCCAGACACAGAAAATTAAGTGTCGTATGTACTCCCTAATAAGTGGATCCTAGTACCAAACTCACTTAGTGACATACTCAAAGATAAATCTCTGTAATACCTACAGTAATGGCAAATATTATAAACAGGAGGGAATGGGAAGGAGGGCCCCACCAGCAACAAGGAGTGAGGGGATCATGCTACACAGAGAAAATAGGTTACCATCAAGTACTGCAAGTAAGTAGGGAGACATCTGGTTAAGCTCACTCACTTTTATTCCTGGTCACTTGCCACTGATGGGGTTTGATCTCACCAGTCAGGAAGGGCATAGAGTCTGGCAGAGAGATGGTAACCATCCTGCAAATGGGAGACTGACCCCCCTCATAGCGGTCTCCTATTCTTATTCCATCTACCTTTGAATCTACTCTTATAGTAAGACTCTATTTTAAGCAACCTTTTATCTCTGGCTAGGGGGTGACATCCAATACCCATCAGGATGGAGCCAAGGGCAGTGCAGGAACAGCAAAAGTGGAAGAAAAAAAAACAACAAACCATAATTCAGAATATCAGAGACCCTACATTTATCACTTGGAATGAGGCCAGCCTAATCTCTCCCCATCCTAAAGTGCAAGGAAATTTCTGGAAGAGGGGGCAGTAAGATTGTAAGAGCCTAAAGATGGGAATGAGCAAAGATATACAAGATACCCCACACAAGTTATGGCCGAAATAACCATAATAGGACTTTGCATGACCTGCGCAATGATGGACATATCAATGACCCCCCCAAAGTCTAGCATGGATCACAGGTACTAGAATCCTTAGAGGCAAGGGATTAACAGTCACAATAGTGTTCCCACACTAAGGAACACAGAGAAGGGGCTCTAGTCAATGCTACTGAGTCCTTATGGCTCATTTGAGTGGAGGACCCACAGCTAAGTTTGGCATTCACACTAAAAGATGATCCAGGATTGGGGGGGGAGGCACTGGGAGAAAAGGAGGGAGGTGAGTGAAAGGAAGGGTAAAAGGGGGAAGGGAACAAGGGGATTGGGGAGGGGTTGAGGGAGGGAGGGGACTTGGGGTACCTATTAAGTTTGTTTGAGTGGAAAAAAATAATAAAAAATAATTTAAAAAAATTAACTCAAAAATTTTGTCTTTGTTTTTCCTGATTACTAAATACACTCTAATATAATACATTATTCTAAGTGTATTTTAATTTAATTCCTGTGTAGTTTTACATTTTAGTATTTTCCTTTGTTATTAATATGTAGTTCATCTAATTAAGTTTCAATAAGATATAATAAATTATTTTAATGCTTTTTTAATGCTTTTTGTTGGCACTTTTATTATGACCTACAATGTGATTCTTTTGCAGAAAGTTCAATGGACCATTAAGAATTACATACATTCTGAAGATTTGGAGGGAATCTTCTGTAAATGAGTGTTAATCTGATCAGTGATGAAATTTATTTCTGAAATTTCATTTTGATTTTTTTCAGGATGATATATTCTTTAACCAGAATATGTTATTAAAATCATCTACTAAACTGTTCCTGAATCTAGATATTTTTTATATCCAGTAATATTTATTTATGAAGTTTTACACATAACTGTTGGATTCATTCATGTTTGTTATTATTATACCTCAATATGTCATTTCCTTTATTGATGAATAGTGTGTTATAAAAAGGAAGATATTTTGTTAGTTATTCTGTTTTATCATGTATGAAGCTTCCTCCATATTCTTGGTATGTTGTTTTCCATCTTTCATTTTTATTATAGGTTTGAGTTTTTTCATCTAGACATCTGTTTTTTTTTCAGATAATAAACATCTTTCCTTCTTCCTACTCTTCTTTCTGTCCAATAATTTTGTGATAACTTCTTCTTTATTTTAAAATAGATGTCCTAGTTTGTTTCTCAGCTGGAGAATTACTTTCTGATTTCTATATTTTTGGTGTTTTTTTCTTCCATTGGACATATTAGTGACCCCCCAAGTCTAGCTTGGATCACAGGCACTACAATCCTTAGAGACAAGGGATTAACAGTCACAATAGTGTTCCCACACTAAAGGGGAACACCCGAAAGGACTTCTCCATTATTTCTCTCAGGGGCTTTCTGGTTTACCAAGTAGGACATGTTTTATTCTTTCCTAATTCTTTATTACTTTTATTTTTTTCGCAAAGTTTATTCTGATCTAAGCTTTCTGGTTTTTGACTTTGCATGAGTGCCAAACTTCCCTCTGAGTCCTTCACCCTAGTGAGGTTTAAGGACTCAGTGGCACAGCCTGGAGCCCTTTCTTGGGCTCCCTATTAGTATGGGAACACTATTATGACTGATAATCCCTTGAGAAGTTAGTTAATGGTCAGTTATCAATTTCAGTGCTGTATTCACTCCAGACACTTCAGGTTTTTTTTATTTAACTTTATTTTATTTATTCATTTTAAGTAGCGTGTGTGTGTGTGTGTGTGTGTGTGTGTGTGTGTGTGTGTGTGCGTGTGTGTGTGCCCATGTGGAGGACCATGTGGGTAACTTCAGTAAACATCCTTGAATGCTTCTACTTCCTTTTTGCTTAGTTCTGGGATTTCCCAGGCTCCACATACCATGGCAGGAAGTAAAGATCACCACCAGAGGGTTGAGCCTGGCAGTTTTGCATGGGGCCTGAGTCTGAACTGAAGACCTTCTGATTGAGAAGCAAAGTCTTAATCTCTGAGCCATCTCTGCAGCCCGACACTTCAGATTTTTTTGTCCTAGTAACCACTGTTAACCATACTGTTCTTCATTGTCCATGAATCAAACATACTCCTACTTGCTACAGAGATTCCTTTGTTTTGTTTTCCTGGGATAGAAATGTCTAAGAAAACCATACTTTGTAGGTGTCTTCGAGAGTAGTCAAGCAAGCCAATTGTTGAGATATCTACTATAGTAGAACTGAGGGTATTTTGCACACTATTGGTCACAGTTCTTTCAAATCCTGCCAAACATTATGACACTGTATGTGAGGGAGGTACTTTGGATATTGAGCAATATGTCTGACTAGGCTGACCGTTCTGTTTTTCACCAACTGCACCTAATAGGAACTCAATTTTGGGGCTTAAACCCTGCATGATCAGCGACATGGTGTCAACAATGTCCACATTTGTGACCCAAGGCACACTGAGCTGCAATTTCATGAGTGCCTAGAATAGCTTAATCTCAAATAACATGCCTCTTTTCCAGAAGCTCATGACTTTAGCACAGCAAGTTAGTACAGCAAGAGAGGAAAGGGATTCTTCAATGCCACTAATCCATTAAAAATGTCTGGAAGAGTGATGAGAATTTGTTGCTAGAAGTCAGGTGCAGTGGCACACAATGCAATCTCTGTAGTGCATGAAGCTGAGGCAGGAGTATCCCTGGAGTTCAGAGCTCTTATCATCTTTCTCTTTACTCCAAAAAACAAAAGCAAATGAGAAAATAAATAAAAATACCCAAAGTCTTCTCATAGTAGCTAGAGAATCCTTGGTATTTGGTATGGCCCATGAAACAAAAATTGTATATACCACCCACTTGAAGAAAAGCATCGTTATACATATGTATGCCACTGTGATAAACAAGCTGCAGCTGAAATAAGAGATTAGAGAAGAGCTTGTGACAAGAATGTCTAGGGAAACAACTAACGTATGACCCAAATTATTAATTAATTTTGGTTCACCATTGTCCCTATTTACAGCACAGACCAATTCGAAGCATGCCCCACACATCATTCCACTATTTGTGCAAATATCTTTTTTAACATTTATAGAGATAAGGTATTTAAAGCTTATTCATGCTACCATTATTACAAGAAATTAAACTATTTTCCAAAGCCACTTATTCTTTTTCAGTTACTCAGTCAGTGCGGCTGGAGAGGTGGCTCAGGGGTTAAGCCTCTGCCTTGCAGGCGGAAGGTCCTGAGTTCGGATCTTAGACCCCATGTATAGACGCCAGGCGGAAGCAGGGGCGGCCTGCATTTCCAGTCCTGGTGGGGTGGAGCCTGTGAATCCCGGGTAGAGTAAACAAGGAGGAGGCGGTCCGTGGCGGTTCCCGAATTCGTCTGTGGTTCTACACGCACGCACACACACACATACACGCGCACAATTGAATAAATAATAAAAAAGAGATTAAAAAAAGTTACTCAATCAGTATTAAAATTTGTCTGATATTCTCAATTATTTGAAAAATTAGATTGTTCAAAGTTCTCATGTTTTTGGCAGCTACATCTCTTGAATTGGGTAAGTGTGCATTTGATATTACCCATATTCTCATTTTTAATGTAATTCCTTTATAGAGTCAAAAAAATCCCATTTTGAATGAAAAATACATGATCACTTTACAATCCAGCCTTTTTCATTCTTTTTTTTTAAATTATTTTTATTCAATTGTGTGTGTGTGTGGTGTGTATGTGTGTGTACGTGTGTGTAGAACCACGGGCGAATTTGGGAACCCCCATTGACGCCTCCACCCCCTCCTTGTTACTCTGCCCCAGGATTCACAGGCTCCGCCCTACCAGGACCGGAAACGCAGGCTGCCCCAGCTTCTGCCTGGCATCTATACGTGGGGTCTAGAATCCGAACTCACGACCTTCTGCCTGCAAGGCAGAAGCTTAACCCCTGAGCCATCTCTCCTGCCTCCCTTTTTCATTCTTAAGACCCAATCTCCTTCATTTTCCTTTTTGTTTTCTTTTCTATTGTTTACATAAGTTATATCATTTGACCACAATTTTTTATGTCTTATTTGTTTGAGAGAAAGAGTGACAGAGATACCACAATAGAAATATACAGAGATAGTAAGATAGATAGATAGACAGATAGATAGATAGATAGATAGATAGATAGAGATAATAGATATAAAGTTAGTACTTTAGTACTTGCATACTATGTTACATGATTACACAGGCTACAAGGATTTAAACTCAGGCTTTCAGGTTTATATGCAGGTGCCTGACCCACTGAACTATCTTGTTTATCCCTAACACATAAATTATTTTACGTGTCTTTAGTTTGTACAGTATGTTATCTTATCAATTGTGTTATGGTAAACTGAAAGTAAAACTAGATGTCATGGCTTGAATGTGTGTGCCTCTCAAAGGCTCACATGTTCGAATCCTTAGCTTTTTGCTAATGTTAGGAAACACAGTGACACCTTTAAGAGGCATGACCTTTCTGGCAGGAGTCACATCACAGGATATTAGGCATTGCAGTTTGGTAGATCTTTTCTGCTTCCACTATCAGTCTGCTCTTCCAATTTGCAACTTACTCTCTTTTAGTTTCCATGATGATAAATGTGGCCTAAGGTGCATACAACTTCTGTTGCCTGCCATGCTTTTTCTGAATTAATATACTGTATCTCCATTCTGGAACCATAAGCCAAATAAACCTTTCCCCTTTAAACTGGTTATATGACCACCTAGAACTAGGCCAGCCTAATCTCTCCCCATCCTGAAGCTCAGGGAAATTTGGGGAAGAGGGGGCGGTAAGATTGTAAGAGCACAAGGATGGGAGGAGCAATGATATGCAAGATACTCCACACAAGTTAGGGCCGAAGCAATCATAACTGGACTTTGCATGCCCCACATAATGTCCAACACACTATTGACCCCACAAAGTCTAGCGTTTGCTAAAGACACCAAGATCCTTGGAAGCAAGGGATTGACAGTCACAGTAGTGTTTCTATGCTTAAGGAGAACACAGGAAAGGGTTCAGGGAAAGGCCACTGGGTCCTTGTACATCATTAGAGAGGAGGGCCCAGAGGAGAGTCTGGCATGCACATTAAAGGATTCTCTGGGGTTTGGGGGAGGGAAGCACTAGGGGATAGGGAGGGAGGGGTGAAGGGAGGGGGAGCAAGGGAGTGGGGGGGAGGAGGAAGGGAGGGAACTGGTATATTTACTAAGTTTGTATGAGTGGAAATAATAATAAAAAATGTTAAAAAAAGAATATTCACAATGATTAAACAAAGGCCTTTTCTTCATTTACTAAGATTTCAGTGTTTAAGTCCATGCCGGTGATGAATTGCATTTACTTATTTACATATATTTATCCCTGAATGTTTGTAATAAATACAAATTGATTGTGAAAAAAAAAGTCAACTGGTTGTATGGTACAGAAGAAAAGTAGCTATGACAGAAATTGGTACCAAGAGAAATTGGTTGCTATGAGACTAAGACGATCTGGTACCAGAAATTGATTTGTAAACTTGAGATAACTTGGTGTGACCGTTGCTGTGATGCAATTAGTGTATCTTTGGAAGTGTTTGTTGGGAGAAATATGGAGACCTTTGGAGCTTCCAACTGGTTAAAACTTTGCTTCTTGAGCAGAGTACATAAAGGGAGATTCTAGTCAAAGCTTTGGAGAAAATAATGCTGTGAGAGATATAAGGAATAGAATGCAGCTTATGGTGGTCCGAAGTGGGACAAAGATTGTGTTGGGGACACTGTATTGGAGTGATGGTTTGGCAGATAGCTTAGTCAAGTTTTACCTGTGTCCTGAAACCTTACCTGAAGTTAAATTCAAGGATGAGGTGGAAGGTGTTTCAAGATAATATATATTTGACAATGTGGCATGGTTTCTTTTAACTCATGTATATGATGAAATAGAAATCAGGCAAAAAAGAAAAAAACCTATAAATTTTGATCAGGAAAAATGTGATGGAAAGCTCAAAGAAATGCAGACTTAAAAACAGAAAGCATTGTTAAAGACATGAGTGCCATTAGTGAACCAAAACATTCTCTTCATTTGGACAATAGAAATGTCTGCACACAGAGGACAAGCTCTTCAGGGAAGGAGCCTTCCAATAAGAATCCAGATTCTTTTGGACACAGTGAGTTGAAGGTCAGAGTTCCAAAAGAAATTGGCCCAAGAAGATTCTACCTAATGTCTGTCCAAAGAAGCTGAACAGTTTTGATCCAAGAGGGCTACTCTGCAACCCAGGGTTGTGGCAGAACTTGACTAAGTCATCAATGTGGTGCTCTTTTTATAGGCATTAAAGATCCAAGAGTAATAGGGATGTGGATTCCTCCACCAAGGTTCCAGAGAGTGACTGAAGTTAATGCAGTATGTAGCAAGATTCGAAAAGCTTCAAAGAAGCCCAGGAAGGCCATTTTTACTGTGAAGTTGAAGTCTGGGTTGTATTTGAAACATAATGTTGTTAGAGATTCAGTAGTCTACATGGGACATCTATCAAGTACACCAAAAGTCCAAGGAGGACCAAGCCCAAGAGAGTGGTGTGTTCTTTGGGTAACTGCACTGGAGGGGTTGATATGAAGCACTTTGGAACTGAGATGATTTCAACATGAGATTCATATACTATACTTGGAGTTACATTATTTGGAGTTCGTTCTGCTAATTTCAAGTTTTGTTGTAGAACAGTATTTTCTGGTTATACCCCCATTCCTCTCTTTTGGAATGGGGCTATTTATTCTGTGCCACTGCATGATGAATGTATATAACTTTTCTTTTCATTTGACAAGAGGCTTTGAACTCTGGACATTTGTAATATATTGGGAATTATGTAGTGTACGGAGATTTTTAAAGTTAGACTGAGTGTGACTTGCATCATGGGGTGACCATGAGCTTATAGGGGCCAAAAAGTAGTTTTGTGGTTTCATTGTGAGTTGTCCCCTATAAGCTCATGTTTGAAGCCTTAACTATTGTTTATGTTATAGGAGGTAGGGCCTTCCTGGAGGAAGTCACATCACAGAGGAGCGGCAGTTCTTGAGATTGATAGTCACATCCTGCTCCCACTAACAGTCTGCTCTTTTGCTTTTGTTCTCTCCTTACCTGTATGATGATGGATATGACTTAAGCTGCCTTTAGCTTCTACTGTCTTTTGTGTCTTTTCTGCTTTAATGGACTGTTTCTCCTATTTGGGATTGCAAGCCAAGTAATGTTCTTTCTCCCTTAAGCTGGTTGTATTGAGTTGCTTCAGAGCAACAGAAAGAATAACTGAGACAGTAGAGACTGATTTCTTGTAGATGTTTGGAACAAGGGAGGGTGTATACTTTGTAAGTGATAATTTTTGTTTTCATTAGAAAGAACATCTTTCTATATTCTCTTCAGCAATTTTAATACTCAATAATTGCTACGGTGCATATGTTTTTCCTATAAGGAATCTAGAAAATGATGTTAATATTCTGACTATATTAATATTGTGATGCTTTGTCTCAACTAGGTTGTGAAATTATATGACAACCATTTAGACATTAATGGTATTTTCTGAATAAGTTTTTTCTGAATATATTTGAAAAACACACATTTGTAGTTGCATATGTATGTGACCACGGGCAGACAAATTTACCTAGAAATATTTTAAAATTGTAATTATGAAAATATTGTTTGCATATTAGGTAGAAATATTCCTTTAGACAAAACATATATCTCCAATATTCCCAATATTAAGACACTTTAAATCATGTTAATATATGATATATAATTCCATCATGGTCAGTGAAATAAGGGATTGATAAGTGAAGTGATCCAGAATTGTTTGAACTTGCCTTTTAGGGTTAACTAATGTGGAAAACATGATGTGATGATGTGTACAGAAAGAAAAGTTGGCAGTGGTTTTATGAGAACAAAAGCAGCTCTTGAGAAGTGGCTCAAAGATTTTTAGCAGCATCTAGTAACAAATATTATGCTGTTTAATGAGCAATTTAAAATATACCATTTAAAATGCTAGCTTGTTTGGGCTTTTGGACATTGAATAATAATAAATGTTATTTGATAATTAAAGCATAATTTATGGTTCTATACTTTATATACAAATTAATTCTAGATGCTGCATCTCAGGAAAAATTGGTCAAAGAAATACAGATATATTTAAAAATACACCAAAGTAATAAAGACCTTCCAGTTTGTTGGTAGAGATAAAAAGTTGGAAACCTGTTTTATAGTGTGAGTGAATTTAAGTGCTTATAACTTCCTTGTTAAAGGATTCCTATCAGAAAAAGTTCACATAAAATTAATTGAATTATATCCCAGGTTTGACAGATTTCCAGTTTTTCCTGTTATTATGATAAAATACTCTGGTATAAACACCTTCAGGGAGAAAGAGTTTATCATTTGTTTTTATAGTTTCAGAAGAAGAGGAAACCAACTTTTACCTTCTAGTCACAATAAAGGACAACAGAGAGAGAGAGAGAGAGAGTGAGAGAGAGAGAGAGAGAGAGAGAGAGAGAGAGAGAGAGAGAGAGAGGTAGGACAGGTTATCAAACCTCAATCCCCTGCTCAACACCAGTGATGTTCTTCGCCCAACCAGGTTCCATAATGTTCCCAAGCAGCACCTGCAGATGGGAACCACGTATTCAAACATATGATCCCACGAGGAGCAATTTATATTAAAACCATGTCCCCAGTTTACATATAATAAGCACAAAAGAAAGATGATTAATCTCATTGATCCCAGGACAAAATTGCCTATTTATTTACTTCTCTGTTTTAAATTTGAACTAAATGTTATTATTGGCCAAGCTAAAATCTCCCAAAAGCCTCTACGGATGGATTGCTATTTATGAAGGTCATGTGATTTGCTTCAAAGTCTTCTTCAAAGCCATTATGTATTTCTAAGAATCAGTATTCTCATATTAAATTGTATACTATATGAACCAGAGGCCCTGCAAATGTGCAGGGATCCTGATCACCTGAATGTGCAGGATCCAGTGCCTAACAAATAGTGTCAGGTTTAAAAATAAAAGCATTTTTAATTAATAAATAAGATATTTCTGTTATTTAAGAAAATCTTAGCAAAATATAGTTTTAAATCAAATGTGTACATGAATACTCTATAGTGCTTATAACAGTATCATGAAACAATGTGTGATAGTTTGTTGTATAGATTGTTCTTGTCCTGATTTTCACTCATGCTGAAAACAAAACGAATCTCCTATGTCCAAAATTTTCTGATGTTTTGTTCTTTAAATTTCAATCAATGCCTACTTTCAATATTTAGGTAAGTATGCTAATGAAACTGTGAGTTATAGTCCTAAGACAATTTCCTTCAGTTCAGAACATTTTGTCAGTCATGTCAATAATGCAGTGAGTCTAGAAATTTTAACTCTACTTATGTATTTATTTGACAACTCTGCAGCATACCTTAAACAAGGATTTAAGTTCTACTATTATTATTTGCATATCCTTTCACTTCATGTTTCTGTGGCGTTTTTCTTTGTCTTTTTTAAGATAATACCCCACCTATATAAAACTTACTAGATAAATTAGAATTTATAAACTAAGAAGATATGGCCTACATTACACAGTACATCTTTCAAACTCAAACATGAATCCCTAAGAAGTTTCAAAATTTTCCTTAATATTTTATACTCTAGTATCTTACTCAATAGTAAATTTTGATTACTTCCTTTTAAAATATTTCAGATTTATATTTTATAATGTATTTTTCCAAATGAAGATATTTTCAAAGTACTTAGGTATTTTCATTGAGCTTATATTCTGAAAATGGACATATATTCTATCCAATACAATCTACAGATTCAATAAATTCCCTATTAAATTCCATTTTTTTCACAGAAATTGAAAAAAATATTAAAATATATACAGAAGCACAAAAAACTTCAGATAACTAAAGTATTCTTAAGTAAAATGAATAATACTACATCAGATTTCAAGCTATACCAGAGTCACAGTAACAAAAGCAGAATGGTAGGATCACACAAAACTGTGAATATCCACTTGTAGAAAGAAACTAGATCCCTATTTCTCACTCTGAACCAAAACCAATTCCAGTTGATTCAAAGACCTTAGCATAAGAACCAAAACTCTGAAGCTATCAGAGGACTTTTCCTCTGTAGGGTGAAATACTTCAAGGTTAAGTATGGTCTAGTTCTTTCAATACAATTCCAGTTATGGAATGGAAATAATTTGTAAGTGGCACTTTACTTTAAAATATTAAATTAAGTTAAATAAAAAACTTATTTACATAAAAACAGATAATTGAGTAAAAAGACAGTCTAGGAAAAGTAGAAAAGTTGTTACTAGTTATGCATCTGATCGATGGCTGATAATTAATGTTTTGGTTAATGATAATACTGCAAAGTAACAGTTTACAAGATAACAGTTTTGATGTGTGTACCTCCCCACAGTGGCTTTACTTGTTCCTCCCTCAACTACATTCTCAGTCCTTTGTTCTTCTCAGATAACTTCCCTTTTATTTTCTTGACTTACTTTTTTAAAAATCTAAATTCCATATATGGTAGGAAAGGGATATTTGCTTTCCTGAGCTTTAATTTTGTTCTTACTCATGATTGAATAAAATATTGTTAGTATATATCACATTTTTAAATTAATTTATCTATAGTGAACACTTTGACTGAGTCTTTTTGTTATATATTTATTTTACTATCTATTTTCTTGTGTTTGTGTATGTAAGTGTATGCATGTGACCATGCATGCATGTGGGTGCATATGTGTGTAAGATGTTCATGTATGTGCATATACATGTGTGTTGAGACATAATGAAACCAGGAATTATCCTTGATTACTCTTCTACTTATTCTTTTGAGGTTAGGTCTTTATTTAAAACTTGGGGCTGGAGAGGTGGCTCAAGGGTTAAGCCTCTGCCTTGCAGGCGGAAGGTCCTGAGTTCGGATCCTAGACCCCACGTATAGATGCTGGGCGGAAGCGGGGGCAGCCTGCGTTTCTGGTCCTGGTAGGGCAGAACCTGTGAAACCTGGGGCAGAGTAAACAAGGAGGAGGTGAAGGCAGTCCATGGTGGTTCCCGAATTTGTTCGTGGTTCTACACACACACACACACACACACACACACACACACACACACGCGCGCGCGCGCGTAAACGTACAATTGAATAAATAATGAAAAAATTTAAAAAAATTTAAAACCTTTAGGGTTAGTCTGACTTCTAAGGCTTGAATTAACCATGTATACAACTATATATGTATATATATATATATATATATATATATCACCAGATATAGGTGAATATACATGTATATTTAATAGTTTATACATCTGTTTATCTATCTACTATCTACTATCTATCTATCTATCTATTTATTTATCTATCTATCTAAATTGTCAAAAGACTTTGGCACAATATAAAAAAGTGTTTCTTAACAGTATGAATAAAACATTCTTCATATATAAAAACATTTTCTGACAGTACAGACATAACATATATGTATGATTTCTTTTCATCCTTAGTTCATACATGTATGGATTTGAATCATTTTCATCCCATGTTACCAGATCCCATCCCCCATTCTTCCTTCCACTGAAAACTTTTTTGTTCCAAACCAGTCTCCTTCTTTCTTTAATGTCTTCTCAGATGTGTGGTCCACTGAATTTAATTAGGATAGTCTACATTAGTGTGTCTCTGGAAAGTTGTAAGATCATGGGCAAGAGATACGTCAGTGGATTCATTAATGAGTAAAGTGGATCTCCTCCAAAGCCAGAATTATTCCTCATTATTCTCTAAATGATGGATGGTGTCTCATCAGATCTTCTCTCTTTCATGATGAAATGTCCACAGGCCCAACCTTATGTCGGTTACATGCAGGTAAACACAGTTGCAGTAAGTTCATGGGTACAATGGCCCTTTCATGTTTAGAAGACAGATTGGTGACACTCCTTATCACTATCTAGTTCCTAAGTTCTTTCCATTTTCTCTTTGGCATTGACCTTGAAGGTAGACTTGGTGGGTGACACCTGGTGTTTTTATGTGGGATGTGAGAATCTGAAGTCTTTATGGTCTTTTCATTGTGTGGCAAGTGCTTTAATAACTAACCAATTCTCTTGTCAAGATTCTATAATTGTGATATAAGAAGTTAAATAAAAAACTTTACAAATAGATCAGTTATTGATAATGTATTGAAATAAGTTTTGGCTACTTATTGTAAACACAGGTCTTAGTGGAATGCTAGAGACACTATCATTGGAGGTCTTCAAATTACAGCATTTATAGGAAGATCTAGTGCATGACAGATAACTTTTCCATAGATAATATGAGCGCATGGAAATTGAAAGTAAAGAGCCTTGAATGGTGATGTGCATCAGAATTCCTGACAGGCTGCCTCCCCAGCCTAATGCTCAGGGAACCTTGCAGAAGAGGGGGCAGCAAAATTGTAAGTCTAAAGATGGGAGGACCAACGATATGCAAGATAATCCGCAGAGGTTAGGGCTCTAGCAGCCAGAATTGGACTTGCCTGACCTGTACAATGGCTAACATGTCAACCACTTCCCAAAGTCTAGCATGGATCACAGGGGGGAAGGCTCCAGGTGGTAGGATCCCTAGAGGCAAGGGATTAATAGTCACAATAGAGTTCCCAAACTCATTTGG
Source organism: Typhlomys cinereus (assembly GCA_023101885.1). Classification (NCBI taxonomy): domain Eukaryota; kingdom Metazoa; phylum Chordata; class Mammalia; order Rodentia; family Platacanthomyidae; genus Typhlomys; species Typhlomys cinereus. The sequence goes on from JALPQD010000284.1 coordinate 2,023,050, forward strand.
GAACCCAGGCTATACCACTGAGTACTGAATTCTCACTCAGGTGGATGACTCAGAGGGAGGTTTGGTTTCACACAAAAGGATGATCCAGATATGGAAGGGAGGGAAGGGAAGGTACTGGGAGGGGGAGGGAAGAAAGGGGTGAAAGGAAGGGAGCAAGGGGGAGAGTGTAAGGAGGGATGACTGGGGAAAGGAGAAGGGAGGGAGATGACAGGGGTAGCTGTTGAGCTTGTATGAATAGGGGAAAAAATGAGGGAGACAAAAAGAAAGAATTCCTGACAAGGCAGTTACAGATTTAATTCTGCAGCTGATTTCAAATATAAAGTAGTTGAGTAGTTATATTAAGGTATGTAAATTGATAGTGCTTTAGTGCTGGTAGGGGTAGTAGGGGTGTTGAAGATTAGAAGAAACAATATAGGCTTAGAAAACATCAGTTTTGCTACAAAGAAACTTCAGTCTCCTAACTGTGTTTCTTTTTGAAAATCAGTTGTATATTTTCCCTATTTCTTCTGTATTTCAGTTCCTTACAACATATGTGAAACTGCTGATCAAGGACTAGATGAAATTGTGGTTCTGGATGAAACAGAATGCTTTGCATGAAGTCATTTGAAAATCCATGAGCTTTCCGCTCAGGGATTGAATCCTCTTCAACATGTAGGCAAAAATCTCACTCTGCTGCTTGATAGACATTGGGTAGACAGAATGAGTGTCATGTACAAAATGCTTTAAGGGAGAGAATTTTTTTCTTTTTCTTTTCTACATTTTTTCCCAATCATGGAAGCTCAATAGATATCCCCGTCCTCAACCTCCATTCTCCCCTCCCCATTCTCACCTTGTACTCCCCCCCACCTTTTCCCGTTCCTTTCATTCCTCCTTCCTTCTTATCTCCCAGTGCCTCCCTCCTCTTTTCTCTTATCCTCTGGACCATTCTATTGTGTGAATGCCAAACCTCTCTCTGAGTTCTCCACCCTAGTGAGGGGTAAGGATACAGTGCCATAGCCCAGAGCCCTTTCTTGGGCTCCCCATTAGTATGGGAACACTATTATGACTGTTAATCTCTTGCCTCTAAGGAGCCTTCTCCCCTGTGATCCATGCTAGACTTTGGGAAGGGGGTCGTTGACAGGTCAGCCATTGTGCAGATCAGGCAAAGTCCTATTCTGGCTGCTGCAGCTATAACTTGTGTGGAGTATCTTGCATATTGTTGGTCCTCCTTATCTTTAGGCCCTTACAATCTTGCCGCCCCCTCTTCCACAAGGTTCCCTGAGCTTTAGGATGGGGAGAGATTTGGCTGAACTGGTTCCAGGTGATTAATGTAGGGACTTTAGAGTTCTGATTTATGGTTTGTTGTTGTTTTCAGTTTTTCTTTTCCTGCACTGCCCTTGGCTGCATCCTGATTGGTATCAAGGGTCACCTCTTAACCAAAGATAAATGAATGTTTAAATGAAAATATTAATATAAAAGGAGACTCAAAGGTAGATGGAAGAGTAGGAATAGGACACAGCAGTGTGTATGTGTGTGTGTGTGTGAGGGTTCAGCATGCCATTTGCTGGATGGTTACCATCTATCTGCCAGTCCCTATATCCTTTCTGATTGATGAGATCAAACTTCTTCATTTGCAAGTGACCAGGAAGGAAAGTGAGAGTAAGCTTCACCAGATGTCTTGTTATTTAGCAATACTTGAGTGTGGCCTATCTTCTCTACTGAAACATGATCCCCTCTTTCCCTTTTTTGGGAGTGGCTCTCCTTTCACTTCCCTCCTGTTTATAATCTTTGCTATTACAGAAGGTACTACAGAGATTTACCTTTGAACTTGTTATTAAGTGGGATTGGTACTGGGATCCACTTATTAGGGAGTGCATATGGTATGTAACTTTTTGTGTCTGGTATACTTCACTCAATGAATTTTTTTCTAATTCCATCTATTTTATGGCAAATTAGATTAATTCATCTTTTTTATTCCATTGCATAAATGTACCACATTTTCATTATCTGTTCATCGACTATTGGGCATTTGGGTTGATTCCATGACTTTGCTGCAATGAACATGATTGCACTTCCTATTACTGTAGTAATGGGGCATTATTCCAAGAAGTGATATAGTAGGGTTAAATGACATTTCAATCTTTAACTAATTTAGAAATTGACAAACTTATCACCAGAGTGGTGATCTCACCATTCCCACCAGCAATGTAGGAGAGTACCCCTCTCTCCACATCCTCTCCAGTATTTGGTGTTTGTATTGTGGATTTTTGCCATTCTGACAGGGGTGAGATGATATTTCATGGACATTTTGATTTGCATTTCCCTGAAGATTAAGGATGTGGAGCATTCTTAAAGATATTTGTTAGACATATCAATTTCATCTCCTGGAAAAGTTTCTTTTGAGTTCTGAGGCCCAGTTTTGAAATGGGCCGTTTATTTCCTTGGCATTAATAGTTTTTTTTTTTAAGTTCTTTGTGCATTCTGGATAATAGAGCTCTATCAGACATGTGGTTAGTGAAGATTTTCTCCCATTCTTTGGGTTGTCTTTCTGCTCGGTTTGCAGTCTCTTTACCTGAACAGAAGCTCTTTAATTGCATAAGATCCCATTTGTTGAGTGTTGGTTCTAGTGACTGTGCTATTGGAATTCTGTTTAGGAACTGTTGGTTTAACCCAGTCAGCTTGAAAGAGTTCCTTACCCTTTTGACTAGGGATTTTTATAATTTCTAGTCTAATATTACGGTCCTTGACACAATTTAGAATTAATTTCTGTGCATGGTGACAGGAATTGTTCCAGTTTTAATGTTCTGCATGGGAACATCCAGTTTTGGCAGCACCATTTGTTGAAGATGGTGTTCTTTTTCCATTAAATTTTTTGGGCCCCTTCATCAAAGATCAAATGGATGTAACTGTGTTGGTTTATATCTGGGTCTTCAACCCTTATCCATTGATCTATGTATCTATTTTGGAGCCAGTACCAGGTTGGTTTTATTACTATGGATTTGTAATATAGATTAAGGTTTGGTATGGTGATACCTCCAGCAGTGTTTTTGTTACTCAGGATTGCTTTTGCCATCCTGGGCCTTAGTTATCCATTGTGATAACTTCATTTTCATTTCTAATTTTGTTAATTTGGGTTTCGTTTTCTCAATTTTGCATATTTCTCCCCTTATTTTGCTAATACTCTCTTTTCTACCGCTTTTGGAATTGGATTGCTCTTGTGTCTCTAATGCTTTAAACTGTATTGATAAGTTATTTACTTGTGATCTTTCAATTTTTTTGATATAGGCATTAAGAGCTATAAACTTACCTCTTAGGACATCTTTCATTGTGTCCCAGAGATTTGTTATATTTTCATATATTTCGATGTTCATTTCTAAGAAATCTTGAATTTCCTTTTGATTTCTTCCTGAATCTATTTCTCATTCAGCATCACAGTGTTTAGTTTCCAAGAGTTAATGTGTCTTCCGCTGTTTATTGTGTTGCAGATGTCAAGTTTTAGACCATGGTGGTCTGATAGGGTACAGGCTATAATTTCAACTTTCCTGTATATGTGGAGATTCATTTTGCAGCCCAGTATGTGGTCTATTTTGGAGAAAGCTCTGTGGGCTGCTGAGAAAAATGTGGATTCTTTGGTGCTTGGATGGCAAGTTCAATAGAGATCTGTAAGGTCCCTTTCAGTAAGGGTTTGATTTAGTTCTAATGTGACTCTTTTACGTTTTAGGCTTGTTGATTTATCCCTTGTTGAGATGTGGTATTGTGCTTCAGAGATGGGGAGGGGGGCACTGGGAGAAAGGGAGGGAGGGGGGAAAGGAAAGGGCAAAAGAGGGAGGGAACAGGGAGGTCCAGGGAGGGGTGGAGGAAGGGAGGGGATAGGGGTTCCTATTACATTTGTATGAGCAGAAAAATAAATAAATAAATAAATAATAAATAAATAAATAAATAAATAAATAAAATAAAAGAAATTCCCCAGTATTATTGTTTGGGGGTTGATTTCTTGTTTTAGATGTTTTAGCATTTGCTTAATGAATGCAAAGGAGCCCATATATGTTCAGTATTGTTTACTCTTTCTGGTGAATTGTAACTGTGACTAAAATATAGTATCCTTCTGTATCTCTTATGATTTTCTTTGGTTTGAAGTCCACTTTGCCAGATAGCATAATTGGTACCCCTGCTTGTTTCTTTGTTCCATTAGCTTGAAGAATTTTTGACCAGCCTTTTACTTTTAGAATGTGCCTATCTTTTGCGGTGAGATGTATTTCCTGATGACAGAAGATGGATGGGTTGTGATTTCTACTCCATGTGTGTAACCTGTGTCTTTTCATTGGTGAGTTAATTCTATTGACATTTAGGATTATAATGGAGAAATTACTTTTAATTTCTGACTTTTTTGTGTTTAGTGGCTTTCATACGTGTACAAGTGTAGTTTGTAGGTTGTGGTGGTCTTATATTTCCCTTCTATCCTCCTGGATATGCTTGTTCTTTTCCTCAAGCTTGTGTATCTTTTCTAGCAGTTTTTTAAGGCATTGGTTTGGTGGTTATGTAAACCTACAAGTTGTCTTTATGGTGGAAAATATTTCTTTCACCTGTGTTCATGACTGATAGTTTTGTTGAATATATCAGCCTGGGTTGACATTTGTACTCATCCAATACTTGAAGAACATCTCTCCAAGATCTTCTGGCTTTTATTGTTTCCATTGAAAAATCATTTGTTATTTTAATAGGTTTACCTATAAAATTGACTTTTTTTTTCTCTTGAAGCTCTCAGGGTATTCCCTTTGTCTTGTATGTGGAGTATTTTGACTATTATTTGTAGTGGCAAGTTTCTATTTTGATCATATCTGTTTGGGGTGCAGAATACCTCTTGTATTTGGCTGGACCTCTCTTTCTTTAGATGTAGAAAGTTTCCCTTTATGATAATTTGAAAAATATCTTCATATGTGGTATTTTGGGATTCTTGTTCTGGTATTCCATGAATGTACTTGTTAAGCTTCTTCAAGGTGTTCCGTAACTCTTGAATATTCTCCTCAAGTATCTTTTTAAGGGAGAGGATTTTAAATGATACATACTACAGTATGCTGATCATAATTTAATCTTATAAACCTTTCTTAGTGCAAGGAGCTTAACAATATAGTTTTCATTTGTGATATGCATACAATACAAAAATCCAGGTTATGAGTAGAGACCAAGAATATGAGATATTGTATTCCTTAGGATATCTCCATGTAGCTGTTATTAAGATAATGTATATTACTGTACACTGAAGCCTATTTAATCTGTAGTAAATTCTTATCATTCTTAATGCTTTTTCTTTGCTTATTTGGTCATATACATAGGTTTGGTGATTTTACAACCAGGTTCATATGGGTTGTGTGCAGGCAGACCTCTGTTCTACTCACCTTAACACCTACCCCTGGATTAAGTCACTATGTGATAAAATCTGAATACTCATATTTTTGTCTATGAGAGATGTTAAATACATTCGTATATGTCATTACATTAATCTATTCCAATTTTTTAAAATTTAACTTCCTTTTTAACTGAGAGATCCATTAAAAGAGGATAGTATTTTCTTGTTTTTCTTATTGATTTCTCTGAGAGGTCTGTTATACAATGAATGCTCAATAAATTATATTTCCTGAAGAGTGGTTATTCTTCAATAACCATATTGAATTGCACATATTGTCCATCAAGTAAAAATATTTAAAAAGTTGGTAATTCTCATTTTATCCTAGCATACTCTTAATGAAGAGACAAATATGTAATATAATGTTTTATGATTGGTTTTGATTACAAGTACAAAACATGGATTTGGTCTTTACTTTTGAAGTTGCTTAATTTACTGCTTTTTTCTTTATAAAATTGATATTTGTTTGTTTGTTTATTTATTTATTTATTTATTTATGTATTTATTTATTTCTTCCATTCTTTTTTTTTTTAACAAGTAAATGTATTTAATCTTTTCATTTTTCTTTAGTGATTTTTCTAGTGTCCTGCAGACCTGGCTTAGTGGTCATGTAGGCCTTCAGTTTATTTATTTATTTATTTATTTATTTATTTTAATAATACATCTTTATTATTATTTCAGCTCATACAAACTTATTAGGTACACCAGTTCCCTCCCTTCCTCCTCCCCCCCCCGTACCCCCTGCTCCCCCTCCCCACTCCCCTCCCTCCCCATCCCCCAGTGCCTCCCACCCCAATACCCAGAGAGTCCTTTCTTGTGCATGTCTGATTTTCCTCTGGGCCCTCCTCTCCGATGACGTACAAGGACCCAGTGGCCTTTCCCTGAACCCTTTCCCGTGTTCCCCTTAGGTATAGGAACACTGCTGTGGCTGCCAATCCTTTGCCTCCAAGGATCTTGGTGCCTTTAGCAGATGCTAGACTTTGTGAGGTCAACAGTGTGTTGGACAATGCCCAGGGCATGCAAAGTCCAATTATGATTGCTTCAGCCCTAACTAGTATGGAGTATCTTACATATCATTGCTCCTCCCATCCTTTTGCTCTTATACTCTTACCGCCCCCTCTTCCGCAAATTTCCCTGAGCTTCAGGATGGGGAGAGATTAGTCTGGCCTAGTTCTAGGTGGTTGATATCGAGTCTCTGAAGTTCTGGATTGTGGTTTGTTGATTTTCCCTTGCAGTTTTGCTGCTCCTGCAATGCCCTTCACTCCATCCTGGTGGGCATTGTATGTTACCCCCTGGCCAGAGACAAAAAGCTGTTAAACTAGAGTCTTGTGATAAAAGCACATTCAAAGGTAGATATAATAAAAGTGGGGAACCACAGTGAGGGAGGGGTCTATTTTGTTTGTTTGTTTGTTTATTTATTTATTTATTTATTTATTTATGTATCTATGTATTTATTTATTTCTTCCATTCTTACAAAGTTGATAAGTACCCATACCCCTCCCTCCCTTCAGCCCTCCCTGAATCCCCTTGCTCCCTCCCCCCTTTTCCATTTCCTTTCCCCGCCTCTCTCCCTTTCTCTCAGTACTCCCCCCTCCATTCCTGGAGCATACTTTAGTGTGCATATCAAACTTCCCTCTGGGTCCTCTTCTCTGATGAGGTGTAATGACTCAGTGGCATTGCCTAGAGCTCTTTTTTTTGTGTGTGTGTGTGTGTGTTCCCCTTTAGTATAGAAACACTATTTTGGCTGTTAATCCCTTGCCTCTAAGAATCCTAGTGCCTGTGATCCATGCTAGACTTTGGGGGGTCATTGATATGTTGGTAATTGCACAGGTCATGCAAAGTCCTATTATGATCACTCCGAACCTAACTTGTATGGAGTATATTGCATATCATTGCTCCTCCCCATTTTAGGTTCTTACAATCTTATCGTCCCCTCTTCTGCAAATTTCCCTGAGCTTTAGGATCGGGAGAGATTAGGCTGGCCTGGTTCCACTTGGTTGATTTAGAGTCTCTGATTTTCCGAATTATGGTTTGTTGATTTTTTTTTTTTTTCAATTTTGTTGCTCCTGTACCAACCACCCTTGGCTCCATCCTGATGGGTATTGGATATCACCCCCTGGCCAGAGATAAAATGCTGTTAAAATAGAGTCTTATTATAAGAGTAGATTCAAAGGTAGATGGAATAAGAGTAGGAGACTGCAGTGGGGGCAGGTCAGTCTCCCATTTGCAGGGTGGTTACCTTCTATCTGCCAGACTCTATGCCCTCCTTTCTGGTGAGTTTATACCCAATCAGATGCAAGTGACTAGTAAGGAGAGTTTGTGAGCCCACCAGATGTCTCATTACTTACGTGCAGTCCTTGAAGGTAGCCTATTTTCTCTGCGGTAGCATGATCCCCTCTCTCCTTGTTTCTGGTGGGGTCCCTCCTTTCCATTCCCTCTCTGCTTATAATCTGCAATTACTGTAGTTATTACAGAGATATATCTTTAAGTGTGTCACTAAGTGGGTTTGGTACTAGGATCCACAGGGAGTACATACGGCACTTAATTTTTTGTGTCTGGGATACTTCGCTCAGTATAATTTTTTCTAATTCCATCCATTTCCTGGCAAATTCCATTAATTCATGTTTTTGATGCCTGAGTAGTATTCCATTGTATAAATGTACCACATTTTCCTTATCCACTCATCCACTGTTGGGCATTTGGGTTGATTCCATGATTTTGCTATTGTAAACAGTGCTGCTATGAACATGGTTGTTCTTGTGCTATAGAGGTGAATTTTTGCTGAATGGGGGATTATTCCCAATAGTGGAATAGCAGGGTCATATGGCATTTCAATCTTTAACTTTTTTAAGAATTGCCAGATGGCCTGCCAGAGTGGTTGTATAAGCTTACATTCCCATCAGCAATGTAGGAGAGGTCCCTTCTCTCCACATTCTCTCCAGCATTTGGTATTGTTTGTATTGTGGATTTTTGCCATCCTGACTGGGGTGAGATGATATCTCAGGGAGGTTTTGATTTGCATTTCCCTGATGGCTAAACAAAATTGTTATCAAACTAGAGGAAGATATTACTGATAACAGTGGATTTTTATGTTTATGTTTATTCATAGTATTTTGTAGATAGGTTTTTCTACAGCCCTTACTCCAAAGTAAACAAAAGTATTCTTTGATATCATATTTTTTCTAGAACATCTGTAATTTTCTTTTGTGCATCAATGAATGATAACAGGAAATGATTAGTGTAGTTTCATGGCTCAATAAATTACCCTTAGTCTGTAAGAGATTTACTGTGCTTAATCAATGAATAATTATTCTTTTCTCATCTTAGCCCATGAAATACCTTACATACATTGCATTGCTCCTTTTGAGGTTGTGAACAAAGCTTTAAAATTATAGGGCATAACTTAATTGCTTTTTGTAATTACACTGGGAAGAGTTTATGTGCTCATACTTCCTGACAGGAAATAAAATGTGTAATTTAATCTAACAAAATATGCTTACTTTGTTTTTTTATTTTCAATTGTCAAAAGTTTCAATTTTTTAATATGATCATTTATTTATTTGAAAGAGACAGGGAGTGAAGGGAGCATATATGCATTCCTTGGCACTTGGACGAATATATAGAATAGAAGGCAGCTTTTTGATGTCAGTTTTCTCCTTCCAGACTATGGGCTTTTACTATTTGAACTCAAATTGCCAGGTTTGTAAGTGGATGTGGTATCATCTGAGCTATGTTTCTAGTCCTAATTTTTATTTTTTAAATCAATAGTCATATTATTGAAGTAAGGTACAGTTTGCAGGACTTGTGGTCATGTAGCATGGTTCAAATGTGGATTTTATTCTCTGTTTACTCTGCAACATTTGGCAAATTTCATAGTTATACACAGGTGTCAACCTGACAATTGAGGACCAAATTCTGAACAAACCTGCTTGTGAAGAATTAACAGTGAGTTTAACCCTGAGCAAACCTGGAGGAGATTGTCTATTAATAGAGAAGATGAGTTTATGTGATCATGTGATCTACCTAGTGGGTAGAACCATTACCCAGTTACCTGGACAGGTGAAAATAATGGAGGGAGTTGGTTCAGTAGTTTGATATTCTTTAGTATTCTTGGATACACTTGAAGTCTGGTAAGTGAGGTTTACCCCCCTCTTAGCAATGAATATGGTATGCCAGTTTCTTTGTTTCCTGGTGTTGGCATGAACTCTCCTGTCAAACTGGACTAAGAAAGGTAACTGGACCATCATAAACCAGATTAAAACCCCTTGTTTCCCTAAGACGTTTGGTTATAAATTTATTAGAAACATACAGGCAACTTCTAACAGCAAGCGACTTTGATGACACAGTTTTCTACAACATACAGCAAATGCTTTCTGAAAGGTTATTGAGGAAATTATAAATTCTCAAAGACATCTCTTTAAAGATAGTACTGAACCCATAGATAAATTGTTATATCACTTTCATCTTGACCCTCAGACTTGGAAAAGCTTAATTCTCTATGACACATGAGAAAGTGACAGATATGGATTGGCTTTTCTCTTGTAACAAGCTACAAGGAACTCCATCAGATTCCTCAGAGAGAAGTGTTCAATGCCTAGGTGGAAGATTCCCAAGGCTTATTTCTGATCTCTGTAGAATGAAGAATGGTATTAATTGGGAAGCTGGTTATCACATTCTTGGAAAAGTTAAAGTTGATTATTCTTTCCATTGTCTTTTATTAAAATTCTTCAACGAGGTGGAAGTGAGAAAAGGCCAGCACCATGGAAGTACAAAAGCCAATTTTATTGCCCTTTACTTTCATCTGAGACAATTCTATACAAAGTTCAAATATCAACTGCACAGCATGTCTCTCTCTTGAAGTTTGATCATTGGTATGAGCACAGATCTATGAATCTGCAGTTGAGTTCTGTGATTATTGTAAGACATCAAGTAAGAACATACCTCATGAGCAAAATGCATACATTGTATGTGGCGAAAAGAGTAAGTTCTGCTATATGTTCTTGGTAAATTTGAAGTACAATGGAACATAAATTCAGAATTTATTTCTCCCTATCTCCCTACTCTTTGGACATTAATTTGAGTACTATGATACTTTCAATGGATTGTGATATCAAGGAATGTAGTTTTTCCAACTTTGTTCTCAGGATGGCTTTGACAGTTTTTGCAGTTCCATGTAAACTTTAGTTTTTTATTATTCATCTAGAGAAAGTTATGCAATTGATATTTTATGGGGATTATGTTGACTCTGTAGATGACTTTGGAATGGATATTTAAATAAATTTTCTGAGTCTTCCTCACACACATGAATACAGGATGCTGCTCTGTTCATTCGTATCTTCTTCATATCCCTATGTGCTTTAATCTTTTCCTCTAGAAGGAAAGTACTGACATCAGGATTTTGATAGTAGCTGTGAGATTTTCGTGTATGACTCTTATTGTACTCAGTCTGAATAGTGATTATTTTTATTTTTATGTATTTTATTTTATTTTTCTAGTTTTGCAAACATATTGTGTACTTATCTCTGTTTCCCTCCCTCCCCCTCCCATTTATCCCCCTCTCATCCCTTTCTCAATCCATCCCACTCCTTCCCACCCTCCTGCCTATCTGCTTTTATGGATCCCAGGGTTCCTTCTGGTTTGAATGGTGATTAATTTTTTATTTTTTTATTTTATTTTTTTCCCAATCATACAAGCTCAATAGGTATTCCCATCCTCTCCTTTCTTCTTCCCCTCCCCATTTCCCCCTTTCACTCTTCCCCCCTTTTCCCTTTCCTTACACCCCCTCCCGCCCTCTCCTCTCCCCCAGTGCCTCCGCCTTCTTCCCTCCCATCCTCTGGAACATCCTTTTGTATGGATGCCAAACCTCCCTCTGAGTCCTCCACCCTAGTGAGTTCTTACTCAGTGGCATAGCCCAAAGACTTTTCTTGGGCTCCCCATTTGAATGGGAACTCTATTATGACTGTCAATCCCTTGTCTGTAAGGATCCTACTGTCTGGAGTCTTCTCCCCTGTGATCTATGCTAGACTTTGGGGAGATAATTGACATATCAGCCATTATGCAGGTCAGGCAAAAGTTCGATTATGGCTAATGCAGCCCTAACTTGTGTGGAGTATCTTGCATATCATTGGTTCTCCCTATCTTTAGTCTCTTACAATCTTGCCGCCACCTCTTCCACAAGGTTCCCTGAATTTTAGGATGTGGAAAGATTTGGCTTGTCTGATTCCAGGTGATTAATGTGGGGATTTTGATGTTTTGAATTATGGTTTGTTGTTGTTTTCAGTTGTCTTGCACTGCCCTTGGCTCCATTCTGATTAGTATAGAAGATCACCTCCTAACCAAAGATTAGAAATATTAACTCTGGTGAAAGTTAGTTAGTCAGATCATCTCACAAAGATGAGATGATCAAGAATATCTGTTTAAAAGTTGATTTGGGGGCCAGGGAGATAGTTCTGCATAAAAGGCACCTACTCACAGACTTGACCTGGGTTTTATTTCCAGTAGTTCACATGAGAATGCAAGTTTCAATCTCTCTCTAAAATAAAAGATAAAGTATATTTTTAAAAAGCTAAACTTGACTTGGGCTTTAATCAATAGGTAGATTAGGCTGTAGTAAGAAACTTGTAAGCTTCACAATATATTTCTCTTGTTTGATGAATTATTTTTCCAGGAATTCTGAGAATCTGCAATGTTTTTTTACACTTCATTTCTTTGAATATTCTAAGTAGTTTTTTTTTAAAAAAGAAGGTTGCTAAAGAATAAAAAATATAAAAAATAGCCCCACTTTCTCTAATTGCTTTTGAAATATACTTGCTCTTAGTGTTATAATTTTATTTTAACATTATTTTAAATATATTATTCTTTAGAAAGAGAGAGGTGCATATGTAAGATAAGTGTGGGTCAATGGGTGAAGTTCAGTGGTAATTTCTCTCCTTCTATCATGTGTGCTTAGGATATCAAACTTAGACTGCCAAACTTTTAAAGATACAAGTGGGTGGTTATTCCTGTTGATCCTCTGAATATATATTGTATTCTTCCCTTCCTGTCTTTGGCTTCATTAATTTGGACCCTGCCTTTCTTTTGATTAGTTGGGTATGATGCCGCCAAGTTATCTTTTCAATGTACTGTTTGATCGACACTACTTAATGTTCTTTTGGTTTTCATTAAATTAGTTTTCTGTGAGTAATAGTTTTTTTTTTCTCCAACATTTTATTTTTTTCCTAAACATACAAGATCAATAGGTACCCTATCCTCTCCCTCCCCCTTCCCTTTCCTGGTTGTCACCTCTTGCACTCTCTCCCCTCCCTCCCTCCTTCTTTTTACTCCCTCCCTCCCTCCCACTCTCCTGGTGCTTCCCCCTTCCTCTCTTCCATCCCCTAGAGCATCGTTTTATGTGAGAACTGAACCTGCCTCTGAGTCTTCCACCTTAGTGAGGGTTCAAGATTCATCAGCATAGCCCAGGATCACTTCTTGTGCTCCCCATTAGCATGGGAACTCTATTATACCTGTCTAATCCCTTGCTTGTAAACATCCTACTGCATGGAGCCTTCTCCCTGTGATACATGATAGACTTTAGGGGTTCATTGACATGTTAGCCATTGTGCAGATCAGGCAAAGTCCAATTCTGGCTGCTGAAGCCCTAACTTGTGTGGAGTATCTTGCATATCATTGGCCCTTTCCATCTTTAGGCTCTTAGAATCTTGATGTCCCCTCTTTCACAAGGTTCCCTGAGCTTTAGGATGGGGAGAGATCTGGCTGGTCTGGTTCCAGGTGAATAATGTAGGGTCTTTGGTGTTCTGAATTACGGTTTGTTGTTTTCAGTTTTGCTTTTCCTGTAATGTCCTTTGCTGTATCCTGATTGGTATTGATAGTCATCTCCAAACCGAAGATAAAAGACAGTTTAAATGAAGATCTTAACATAAGAGGAGACTGAAAGGTAGAAGGAAGAATAGGAATAGGACACAGCAATGAGGGGTGGGGTCAGTCCCATTTGCCAAATGGTTACCATCTGCCAGTCCCTATACCCTCCCTGATTGGTGAGATCAAACCTGTTCAGTCGCAAGTGACCAGGAAGGGAAGCGAGAATGTCCTGCACCAGATTTATCTCTACTTAGATGCAATACATTACTGTGGACTATTTTCTCTACTCAAGCTTGTTCCCTTATCTCCTTTCTTTTTAGGTCCTCCTTCACCTTCCTTCCTGTTTATAATCCTTTGTGATTACAGTGGTTTATTACCTTTGAATATGTCATTAAGTCATTGCATCTAGGATCCACTTATTTAGGGAATACACATTTATTAGTGAGTAACTTTCTGTGTCTGTGATACCTCACCTAATATAATTTTTTATAATTCCATCCATTTCCCAGAAAATTTCATTAATTTATCATTTTGATGGATGAGTAGTATTCCATTGTATAAATGTAACACATTTTCATTATCCACTTGTAAACAGTTAGGAATTTTGGGTGATTTCATGACTTTGCTATTGCAAACAGTGCTGCAATGAATATAGTTGTACTTGTATCACTGTAGTGAATTTCTGCATAATGGAGAGTTATTCCCAGAAGTGGTATAGCAGGATCATATGGCATAGCAATCTTTAACTTTTTAGAAATCTTCATACAGATCTCCAGAGTAGTTGTATAAGCCTGGATTCCCACCAGCAATATATGAGAGTTCCCTTCTCTCCACATCCTTTTCACTATCCTGATAAGGGAAGTTTTCATTTGCTTTTTCCTGATGGCTGGGAATGTGGAGTATTTTTTGAGATATTTGTTAGACATTTTAATTTTGTCCCAGGAAAAGGTTCTTTTGAGTTCCAATGCTCATTTTTTTTCTGGTTTTGAGTTCTATTTTATTTTTACTTGACACATAATAACTGTACACATTTGTAGGATCCAGTTTGGCATCTCAGGATATGTGTATACAATATGTAAGGATTACTGTAATTGGCATGCCATTTGTCTGACACATTCATAATTTCTTGTGATGAAAACATTCAAAGGCCTGTCTTCTATCTGCTATGGAATATACAATATGTTTAGAAAAAACAGTAACCTCTGTAACTCACCTTCATTGTCTTGCAACAGTAGAATTCCTTGCTGGTGTCTAACAGTGATATGAACACATTGTCTGTCCTCTCCATAGGATTTTTGTGACAGAAATGGTTTTCCGTAAATCATGTAATGCGCATAAGTATTTCCTTTCCTTCGTTTTTTTAGAGTGTATTTTTTCCACTCACACAAACTTGATAGGTACCCCATTCCCCTCCCTCCCCACTCCCTGGATCCCCTGCTTCCTCCCCTTTTTCCCTTTCCTTTCCCACCTCCCTCCCTTTCTCCCAGTGTCCCCTCCCCCGCCCCAACCCTGGAGCATCCTTACTTGCCTGTCAAACTTCCCTCTGGGTCTTCTTCTCAGATGAGGTGTAAGGACTCAGTAACATTGCCTAGAGCTCTTTCTTGTGTTCCCCTTTGGTATAAGAACACTATTGTGGCTGCTAATTCCTTGCCTCTAAGGATCCTAGTGCCTGTGATCCATGCTAGACTTAGGGGAGTCAATGATATGTTGGTCATTGCGCACGTCATACATATTCCTATTATGATTTCTCGGCCCTAACTTGTGTGGAATATCATGCATATCATTGCTTCTCCCCATCTTTATGCTCTTACAGTCTTACTGCCCCCATTTCTGCAAATTTCCCTGAGCTTTAGGACGGGAAGAGATGGTTCCTGATGATCAATGTAAGGTCTCTGATGTTCTGAATTATGATGGTTTGTTGTTGTTTTTTTCTTTTTTCTTTTTTCCAGTTTTGCTGTTCCTCCACCGTCCTTGGCTGCATCCTGATGGGTATTAGATGTCACCTCCTACCAATGCTCATTTTCTAATTGGATTATTTCTTTCCTTGGTGTTAAGTTTTTTAAAGATTTTTGTGTAGTCTGGATAATAGATCTGTACCAGATATGTGGTTAATGGATTTTTCTCCCATTCTGTGGGTTGCCTTTTTGCTCGGTTTACAATCTCTTTATCTGAACAGAAATTCTTTAATTTTATAAAATCCTATTTGTTGAGCATTGGTTCTAGTGACTGTGTGCTATTGGATTTCTGTTTAGAAACTATTAGCCTAGCCCAATCAGCTTAAGGTAGTTCCCTACCCTTTCAACTAGGGTTTTTACAATCTCTGGCCTAATATTAAGGTCCTTGACACATTTGGAATTAATTTTTGTGCATGATGACAGGAGCGGATCCAGTTTTAATCTTCTGCATGTGGACATCCAGTTTTGCCCACACCATTTGTTGAAGATGACGTTCTTTTTCCATTGAATTTTTTGGGCCCCTCTGTCAAAGATCAAATGGATATAACTGTGTATCTGGTATCTGGGTCATCAATCCATATCCATTGATTTATGTATCTATTTTGGAGCCAGTACCAGGCTATTTTGATTACTATGAATTTGCAGTATAGATTTAAGGTGTGTTATGATGATACCTCCAGGAGTGTTTTTGTTACTCAGGATTGTTTTTGCTATCCTAGGTCTTTTCTGCTTCCATATGATTTTTGAGATTTTTTTTTGGTCAATTTCTTTAAAAAAATTGCTTGGGGATTTTGATTGGTAAAGGGTTGAATGTGTATATTGCCTTTGGTATGATGGTTGTTTTTATGATGTTGATTCTGCTGATCCAGGAGCATGGGAGGTCTTTTCACCTTCTGGTGTCTTCTGTAATTTCTTTCTTTAGGGTTTTAAAGTTTTCATTATAAAGCTCTCTCATTTCTATGGTTAGATTTATACCAAGGTATTTCATTTTTTTAGAGACTGTAGTAAATGGGAAGTTTCTCTTAGGACTTTTTCACCTTTTTCATCCTTGATGTATAGAAATGCCACTGATTTTTGCATGTTTATTTTGTAACCTGCCACCCTGCTGAACTTACGTATTAGTTCCAGGAGTTTCCTGGTAGAGTTTTTTTTTTTTAAATTTATTATTTATTCAATGTGTGTGTGCGCGTGTGTATGTGTGTGTGTGTGTGTGTGTATGTGTGTGTGTGTGTGTAGACCCACTTCCTCCTTGTTTACTCTGTCCCGGGATTCACAGGCTCCGCTCTTCCTGGTAGAGTTTTTAGGATCACTCAGATACATGATCACATCATCTGTAAATAGAGATATCTTGACTTCTTCCTTTCTGATTCTTGTCTTATGGCTCTAGCTAAGACTTCAAGTACAATATTGAATAGAAGTGGTGAGAGTGGACAGCCTTGTCTAGTTCTTGATAGAAGAGGGAATACTTCAAGTTTTTCCCCATTGAGTATAATCCTTGCTGTTAGCTTGTTGTATACAGCTTTTATTATGTTGATATAAGTTCCTTCCATTTCAACTGTCTGTAGGGTTTTGATCATAAAGTGCTGTTGGATCTTGTCAAAAGCTTTTTGTGCATCTATTGAGAGTATCATGTGGTCTTGCACTTTGGATTGGTTTACATAATGGATTACATTTATTGATTTGTGTATGTTGAACCAACTTTGTATGCCAGGGATAAAGCCTCTTGATCCCTGTGAATGATCTTTTTGATAAGTTTTTGAATCTGATTTGCTAAGATTTTGTTGAGAATATTTGCATTTTGTTCATCAAAGAGATTGGCCTATTGCTTTCTTTTTTAAGTGTGTCTTTATTAGCTTTTGGGATTAGTATGATATTAACTTCAATGAAAGATTTTGGAAGTGTTCCTTCCTTCACTATATTGTAGACTAGCTTAAGGAATAGTGTTGTTAGTTGTGCTTTAATTTGGTCCAGGATATTTTTTGGTCTGAAGATTAGTGATTATTTTATCAATTTCCTCATTTGTTATAGGACTATTTAAATAATTCGAAGCTTCTTGATTCAATTTAGGTAAGTTGTGCTCATTCAAGGAATTCATCCATTTGTTTTGTGTTACCAAGTTTCGTGGAGTATAAGTTTTTGAAATATGACCTGATAATTCTCTGATTTTCTTGGGTTTCAGTTTTATAACTCCACTTTCATTTCTAATTTTGTTAATTTGGGTTTTCTCTTTCTTGGTTTTTGTTAATTTATCTAGGGGTGTATCAAGCAGGTTTTCCACTGATTGATTCTTTGTATCTTTTTCCTTATCTCAATTTGGGATTATTTCTCCCCTGATTTTGCTAATGTCCTCTCATCTATTGCTTTTGGGATTGGATTGCTCTTGTGTCTCTAAAACTTTAAGCTGCATTAATAAATTATCTACTTGTGACCTTTCCATTTTTTTGATATAGGCATTAAGAGCTATAAGCTTACCTCTTAGTACAGTTTTCATTGTGTCCCAGAGATTAGCTTATATTTTCATTATTGTCTGTTTCTAGGAAATCTTGAATTCCTTTTTCATTTCTTTCTGCACCCATTTCTTATTCAACATTGTAATGTTTAACTTCCAACGATTAGTGTATTTTCTGATATTTGTTGTGTTGTGGATGCAAACTTCAGACCATGATGATCCGATAGGGTATAATTTCAACTTTCCTATATATGTAGAGATTTGTTTTGTGGCCCAATGTGTTATCTATTTCAAAGAAAGTTCCATGGGCTGCTGATAAAAATGTGTATTCCTTGGTGCTTGGATGGAAAATTCAATAGAGATCTGTAAGATCCTTTTCAGTAAGGGTTTGGTTTAGTTCTAATGTGTCTCTATTGAGTTTTTAGCCTGTTGAACTATCCCATATTGAGAGGGCAGTGTAGAAATCCCTGAGAATTTTCATTTTGGGATTGATTTCTTGTTTTAGACTTTATAGCATTTGCTTAATGAATGTGGGGGATTCCATGTTAAGCATGTATATGTTCAGTATTTTTAAGTCTTCCTGGTGAATTGTTCCTGTGACTAAATTATAGTATCCTTCAGTATCTCATATGAATTTCTTTGGTTTGATATCCATTTTGTCAGATACCATAATCACTAATCCTGCTTGTTTCTTTGTTCCATTAGCTTGAAGAATTTTTGACCAGCCTTTTCCTTTTAGAATGTGTCTTTCTTTTGTGGTGAGATATGTTTCTTGAAGGCAGCAGATGTATGGGTTTTGATTCCTAATCCATGTGTGTAACCTGTGTCTTTTGATTGGTGAGTTGGTGAGTTAATTCCATTGACATTTAGGGTTATAATTGAAAAATTACTTTTGATTCCTGACATATTTTTTTTTGTTTAGTGGCTTTTGTTAATGTATTGTTTAGCTTGTTGGTTGTGGTGGTCTTGTACTTCCCTTCTGTCCTCCTGGATATGCTTGTTCTTTTCTTCCAGCTGGAGTATCTTTACTAGCATTTTTTGAATGCCTGGTTTGGTGGTGATATAAGGCTTCAAGTTTCTTTATGGTGGAAAAGTTTTCTTTCACCCTCCTTCATGACTGATAGTTTTGCTGGGTATATCAGCCTGGGTTGACATTCGTGCTCTCAGCACATTCTCTTTCTCTTATATGTGTTTTGTTTTGACTATCATTTGCAGTGGCAAGTTTCTGTTTGTGGTGTGGTATGTCTTTTGTATTTGGATAGGCCTCTTTATGATAATTTGAAAAATTTCCTCAGATGTGGTATTTTGAGATTTTTGTTCTGGTATTTCATGAATGTGTATGTTAGGTTTCTTCCAGGTGTCCCGTAAGTCTTGAATATTCTTCTCAAGTATCTTTTTGGCTTTTACAACCTCTTTGATTGAACTCCTTTGTTCTTACACTTTGTCTTCAAGATCTGATATTTTATTTTCTGCTTAATTAGTTCTGCTGATAAGACTCTGTTGAGTTCTGGGTTGAAGATAGCTTGTCTTTTAGTTGGAGTTTAATCTCTGCTTGAGATTGTTTTAACTGCTCTATGACTTTTTTGTTTCTTCAACTGTTTTTTTTAAATCTCCTCCAAGTGCTTGTTGTGTTCCTGTTCAAACTGGTTGATGTGGTTATTTAACTCCTTCTCAATTTCTTCTTTCATTGTTTTGATCAGGCTTTGAAAAATCATTATCTTGGGTATGTCTTTTTTGAAAATTTTCTGTGAGTTTGTTCTGTTTGGATTCCATCATAATGGGGTTGATTCCTTTTGTAGGACATTTGCTGTCTTGATTTTTGTTTCTCATGGATTTTTACTGTGACATGGACATTTTTGTTTTACCTCTTCTATCCTTCTTTTTGTTTCTTTGTGTTTTTGGCTGAACTGATTTAGATAGTATTACTACACTTGAAGAGTTATTGCTAGTATTTGCCTTGGATTTGGATATGCCTGTGTGGTGTTGGTGTTGTTCCTAGATGAGGCTATTGGACTGTTAATGCATCAGTTAAGGTGGGTTTAGTAGACAGGGTTTGAAGATTAGTATGGTAGTGCACTTTTTAGGTTTGCTTCCTTGGTAATATGTGATGGTGAATGATATAGTTCCTGAAGTTGTATGGATTTTTGGGCTACATGGAAATGTTAAAGTATGATGACTAGTATGGTGAGAGTAAGAGGAGGGTAAAAAGTGTTTACTTATCTTAGAGTTGGATGTAAAGATTCTTTCCCATATATTGTGATGATTTTAGAAGCCTTCAGATGTATGTTATTGGTCCTATAGAACATTGCTTGTGTTTTCTCTGGCCTCTCTTGATTTCTAAGGAGCAGGGGGTCCTCTAGGCTCCAGAGCAGAAAGGGTTCACTTGATAAGGAGCAAAGAGTACAACAGGGTTGGGCACTGAAAGTCCAACAGGCTAGTAGGACACAGATGACCTGGACCCTGGAGTGTGGCCTAGGGGTCTTTCTCAGGAGGAGAATGGCTATGTGATTAGTGGAGCATGCACAGATCAGATGATTGATACAGGGCCAGAGCATTGTCTAGGGGCCTTACCTGAGAAGCAGGGAGTTCACTGGTATCCTGAGCAGAATGCAATAATATTTTCCTTGACCCTTACTGCTTTTGAATTTGGCTTGATCTTTTTTTTCTTAAATTTAATTGAATAATTAGTTTTTATTTAATATACATATTTTTGATTTTTAAAGACTTTTATTTTTTATTGTGTGTGTGTGTGTGTGTGTGTGTGTGTGTGTGTGAGAGAGAGAGAGAGAGAGAGAGAGAAAGCACTGTATTTCCTAGTGGGGGACCAAGAGTAACTGCAAGAATTGTCATGAATTGCTTTGACCTCCACTATGCTTCACTTTGGGTTTTCCTAGGCTTTGGCCACCAGGGCTGGAAGTGCAAGCCAGTGATGTTTCTGTGTGGCATTTTTAAGTGGAATGTGGGATTCGAATTCAGGAACTTCAGGAACTTGCTTGGAAGGCAGAGTTTTAACACCAGAGCATTCTCTCCAGCCCCATATATTTGATTTTTTCTCTTTTTTTTATTATTTATTCAATTGTGTATGTGTATGTGCGCATGTGTATATATTTGTGTGTATGCATGTGTGTGTGTGTGTAGAGTTATGGATGAATTTGGGAACCACCATGGACGCCTCCACCTCCTCCTTGTTTACTCTGCCCCGGGATTCACAGGTTCTGCCCTACCAGGACCAGAAACGCAGGTCGCCCCTGCTTCCGCCCGCTGTCTATACGTGGGGTCAAGGATCTGAACTCAGGACCTTCTGCCTGCAAGGCAGAGGCTTAACCTCTGAGCCACCTCTCCAGCCCCCCATATATTTGATTTTTAATGTAAGAACTCATAGTCTTAAACTTTCTTCTTAGACCTGCTTTAGTTGTATCCCAAAAAGTTCACGTAAATCATGCTTTCATTTTCATTTAATTATAGAAATTCTGTTTTTCCTGCCAATGTTTCACTGGTTTTTCCAGAGTGTACTGTTCAGTTTGCATGACCCTTTTTAGTTTCTCTTGATATTAATTTATAGTTATTCTACCATGGTGTGATAACTTATAAAATTAATTTGATTCTGTTTCATTTGACAAGTCCTCACTCATAGACTGCAGGTGATGATGAAAACTCCATGTTTGTTGGATGTTATATTTTGCAAATATCTGTTAGATCCATTTGATTTAGGATGTAGTTTAACCCTTAGTTCTTGGCTGATATTTAGCTTTGATGTGATTGAAAATTTGAAGCTACCCAATAATATTGTATCAGAATCTATTAAATCTTAATTCTCATTGATGTTTTCTAATGAAATTGGGAACCGTATAATTTGTTGCATATAATTTAGTTTTTGTTATGTCTTCCTAATTTTTCTCCTAATGGATTGATTGCCCTTGTTACCATTTTATGTTTTCTTTGCTTTTTTTATAAGAAGAAAAGGTTTAATTTCAAGTTTTAGACCACCACTGCAGGGATATCACAAGGGTAAAAACCCAAGGAAACGAGTCATTTCAAATCCAAAATCAAGAGCAGAAAGCAACAGATAAATGCATACTTGCTTGCCTGCCAGTGCCCAGCTGGTTCTCTCCATCTTTCACAGACCTATACCACCTGTCTAGGGAATGACCCTTCTCACAGTGGCTTGGGTCTTCCAGCATTAATGATGCAGTCAACTTCCCAACGTCATGCCCAGAAGCCAACTTTAAAAGAATAGCTCTCAGGTGGGCCCAGATACCTATCTTTCAGGTGTCAGGTTGTTAAATACTACCCATCATGTAGATACCTCAATATTAAGGGGAATTTTGTTTCAGTGCCACAATGGAGCTGTGGCAGTGATGTGTGATTTTGCTCGTTAGTTACTTTTTTATATTTAAGTTATTTTAATTTTCTAGTTTTACTGGCATATTGAGTACTCATCCTCACTTCTCTCCATCCCCCCTCCCACCCATTTTCCTCCTTTCCCTTCTTTAATCCATCCTACTCCTTCTCTTCCCCTCCATCTGCATTCATGGACCCCAGGACTCTCTTTGGCCTATTTACTCTTTTTTTAAAAAAATTCCTACTTTTACAAAAATATCAAGTAATTATCCCTGCTTCCCTCCTTCATCTTCCCTCCCACCCTCCATCAATCCCATCCTCCTGCCTATCTGTAATTATCGACCCCAGAGTTTCCCTTGGCCCATCTACCTCTGTGGCCTCTGTGGCATATGAGGTTGCCTCTCTTGGGACCATCCCGCTGAAAGGGGCATTTTCCTTCACTCATAAAACTTCAGTCCCCATGATTTCCACTGTATATTCTTATCTCTCTTGAGTTCCTTGATATTCTATGGTGGCATGTTGGTAAGTCAGTCATTGTTGCAGTCAGCCTGCATGGTTGCTGATAAATGACCATCACACATCTTAAGGGAACAAGGAGTTTACTTTCTTACGATAGTCCGGTTACAGTTCATAGTCCAGCTTGACAGGAGAGCATGCACCAACACATGGCTGAGGGAACTGGCCACCATAACGGCTGAGAGATGGACAATCCTTACTTGCCAGACCAGCATGTCTGGCCAAGTATACAGAAGGATGCCCACTCTCTCAACCAGGTCTCTCTGATTTATCCAGGGCCTAATCCCACCCACAATGGGCTGGGTCTTCCTCAGCAGCTAGACAATCTCCTTCAGGTTTGCTCTGGGCTTAACTCAACCATCAGCTCTCCACAACTGTGCCCAGAGCTCAAACCCCCAAGAGTCAAGCTGACACCTGCGCTCAACTATGACAGTTATTATGCTGGTTTGGTAAGGACAAGTCTCACTCTAGTGAATTCCTAGATTCAACAGTCCTGACTTGAGGTGAACCTTTGCATCTCTAAGTTCTTACATTCTTCCTGCAACCTTTTCTGTGAGGTTTCCAAAGCCTTAGGATGAGGAACTTTGGTTGGTCTGATTTTGAGTGAGCCCTGCTGAGTCACCAATACTGTGCATTATGGCTGACTATTGCTGTCCACTTTTGCTCTTCTACTTCCCTAGACTGCATCGTGTCAGGATGTTGAGATTCTCAACCTGTCCTGTAGAAGAAGATTACTAGTCTGAGTGCTAAGTGTTCTTCCAATCTATGAGTGCTCTATTTATAGAGCACTTTGGTGTACTGTCCTTCTACCTATAGGTTCATTGACTGTTTTTCCCTATTTCCCTTCCACGTTTAGGTTCTTGTTCTAGTTAAAAGTAACAGGAATATGTTCCATTCTGACAAGCATGTCTTGAGTCCAGCCAGATAGCCGTTGGTTATCTTCTTGATACTCATGCCACTATTACACTGGTGGTCAGCTGTTGCCAATGGTGATTTTTATTGCAACTTAAAGATATCATGTCAATGGGACCTGTGATTACTTCTCTCCCCCAGTAGCCTTGATATTGTGTATGCTATCTAGTAAGGAGGAAGTTATCAGACCAGTTCTAGTTTATGTATCTTGCCCATGTTCTGCGATCTATGTGTGTTGGATCTTTACTAATATAGTGTATTCAAGAGCAACAAAGAGCAATGAAAAAAGTCTATAATGTTTGGAGGCCTTTCAGATCTCTCTGACCAATGTTTTATCAGGAAGTGTCACATTTACATTTCCTCTAGCATAATTTTGTCACTGAGTTCCAAGTGGATCAGCTTAGGGCTTTTTTTTTTTTTCCTGCTTCCTCACTCTATGCTCTTCTGCATAGAGAATGAACTTTCTAATTCCTTTCTTTAAAAGACATTTTTGGCATACTACTAGCATATGAAGTTCCTTCGGGGTTACTTTCCATAATCTTAAGGTTTTCTATAAGTTCCTCTGACTCTCCTACCTCTTATCCCCTCATTCCCCACTATGATATTATTAATCTCCCCTTTAAAAAGTTTCACCATACTCATTCCTTCTTTCCTTCCCACTCATTGTTTTCTTTTGAATTTTCTGGCTCTTACAGTAATTCTGATCCAAATACATTGATAAGGATATCAGTGCCAGCATATGAACACAAGACAGAACAGGTCATGCTTAACTTTCTGTGTCTGAGATACTTTGCTCAAGATTAAATTTTCCAGTTCTGTCCCCATAAGCAAATTCTATAATCTCATCCTTTCTGATGATTGAGTAATATGTCATTGTGTATATGTGCCACATTTTTATTATCCATTCCTCTGTTGATGGGCATTTTTTTTTTGCTATTGTTAATAGAGATGCGATGAACATAGATGAACAAGTGTCTGTAATAAGATGTAAAGTCTTTTGGAAATATTCCTAGGAGTGGTATAGATGGGTCATATAGCAGTTTCATTTTTTTACTTTCTGAGTAATCTCCACACTGATCTCCAAAGAAGATGTTCCAGTTTACACTCCCACCAGCAGTGAATAAGTGTCCCTTGCTCTCCACAACCTTAATAGCATTTTCTATTGTGTGTGTTCTTAATCTTAGCCATTTTGACTGAGGTAAGATGGTATTACAAGGCAGTTAGTTTTAATTTGAATTTCTCTGATAATCAGGGAAGTTTGAGCATCTTTTAAGGACGTTCAATATCTTTTTTGGTGAAGTCCCTCTTTAGTTCCAGGTCCCATTTTTTAATTGAATTTTTGCTGTCTTGGTGTTTAGTTTTTTGAGCTCTTTTTATACTTTGGAGTTTGATCCTTTGTCAGATTCATAGCTTATTATTTTTTCCCATTCTATGGGTTGAATTTTTGTACAATTAACAGTTTCTTTTGCAGAACATAAGCTTTTTATTTTATGAAGTTCCATTTGTTGATTATTGGTCTTGGTTCTTGAACCTCTGTTGTTCTATTCAGAAAATCTTTACCTAGGCCTATCAATTCAAATGTCCCTCCTACTCTTTCTTTTAATCATTTTAGAATTTTGGGTTTGATATTGAGCTTTCTGAATCATTTGATTTGATTTTTGTGTATGGAGAGATATGAGTCAGTTTTTATCCTTCTACATGTAGATTTCTAATTTTCCCAACACCACTTGTTGAAGATGCTGTCATTCCCCTATCATTTATGTTTTGCATATTTATTCAAATCAAGTGGCTCTATGTGTGGGAGCTTATATCTGGGTTTTCTATTCTTATCCATTTGTCAATGCATCTGTTTTTGGACCAAGCTGTTTTTATTATTATAGCTCTATAGTAAAGTTTGAAATTTTGTATGGTGATGCCCCAGCAGTCTTCTTATTGCCCAAAATTATTTTGGCTAATCATGGATTGTTGTTCCATATGAATTTTAAGATTGCTTCCAGATCTGTGAAGAATTGCATTTGGCTTCTTTACTTTTTAAAGTAATTTTTATCTGATTTTTTTAATCTACCAGCTTTTAATTCAATTTCTATGCACTTGGTAAATTAGTTTCTCTTTTGACTCTCAATCTGTAGGTATCTTTAACAGTGAGGTGTGTTTCTTACATACAATAAAGAGCTATAATCTGTACTTCACTGTAGTCAGTTTATCTTCGTCTTTTTATTGGTGAGCTTAGTCTGCATATATATGTGTGTGCACATATATAATATGCTTTTGTTGTTCTATATAATGTATATTATGCATACATTTATATATATATATATATATATTAGGTAACTGTTGGAAGATTGTCTTCTAACCCTTATCATTTTTGGTTGTTTTTATGCTTGATATAATTATTATATATTCTTGTAATTCTCCTTCATTACTATTATGGATTTATTGTTTTATTGTGTTTGGTTATGATAAATTCTTTTCTTCTGTCTTGCTCTCTTTTGCTTATCCTTTTCTCTCCTGAAATTTATTATTTCTTTCTCTACACTTGTGATTGAGGGTATTTTTATTCATTTTAATTAATTAATTAATTGTGTATTATATATGTCCAAGGGTGATTTCGGGAATCATCCAGCATTGCTCCTATCTCCTTTTTGCTTCACTCTGGGGTTTCCCAGGCAAGTGCAGGCCACAATTTTTTTTTCCCTGACATTTTTTACATGGAATCTGGGATCCAAACTCAGGACCTTCTGCTTGTGTCTTAACCCCTTGAGCCATTTCTCCAGTCCATTTTATTCCTCTTATATACTCTTCTTTTATTTATCTACTACAGTATTGGTTTATGGCAATAAACTGAAATTTCCTTTATTCCTCCTTGAATTTCAAATGGCAGCTATGTTAAGTAAAACAATAATGATTATTTACTTTCAAGGCTTGAACTATATCATTTAGTGGCTTCTTGGATTTTAAAATTACTGTGGAGAAATTCTGATATATTTGACTTAATAGGTGAGTTGATATTTTCCCTTATAATTAAATATTTTCTATTGTATATTTTTGAAATCTTGAATATGATAAGCTATGAAAGTGTTTTTCTTTTGTATGACTATTTTGGGTTCTAAATTCCTGCTGTTTGGGATGGAAATTGCTATATCTAGCATAAGGTATATTTCAGCTATAGTTTCATTGAATTAATTCTTCGTGTCTTAGTTTTTAATTTCAGCTCTTTTCTGTCCTCTAGCTTCCTAGGTTTGATAGTTGACCATACCCTAGTGTTCTTAGATGTTGTCATGCTTTTCTACTCTTGTGAATGAGGTAATTTCTTGACCTTGTATTTTCTTTCTTTGCTTGGCTAAATCCATCATTAATATTTTCCATCACACTTTCCATTTGGCACAATGAATTTCCATTTTATGTTTATGTTTCTAGTTTTCAAAATTTCAGTTTTTGTTGCTCATTTCTTTATTCCATATTGTTTACATTTTGCCCAAGTTCACTGATTTTCTCATTCAATTTCCTAATTTTTCTGTCATTCTATATCCTTTACTTTTCTCTCTTGACCTGCATTGAATGTGTCTGCTTATTTATATCCTCTTTGTGTCTATTGATAACTTTCATGAAAATTTTTGAAATATTTGTAGAAAAACTATTTTATTAGTTTTAAATGAGATGATTGAGGAATTACAGTCTTTGTGTAGAGCTATAATCTCTTGCTCTTTCATGTTTCTAAGTGTGCATTTGTTTGGATACTTCTGGTTTTACCTGGTATAGTCTTATTCTTCAGGTCTGTTCAGCAAACACCACTCAGCTTTGAAAATAAATAAAAAATTTGAAATCTAGTAGAGTATGTGGTGTGAAATTCATAATTATTTATAGCAAATGATAAAAAAGTAGATGAATAAGATAAAAGAGGAGGCAGTGACTTGAGAAAATGGAAGAGAACTAAGGTGAAATAAATGAAAAAAAAGGGTGTGGATGCAGAAGAATGGTAGGGACAGAAAGACATGACAGCCAAAGTTTAGGAAAGGCAAAACAAAACAAGAGTGTTCTTCCCACCAAACAAGACAAATAATGGTTTCCCATTAATGAGAACACTCTAAATATAATTAGACAGATGTAAGAAGCAGAATAAAATAATAAATATCAAAAGTTTATATAATATATATGCGTCAAGATAATCACTTTGTTTTCATAAAGACTGAAAATTCACTGCTATCTATTTTCTTTAAAATTCAAATTAAAAAACAAATATGTACAGAAACAAACAATAAGATAACTTCAAAATATCAATATATTTATGGTACAGAGAGAGAGAAGTGGGTAACGAGACGAATAGGAAACTAAATGATCAGTTAAAAGAAAAAAGGATTGTTTGATAATAGAATGAAATGAGACAAAAATATTAAGATACATCTATGAAAATGAACAAAATTATGGTTGTTTATAACTATGATCAGT
Organism: Typhlomys cinereus; assembly: GCA_023101885.1. Taxonomy (NCBI): domain Eukaryota; kingdom Metazoa; phylum Chordata; class Mammalia; order Rodentia; family Platacanthomyidae; genus Typhlomys; species Typhlomys cinereus. Next base: position 2,050,909 of record JALPQD010000284.1, read on the forward strand.
AGTAACAATGCTGAGAGTGCATGTCAAGTATAAAGGAGAAATGCCAAAGGCAAAATAAAGGAAAACAGAAACAACAAAATGAAAGAAAAAATAATGAAGTGGCTGGTCCAAATTTTTTTTTGTTCTTGAATATTGGAGACTGTTGGTTGCGTGCCTGGTGCATGACTCTTCCATAGTTTTTCCTTGCAGTTAAATTTTATGTGCCAAGTGTCTGATGCCTTACAGAGCTCCTCCTTGTGCAGCTACTGTCTATGTATACCAATGGCCTCATTAAATCACAATGAGATTTCTAGTCCGACCTGGATGAAGTCTCTTTTTCTCCCAGGACTCCTAGTTCATTCTTTCTGGGGTGGATAACATTGAGTTGACAAGATCTCCATGTTCATTAAGAGTGTGGAAAGCACGCACAGTATACAGATATGTAAAGGTGGAATTCATACATTCATTTCTTTCTATATGTTAATTACTCTGCCTGAGGGATGCAGCTGTGTGTGTAGAATAGTCTCATGGAATTTCGGTATTTATTCCACAGCAGCATTACACACATAGGTGGATCCAGGGATAGACCCACTTTTGCACCTCAGACTCAAGGGTCAAGTTTATCACTGTACCCTAGGCACTTCATTGTACCCTAGGTAATTCATTGCCTGTGTCAACTTCTACTACATGCCAAGTCAGCAACTAGCTCTCCTATTTTCCTTAACTGTCTCTTGCTCTGGAATGTGACAGACTGAGGTGTGCTGCTTTGTGGATGTTCTCATTCTCAGACTTTCTTAGTGGTTCAACTTAAAACAGAAGATCATCATTCAGTTTCTTTCTGGCCTTTGGATCACACATTTTGACAAAATGGGATACCTCTTTAATGCATCCTTCTGCAAAAGGAATTGTTGTCTCCTTAAAATTGTTAAATGGTTTGAGTCTTGTGAGAATTGTAGATGCTCTGAAGGAGGGCTTCCTGGCTTACAGTTGTAGAGGCATCTTTCTGTTCCTCCTGCCTCCTGGGGAGCCACTCAGTTGGAACTTGGCTTCTTTTCTGTGTGCTGACTATCATTTTCTTGACAACATTCATGCATCCTCTCTGGTTATGTGAATTTTTGAATTTCTTTATCCCCTTGCAGTCTATTTTTCCTTGTTCTTCATTGGGCCACCAGGACGCATCTTCTTCTCTATCATCTTCCTTTGAAAAACTCATTCCTGATCTTACTGAGGGAAATTTACAATCTTATTGATCATGAAATGTTCTCCAATAAATTTTGTCTGGGCTGAAGACATGGTTCCAGGGTTAAGACTCTTCTCACAAACAGCAGATCATAAGTTCAGATGTCAGATCTCATGCAAAAATGTCAGGTAGAAAAGGTAGTGGCCTGAATCAATGTCCTTGGTGGGCAGAGCCTGGGAAATCCCAGAGGGAAGTAACAAGGAGGTAGAAGCAATTCAGGATGATTCCAGAAGTCAACCTTGGTCTTCCACAGGACACACAACACCCTCTGACATACACACACATACACACAAAGTAAACAAAATGAAAAATAATTGTTGTTTATCCTTTTTGAAAAAAATCTTATATCTATGTGAGTTAAAATCATTTTAAATTTTCCTTTTGTTTTATTTTGCATATTACATTGGCTAATTTTCAAAAATATGCTGAATTATTTTGCATCATAAATCCCCAGAATTTACTTCAGGTTGCATGTTTAAATTGATTTGTTCCATGCAAATTTAAATAAACAGCGGCTCATCAACAGATGAGTTAAGAACAATTTTCAGAACCTGTGTAGTATTCATGTGTGAGCAACTTAAAGCTGCATAGCAAGTAAAGTTCCTTGACTTTATAGGATGAAACACTATGAACTATGACTTCTCATATTTTTAACCAATAGACCAGGTTCTGAAGACAGCTTCATCAATTTCTTAGAATATTTTGATAGGTTAAGTAATTAATTTGTCATAATTACATTAACTTGATATCCTGCTTGATGCAATGCACATTTCCTTTTGTCCAATTTCCTAACTCTCCTAAGCTGTCTTGGAATCTTACTTATTAAGCTCACATTCTTTTTTGTATTTTTCTCTCCACTTTTTTTTCCTAATCATACAAGCTCAATATGTACCTCTGTCCTCTCTCTCTCCCTTCCCCTCCCCAGTTGTCCCTCATTGCACTCTTTCCCCTTCCCCTCTTCTTTTCACCCTCTTCCTTCCCTCCCCTTCTCCCTGTGCCTCTCCCTTACTCCCTCCCATTCCCTAGAACATTCTTTTGTGTGAACTCCAAATCTCCTTCTGAGTCCTCTACCTAGTGAGGGTTCAGAACTCAGTGGCATAGCCCAGAGACCTTTCTTGGGTTCTCCATTAGTTTGGGAACTCTATTATGACTGTTCAATCCCTTGTTTCTAAGGATCCTAGTGCCTGAAGCCTTCTCCCCTATGATCCATGGTAGACTTTGGGAAATCTGATATGTCAGCCATTGTCATGGCAATGTTCAATTCTGGGTGCTGCAGCCCTAACTTGTGTGAAATATCTTGCATATTGTTGGTCCTTCCCATCTTTAGGATTTTACAATCTTGCTGCCCCCTTCTCTGCAAGGTTCCCTGAGCTTTAGGATGGGGAGAGATTTGACTGGTCTGGTTCCAGATGAATAATATAGGGTCTTTGATTTCTGAATTATGGTTTGTTGTTGTTTTCACTTTTAAGCTCACGTTCTTAGTAAAGTTACTTACTTAATTAGGTAGTATTTGTCGTTGTTCTTGTTTGAAGCTCTTGTATAATTATAGAATGAATCCATTCTCTTCCTGAGCATTTTCTGTGTATATGTGGAGAGGATGGGGGTCTTGAGATGTTGGGGTACTGCTTAAAAACTGTTGGTCTAGGCCAATCACTTTGAGGAAATTCACTTCTTCTGTTGTATTGGGGATTTATGGTAAGGTCTGTGTAGATTGGGTACTGCTTAAAAACTGTGTTAGGATTAATCATTCCATTCACATGTGTCTGTTTTGGAGCCAGTACCATGCTGTCTTTATTACTATGGTTTTGAAGTACAGATTAAGATCTGGCATGGTGATTCCTCCAGTATTGTTTTGGTTACTCAGGATTACTTTTGCTACCTGGGCATTTTGTGTTTCCATATGAATTTTGAGATTGTTTTTCCATGTCTGTGAAGAATTCATTTGGAATTTTGGTTGGAATCACATTGAGCCTATGTATTATTTTTGGTAGGATGGCCATTTTTATGATGTTAATTTTAATCCAGGAGCATGGGAAGTTTTTCAAACTTCTGGTGTCTTCTGAAATTTCTTTCAATAGGTTTTTAAAGTTTTCATTTGTTTAGTTCTTTCATTTCCGTGTTCAGATTTATACCAAGATGTTTCATTTTGTTAGGGAATATGGTAAGTGGAATTGTTTCTCTTAGGACTTTATCACTTTTTTATCCTTGGTGTTTAAGAAAGCTACTGATTTTTGAACATTGACTTTGTACCCTGCCACTCTGCTGAACTTATGTATTAGTTCCAGAAGTTTCATGTTGGAATTTTTAGGCTCTCTCAGATAAAGAATCATGTTGTCCACAAATAGGAATAATTTGACTTCTTCTTTCTTATTTGTATACCTTTTATTTCCTTCTTATGTCTTATGACTCTAGCTAAGGCTTCCAGTATGATGCTGAATAAAAGTGATGAGAATGAGCATCCTGGCTTCAAGGAATGTTTCAAGTTCCTCACCACTCAGAATTTTCTTTGCTATCGGCTTGTTGTACCTAGCTTTTATTATATTTGATGTATATTCTTCAATTTCAATTGTCCAGGACTTTGGTCATAAATGGATTTTGAATCTTGTCAAAAACTTTTCTGCATCTATCAAGGGTATCATCATATAGTTTTTTCCCTTGGAGATGATTATATTATGGATTACATTTATTGATTTTGTATGTTAATTCAACCTTGTATGCATAGAATAAATCCTACTTGATCATAGCAAATGATCTTTTTGATATGTTTTTGAATATGGTTTGCTAAAATTTCATTGAGAATCTTTGGTTCTGTGTTCACTAACAGATTGGCCTATAGGCTTCTTCTTTATTATATTTTTATTTGGTTTTGGGATTAGTGTAATGTTAGCTTTGTAGAAGAATTTGGGAGTGTTTTTACTTTGCTATTTTATGGAACAATTTAAGGAGTAGTGTTATTAGTTGCTGTTCAAATATCTAGTAGAATTCTTCACTGAATCCATCCTGCCCTGGAGTTTTTTTGGTAGGGAGATTTGTAATTACTTCTTTAATTTCATCACTTGTTATAGGACTGTTTAAACAATTCAATTCATCCTGACTCAATTTTGGTAAATTGTGAATACTAAGAAATTCATCAATTTTTTTCCTCATTGCCAAACTTTGTAGAGTATAAGTTTTTGAAGTATGATTTTACGATTCTCTAGATTTCCTTCATGTCAGTCATAATTACTCCATTTTCATATTTAATTTTATTAGTTCAAGTATTCTCTATTTTGATTTGAGTTACTTTGGCTAAGGGTTTATCAATATTATTGATGTTTTTCAAAGAACCAGCTCTTTCTTTGATATATTCTTTGTATCACTTTCATTATTTCAATTTTGGATATTTCTTCCCTGATTTTACAAATTTCTGCTCATGTTCTACTTTTGGGATTGGATTGTTCTTGTCTCTCTAAAGCTTTAAGTTGCATTGTTAAGTTGTTTACTTGTGTTTCCATTTTTTTGATATAGGTATTCAGTGTCTTTTTATTGATATATATGAGTGCTATCAGCTTTATTTGATATATGTGGATGCTATCAGCTTTTTTCTTTGTACTGCCTTCATTGTATCCCAAATATTTTTTTTATTATTATTTATTCAACTGTGTGCATATGCGTGTGTATGTGCGTGCGCGTCTGTGTGTGTGTGTGTGTGTGTGTGTGTAGAACCACGGACGAATTCGCGAACCACCATGGACGCCTCCACCTCCTTCCGTCCCAGGACCAGAAGCGCAGGCTGCCCCCGCTTCCGCCTGGCGTCTATACGTGGGATCTGGGATCCGAACTCAGAACCTTCTGCCTTGCAAGGCGGAGGCTTAACCCCTGAGCCACCTCTCCAGCCCCCATATCCCAAATATTTTATATGTCATATTTTCATTATCATTTACCTCTAGGAATTTGTGAATTTTCCTTTTGACTTATGCTTGAACCCATTCCTCATTCAGTATTATCACATTTAATTTCCAGAAATTTGTGTATTTTTTATCCTTTGCTTTGTTATGGATGTCCAGCTTTATTCCTTAGTAGTCAGATAGAATACAGGATATATTTCAACTTTCTTTTCTATGTGGAAGCTTGTTTTGTTTCTTCAACTGCCTTTTTCATTTCATCTAGGTTCCTGTTATACTCCTGTTTATATTGGCTTATGTGGTTATTTAACTCTTCCCCAGATTTCCTCTTTCATTGTTTTGACCATGATAAAGATCATCCTTTGAAAATCCATGTCTTGGTTATTGAGTTCTTGACCAATATCCAAGGGATGATTTTGATAGGGATTCTTCATTTTGTGGTCAACACTTTTTGGTAGGGGAGTTGTGTTTTTTGTTTTTTGTTGTGGATTTACGGTGTGACCTGGTCATTTTGTGTTTGAGTTCTAGAAACTTTCTTGGTGTGTTTATGCACACTATTTGTTTACTGCTGCACTTAGAATGTGTGGAAGCCCTAGTTGGTTCTTGAAGTGATAGAGATTAGGGTTAGATTTGCCTGGAAGTTTGGGACTGGATGTCAAAGGTTGTTATGTGTACTTTGGATTAAGTATTAGATTAATTTTATATTATGAAATACAGTGGGTTTAGCAGTCAGGTGTTCCAGATTAGTGTGATATGGGAACTATTCCTTCCTTCCAGGTGTGTGAGGGTGAATAGTTAATTCCTTGAGGGGTGTGTGGGTGGGGTTTTGTTTGTGCTACTAAAAACAGAAGTTACTGTCAATTGAGATGAGAGACAAAGTAAAAAGAGTTACTTATTTTAGGGCTGGATTTGAAAATTCCCCTCTGTTCAATGGAAGGAGCTTTAGGATCTCTAGTAACAAGGTGTTGGTACATTGGTTCAGGATTGTTGGTTCTGTGGAGTCTTTTAGAATCTTGGGGTTTTATTGGTTGATTGGAGGGGTGTTAATTCAGGCTGCTAAGACTGAGTACCCTGCATCAGTCCCCAAGCAAGAGGAAATCCAATCTAACAAGTCCTCTGTTGTCCCAAGGCATAGGAGTGTTGCCCATGGGACCTAGTACCCAGTACAGCTCCAAGCCCAAAAGGTGGTATCTGTTTTAATTACATCTCTAATTTTATTGACTTAGGCTTCTTTTTTCTTTCATTTGGTCAATTTGTATTATTTTATCAATCTTGTTTATTTTTTTGTAGGACCATCTTCCTGTTTCATTCATTCTTTTTATTATATATTTAATTTCTTTCGATCTTCATGTTAATTATTTCTCAATATCTACTGCTTTGGGTTTGGTTTGTTCTTTTGTTCTTATTTTTCCAAGAGCTTCAAATGCATTTATTAATTTGCTCAGTTAGTTAAAAACTCTTATTTTTTTTGAGTTAGATTTTTAGTACTATGGACTTTTCTGTTAGGACTACCTTCATTGTATACTAAAGATTTCGGTATGCTGTGTTTTTAAATCTATTTTCTAAAGGAATTTTTTATTCAGTGATCCATTAATCATTAATTAGTGTATTGTTTACTTTATGTGTGTGCGTGGGGGGTTGCAGTGTCTCTTGCTATTGATATCTAGTTTTATTCTGTTGTCTGATAAAATATATGGTATTTCCATTTCTTGTGTTACTGAACCTATGTTTGCTGATAGTTTTGTTTTAACATAGCCTACTTTGAAAGTTTTTTTAGCATTGAAATTTTCCACTTTTTTCCTTTTGAATAATTTTCCCAAATTGACTGCCTTCATTACTGCTTGGAAGATAAATGAGTGATTCTTAGAGTGTATGTGGATTCTGAGTGAATGAGAAAAATAATTAAATTTTGCCTTTTAAATTTTCACATTTTAAAAAACTATATATTAAAAATACCATATATTAGATACTATATTAATTTTAATACTAAATTCCCATGAAGAATTAGTGTCATGGTGGAAATTTATGACCCTGGCAATCCTGGTTTCTGCTAATGAGTTAAATTCTAGTTCTCAAGCTCATAAAATATTTGAATAAGGGCTCCCTAAGAAAGCACTAAGATTCTTTCTCTTTTAAAAATAGAAACTGAAGTCAACCCAATGAAATTATAGTACAATTAGTTTTTGATATAGAAAACTCAGTTCAGGCAAATGTTCTACTTTTGATGAAAACTTAAAACAGAACAAAGCTGCATTTAATGGGCTTCAGTCTCTTGATGATATACTTAGAGTTTATGAATCTCTGAGTTGCTCCCAGACCTCCACAGACAGAATCTGGAGATGCTAATTTTTTTATTTGGCTTCTAGATGTCCTTGGCGAGTGTCTCCCTGTGGAATCTGGTTTACCTCCAGTCTGTCAGAAGACATCAGAGGTGATTTTGACTCCTTATGTCCTGGACCTGTGCAAAAACTGTAAGTGCACAGAAATAATGAGGATAGTTTTCCTGTTGTTGAGAGTCCTCTCAAGTGATTTTATAATGGGTAGCATAATGAACTCATCCTGTAGTTTCAGGGTAAAGCTTTGTAAAGATTAGAAAATATCTTTCTTGAATTGTTTTATGTATACAGATTCATTCTTTGCCCTGAGAAAGACTTCACTGAATGTGACTTTAAGATAAATCCAAGAAATTTAGCTCAGGGAAGAAAGATTTTTTCTACATTGTTTTCAAAAAGCTCAAATAATACCATATGTTTATTCATGTGTGAAACTTTACCATTATATGATTATTATCACTTTTTCCATTGGAAAACTTTTTAAAACTATTGTTTTAAAATATTTATAATAGGAGGACACTTTATAAGTTCTGTAGAAAATTCCCAAACTTTAAAGAGAAATGTATAGGGCATCTTATAAACTTACAAAGACGGAAATATAAAAGGACTCTATACTGTTAAAAAACTTAACCAAATTTACAGTGATAGTTGTGACTATCATATTACTATACAAACCTTCCAGCACAGTGGGTAGTCTTTTCCATTTTTAAGGAGAAAACATACTAGAAACATGTCATCTGAAAAGAAGTCATGTGTCATGTAAGGCTTTGTTAAGCTAGCAGTTACAGCCACATGTTAGAGCTCTTAATCACCTAGGGAAAGTTATTTTAGAGTTGTTGAGTACATTTTACCATATATATATATATATATATATATATATATATATATATTGGTAAGACATGTTTTATTTATTTTTTACTTATGTAGTTTAGTTTCAATGAGCATAGGTATTATTCTCACTTTGCAAGTTTGGGTTTATTTTTTATTTTCAGAGACTCAGACAGTAATTTTTGGTGTAGGTTTATACATTTTTAGCCAATTACTGAACTTTCTTTGACATTTGATGAGTATCTGCTTAACTTGTTGGAACGTGGAAGAGAGCTAAATGATTAATTTACTAGACCTGAGGAAGAGTCATGATTTAATTTACTTAGTCATAATTATGAATCACAATTCTATGAAAGTCTAATAAACTAATTAAAATTGTATTTGCAAAGAAGCTGCTATTGTTTTCCCAGATAAATCCATTTTTGCTTTTTGGCTTAACACTGAGCCTAACAGGCGCCCCTTTTGCCTGGTAAGCTTTCTGTCTTTCTGCACTTTAAATTGATGTAGATGATGAACAGTGTCTTATATGAGTCAGATTTCTGGATGAAACATGGATTCAGAAATTGACCAATTTTGCCTGTTTTGGGAAAGTTACAGATAAAGTACTTCTTTTTATTCTTGTAGACTCTTCCAATAGGTATAAAAATATCCAAGTATTCTTAATCAAAGAGCTATCACTGTTTCCCATGAAATTGTGTTCTATTTCTATAGCTTGTATTGCAATACACATACTGATTAAGAAATACTGCAGGGACTAGGTAGCTACCTCAAATTGGCCCAAGTTAAAATTTTATTGGAAGACTTCTGGGGAATCTCAGGAGACCAAGCAGTTTTGGAGATTCTAACCATCCATTCTTAGGAAGAGATCTAAACACAATGGTCATTATATCTCACACATGCTATGTATTCCTGGGACTGTTCATTTCTCTACATTGACATTCTCTAACCTTATTCTTAGGAGATAAAAGCATAGCCTCTTGTTTTCCGAGGGAGTGATTAAGAATATAGCTTGAGTTCTCACCATTCAGTATAGTATTGGTATTTCCCTCATAGTACATAGTAGAATATCTCTCCCCTGTCTTTTGTCTGCAGAACTATGCAAAAAAAGTGAGCCACTCAACTTCTAGTTATCTAGGATCCAAAATTTAAAGAAAATTTCAGCTGTCCTGTTTTAAACACTTACCATACTTCCTTATATTGACAAATCATTTTTAGAGATAACCAGTATTTTAATATCCTTGGGATTTTTGAAATATCTGTGCAGAATTTTTAGCTTTCTTTGTTACTGTCATTTCAAACTGAAGCTTCAGTTTTATCTAGTGTGTTAAAAACTTACTGTTCAATCATTCCTCATTCTCTAGGAATATTTAGATAACACTTTTCTGACTTCTTTACTTGTATTTATTTCATCCTTATGGATTTAAAAATTCCTGCTTTGTAAGTTTATTGTGCATGTTAGTGTGAAGAATACTTGCATATACATATATAATGTGTTAAGTACAATAGAGAGTTCATAGTATATTTAAAGACATATATGGATCATTAATATTTTAAATAATATCAATTTACTGAGTCATTGTCTGCAAGCAAAAGTAGGCTTAACTACTCTGAGAGCATGAAAGTCTGGCTTTCCCAGCTCTCATGTTGATTTGTCCTGAAGCTAAGTCACCTGAAACCTTTGTAGCATCTGAGTTCTCTAGATGCACTTCACAGATGATCTGCTCCAACAATCACTAAGCGTTTCTTAGTAGCTCTCTGTTTATGCATCCTTTTCCCACTATGCTTTAGCTTCTGGAAGATGAATACTAAGTTGTTTTCAGTTTTGCACCTCTTGGGCTTAAGCAGAGATTGCTATGTAGTGATATTCCATGAATGTCTACTAAAAATGATGAATAGATGGCTAGAAAGTTGACTAAATTTTTGAGAAAGTCTTGACCTTCCATAGTTGAAGTAATTTTTTAGTAGTTTTTTTCCCCTTTTCTCTTTTGTTCATCCTATCACACCCATCCCAACAAGCAAGCTATGTAGCTTTACTTATTATCACTTAAACTGAGAGATATACATAAATTTCCATGGGTTTCTATTACTGAAAAGCTTGTAAATTTCAAACAAGATTATTAAGAAAACTTAATTTTTGTTGTATTTTCAGGATAATTTCACCAGAATAAAACAATATGTATTGACCAATTGTTGGCTTTTATGCAAACATTCTTACCTGTTAGCTTCAGGATGAATAGCAACATGGAGTAGTCAACTATAGGCACAACTTCAACTTTACTGAAAAATTGCTTATTACTTAATTGATACCTACAGAATGTTAACTTTGTCTGGAAATCAAAATAAATAAAATAATCCTGACATTAATGGGCTCATAGTATTAGTGAGAAAAGGCATAGACACATCACAAAGCTTTTAACCACAATAGCCTGCATAGGAGGAGGGCAGCAGTGAAGAGGTGCCTATGGTGCTATGGGTTAGAACACAAATTTATTAAAGCTACCACTGCAATTTTTCAACATGCTTTTTTAACAATGGGAAACCTCACATATTTTAATGACTTGTTTTCTCATAGGTAAAATGGTATTTTGGATATAAGTATATGAAGATCAGTGCAAAAAAACCTTTATTTGGCATTGACAGACCTGACTGGAGTTGATCCACTCTGAAATCTATGTACTTACATGATGTTATATTTCTGTTAAACATCAATTTAGTAGCTTCCTGAATATAGTGGACTTCAAAGAAACTTCTTTTTTTAAATTTCTTATTTATTATTTATTTAATTTTGCGTGTATGCATGTGTGTGTGTGTGTGTGTGTGTGTGTGTGTGTGTGTAGAACCACGGACTAATTCGGGAACCACCATTGATACCTCCACCTCCTCCTTGTTTACTCTACCCTGGGATTCACAGGCTCCGCCCTACCAGGACGGGAAACGCAGGCCGTCCCAGCTTCTGCCTGGCATCTGGGGTCTAGGATCCGAACTCAGGACCTTCTGCCTGCAAGGCAGAGGCTTAACCCCTGAGCCACCTCTCCAGCCCCGAAAAGAAACTTCTTTAAAACTACTTTAATTAAAAGCCCTCTAATACTCATGATCTCAGGTAGTGGGTGTGGGCTTGCTGTACTGGGTTCAATGCAGTTCCACCAATTTTTATATATGCATATACATTCTATCATATTTCATGCTTTCTTTCATGTAAATGTGATGTGTTTGTGTTTTTATGTGTAAATGTGCATGTGGTTGCATGTGCATACACGTGAACACCAGAAATAGACTTCAAGAGTCTTCTTCATCAATCTCTATTTTCTGAGACAAGATATCTTACTGAACCTAGATTTCATGAATTTGTATAGACTAGCTGACCAATTCATTGCAGTGATTCTCCTGTCTCAGGTCCTTCCCAATAGTCTTTGGATTTCAGATACAAGATTCCATGTTAAGATTTTCATGAAAGTGCTTAGGCCTTGTGTTTGCCTGGCAAACACTTTCACAACTAAGTCATTCCTCTAACCTGTATCTAATCATTGAAATGTCAGAAACTTGACAATAATCGCAGTGATGGTTATAAAAATTTATTTTGCTCAAATTAAACATTTTAAATATTATTCTTAAAATAGTGTTACATGAAAAGTATTATTTTCCCTCTTACATGTAGGGGAAACTTGAGGGTTTGACAAAATAAGTAACTTTTTATTTTATTACTTATTCAATTGTGTGTGTGTGCGTGTCTGCATGTATGTGTGTGTGTGTAGAATCACAGGCGAATTCAGGAACCACCACTGACCTCCTCCATCTCCTCCTTGTTTACTCTGCTCCGGGATTCACAGGCTCCGCCCTACCAGGACCAGAAACGCAGGCCGCCCCCCCCACTCCCGGCGTCTATACGTGGGGTCTAGGATCAGGAACTCAGGACCTCCCGCCTGCAAGGCAGAGGCTTAACTCCTGAGCCACCTCTCCAGCCCCCAAATAAATAACTTTTTATAGGTCACAAGTAAAAGGTGAGACAGAAAATATTCATATTTGAAATCCTAATAATTGTGCAAAATGTGACAAGTTTGAACTGGATTTAGATTTATATTAAGCATGACTTTTTATAAGGTATCTCTCTGTACTGAGAATGTGCTTCTGCTTGAATATCTCAGATAATATAGTGTATATCTTAAAATCCTTGCAACAACTATTCATCTTATGTACAAAATGGAAGTGCAGGACGCCACCAGACATTTTTTAAATTTCTTTTTATTATTATTTATTATTTGTTCAATTGTGCATGTATGCGTGTGTATGCATATGTGTGTGTGTGTAGAACCACGGACAAATTAGGGAACCACCATGGACGCCTCCACTTCCTCCGTGTTTACTCTGCCTGGGGATTCACAGGCTCTGCCCTGCCAGGACCAGAAACACAGGACGCCCCTGCTTCCGCCCAGCATCTATCTATATGTGGGGTCTAGGATCCAAACGTAGGACCTTCTGCCTGCAAGGCAGAGGCTAAACCCCTGAGCCACCTCTCCAGCCCCACCACCAAGTATTTTTATCTGGGATATGGGACCTTACCTCAGGTCCTTTTGCTTGCAAGAAAAATGCTTAGTTCCCGATCCCATTGCTTCAGTTCCTAATGACAAATTTTGAAGCACAACTGACTATTGTTAAAAAAAAAAAAATAGTGCAAAGTCCCTAACTACCAAGTTTTTTAAGTAGCTGAATAAATGGAAAAATATAATTATGAAAAATATAATTAAAGATATATTACAGGTAAATATACATGTATGCTGATATGTGTTCTTATAAAAGATATTAGTTCAGATCCCATATCTCAGATAAAAATGTTTCCCAATGGCCTGCATGTTTATCCCTGAAGCCTGAGAATCCCCAGAGGAAAACAAAACAGTGATAGAACAATCTCATGTTACCCTTCGCCCTCCACAGACACACACAGTGCTCTTTTCTACCTATACTTAAATATATATCCAAATGTACCCATGCAAAAAAACAAAAAAGCAAAAACAAACAAAAAAGTTTTTCACTAGGAGATAAATCAAATTCTCTACTAATTATGAGAGCACAAATTGATTTTGGTGATGAGTGTCTTTCAGTACTCAATTTTTAAAAATATTATTCTTATGAAAGTCAACATTGATGATATGTTTGTTATGTCACTAGACTTTTTTAAACATTTTTTATTATTATTTCTGCTCATACAAACTTAATAGATACACCACTTCCCCCCCCACGAACCCCCTGCTCCCCCTTCCCTCCTCCCTCCCTCCCCATCCCCCAGTGCCTCCCCCACAATCCCCAGAGAGTCCTTTAATGTACATGCCAGACTCTCCTCTGGGCCCTCCTCTCCGATGTGTTATGTCACTAGACTTTTAATTTTCCTTAAATCATGAATTTTCTAGTATTGACCTCAATGCTTATCATAGGTGGTTTGGGGTTTGTGCCAAACAAGGGTAGGCTTCTGAAAACTCATTTCCATGAAAAGTGTGAAACTTTTTAATTTTAGAAAATTAAAGTTATCAGGAAATTTTCCTTAGCCCTTGCCACATTCTGGGAAAGAGTCCAAAAGTTCTGTCCAACCATTATGGTATACTTTTGCTTAGTTTTTTTTAAATATTGGTAATAATAGTAAGAGCTCATGGTTGTTAACCACATGGTACATACCATATGCCAGGAGATGTAAATCAAATACATGTTTGACTTATTTAATCTTCCAAACAAAATTTTGGGCTATCCCAATGATAAATAATGAGGACCATTGTTTAGAGAACCAGGAAGTAAAATAACCCACTCAAGGTCACGCATAGATTTATGTTACAGAGCTAGAGTTTGCAAGATTTCTGTTGCATACTCAGAGACTCTGTGAAGGTAATTTTCAGCTTCAGACATCAGTGCAGATACGAAGGATGACCATTCATTCCTGGGTCCTGACACCTGGTTCATCATTCATGACAGCTTGACGCACGTTTACTGATTCCAAGTGTCAGTTGAGAATGGCTGATGCTATGGCCCCACAGCACTGATATTTGTTGGAAAATTCCATGTTGATCTTTATAAAAAAGAAATAGTTGCTTAAGCTTCCAAGGTTGACTTTCTCGGTCATGGTGCATAATTTTGAGACTTGGGAAGCTGGCATGCCTGAGGTGTGAAGATGATGATGTGCATCCTGTAGGCATGAAGGCACTCAAAAATAAAGCAAGGCCACCGAACTGTCATTTGTTTCTTCTTCTACTCTGGCTTTAAAAAAAAGATACTAAGGTCAATTAACTGGGAAGCTTAACCTCTCTTAGCTTGTCTTTTTTGGCATAGGCTTTTAGCCTTTGAAATAAATCATTTTTCTCTTAGCTCTCAACCCCCTATCTGTTCTGAACTCGTTCTTGGATTTCTCATGCTGGGCCTAAGGAGCAGGCTGCTTATATTCAAGAATGATTTGGAGGGGATAAAGTGTGCAAGATTTTGAATTCTTGCCATAAGTCCCTGGCACACAGCCAGGCAGCCTCAGAGGAATAAGGCTAATGAAGGGAGGGTAAGGAAGATCCGCCAGTGCGGCTGGTAATGCAGTATTCATTTAATTGGGAGCAGGTACCGGTGCAAACTTCTCCATTTTAATTGGAAAAAGGGAAGGAGATTGTTAAGGAAGAAGGAAAAAAGAATGCATAAAGTTTTCAAGCCGAGGAGCCAAAGGCAGCCCTGTCTATGCCAGAGAAAGAACTCAATTTAGGGCAATTTGCTCTGCAAGCTGGGCTGCAGCTTCCCAAGGGAATAGGGATGAGGAAGAAAATGAAACCAAAAGAGAACTTGATAAAATCACCTAGCACAGACAATCTCAGTAGAATAGGTTTTACTGAGTTAAATCTGCCCCAATCAATATGATTCTTTTCATATAAGTTACAAATAAAAAGCCACAAGATTACAATAAAAATTGAGACTCGAGCGGTGCTGATGTTGCACCTGGGAATCTTAAGAACTTGGGCCAGAATATATGTTTTTACAACTACAGTGTTTGTTTTTTCTCTTCACCCTGATCATGCGAACTAAGTCTTTGCTTTCCATTCCTATCTATCCAGATTTATATATTGTTTATCAAAAGCATCAGATCCAACCCTTTTTGCTTTATTTCTTTTGCACCAAAGATTTGGGGTCCATACAGTTTGTTTGTCATGAAGGTGTTGAACCCAAATGAAGTGATTTCTCATACTAATGATAAATACAGAGATTGTTTTCTCTTGCACATTAGGTGATGTAAGGTCATAAATGTTAATATAAAGAGAAAAAATAGAGGTGATAGTTTATGTAAGAAAGCAGTGATTCTAATGCATACACGAAAATAGAAAAATAAAAAATCCTGTAAATTCATATTTAATAACAATCAGCACTTTGTAATATTTGACTTTTGTAGAAATAAGAATTTTGAGCAGAAAATGGCTTTAGTGTTTTAATTTTAATCCATAATTGATGAACTATAAACGTGTGCAAAACATTTCAATCTGACTTCTACAAGGGTTGTCTTATTGCTGAAGTTATTGAGAAGAGCCATTATTTTAATACATTAAAGGTCATGTAAAGAGATTATTTAGATTTCAAGTTTCCTATAAATATTGTTCTATTATTAAATTTGTTCAAAATATTTTATGATAGAGAATGAAAAGAAGTTTCTGGCTGTTGCTGATACTTAACTCATTTTCACTCCGGATAATCATATGCTTATTGTGGATAAACATTGCAGAAAGAGTTAGTGATTAGTATTTTATCTCTCTGATGGCAATTTTTTTTAAGTGTTAAGTAACAGCAGACTGGCCTGCCTATTTTATTTCACCTGCCACTATAAATTTATATTTAGGAATGAAAGAGACTTGTTCACACAGAGGAAAAGGGTGACATCTCAAATGTGATACCGTTGTACTTTTTATTAATACATGCTGAATGAGTGAATGAAATGACCCCCTGGAAATATTTTTCCTCTAACTACATTTGTAGAAGATACAAAAAGAATACAATGCTAAAGCTCTCATCAGGTAACACACTTACTTAATGGGAAATCCATTAAGTAAAATGAAGACCAAATAAAGTCAGACAACAGAAGAAAATAATTTCCAAACAATTTCTTTTAGGACCTGCAATGCTCATATCTGAATGCTTGAGGATGAACAATCATAAGGTTTGTTAGATACTTGGTGGTGTTAAGTGAACTCAATACTTCAATTGTCTTGAGTTTCAAAGGACTGAGATCTGCAAAAAGAGGTGCAAATTCAGCTAATCACTTTGGAAATTGGGGAGTGAGGGAGTAGAAAACACATTTGTGAAAGGCTACCAGACATTCACATAGTAAATTAATGAAAATTTGTTGAGGTCATGCTTTAGAAGATGTTCAGAATGTTTTCTTAATTATAAAGAACAAAAATAAATTAAGATTTTTAAAACAATTATTTTGAAAAAAGAATCTGTGCATATGTGTGTGGTAGTGTGGGGAACTATGATGGTGGATGTGTGTGTGTGTGTATGTGTGTGTTTGTGTGTGTGTACAAGAGGACATTTAAGTGTGTTCCTGTGGAGGCCTAAGGGAATCATTCTGAACTGCTCTACCTTTTCAGCGCTTTGCTCTGGGGTTTCCCAGGTTCCCTTCCAGGGACAGAATTAGAGACTGTTGTCCTATCTGCCTGACATTTTTAAATAGCATCTGAGAATCTGAACTCAGGTCCTTTTGCTTTTGAGATAACAGTTTTAATCCCTGAGACTGACTCTGTGGGAACATATGGTGGTTCTCTGAGGGTTGCAAATTTGCTCATAATCCCATTTTCTCACATCATCAGGCATTCTTTTTTGTCTTGCATTACCAGTCACTGACAATAATGTTCCAACAGCTTCTGTGTCCCAGGCCTTCTAAGAATCACAATACTCTCACAAAGGCCTGTTTTGCCACCTCATCTTCACCTCTGTGATCTGAGCAGCAGATCCAGCAGACACTGCTACAATCTCCTAATCTCCTGCATTTTTCTCATCTCCATGAATTTACTGGTTTCTGGTCTCAACTGAATTGTTCTCTTCTTCTTCAGTGATTAAGCATCTGTAAGATAGATAGTGCTTATAACTGCGTGTATTAGCATCTAGTTTGAGCACATGGAGAAGGGGTCTTCTCATCAACACAGTTTACCCATCAAGTTACTTGATTTTTATTCTATAAAGCATCTTTTTCATAATAGGGTTTTCCTCTGGAAAAATAATGAGAAAGATAGCTCTGAGATGTTTCTTTATTTCCAGTGTTCCCTTTATATCTTAACCTGGTACCATATTTAATTGCAAGTAAGAACAATAACTTAGAAGTTGTGAGGAACTTTTCATTTACTGGACCTTTATGTTAGGTAATTGACTTTAAGCATCAGTTTCTTTTTGTATAAATGGGAAGGGAACTGAACAGCGTGAAATTTAAATAGTGATTTTGTTTTTATAAAATTTATTATTCTGGTCAACTTTTTAAAATCTCCGTATTGTAGCGCTCTTTTGTAACTGGTCAAAAGTCCACATTCTTACATATTTCTGAACTATGTAAAGGAGAGAAAATATGCACTAAATCTTTATTTATGTTCCTTTGTATATTCAAATAGTAATATGGTAAAAATTAATATTTTATGTATTACCACATCATTCAGAGCATGAGTATATTGTTTATTATATTATAGTATATTATAGTTATTGTCATTTTGTTTGACATATTTTAAAATAAATTCTAAACTCTTCCAAACATTATTTTTCCTTTTTCATTTATGTGTACAGGTATGTAGAATATGTGAATATATGCATGTGCATTTATATGTGTGAAGACCTACATGAGTGTGCAGGGAAATCCTTCTCACTTTTTCTTTGACCTTATACTTTGGAGACAGGTTCTTTAACTTAAAGCTCACCAATATGGTCAGTCTAGCTAGCCAGCCTACTCTGGACATTCCCAGTCTCTACCTTCCTAGGTTGGAATTACAGGGAGACTACCACATTCACCTGAAATTTTACATGGAATCTGGGAGTAGGAACTCCATTGCTTTTGTTTGCATGACAAGCACTTCAACTGCTAAACCATCTACCTGTTTCCCAAAGGAATATTTCCTCTGTGAATATCAAATGATTGTTGTAATTTTCCTAGGATTTCCTCTGATAAATTTCAAACCTATGAATCAACCTATATGTTGTCAAATGAACACTCATATGATTCACCAGTTTACCAGTTTGGCAATTTTCCTTTATATTTCTCATATTTACTGATATATTTGCTAAAAATTTGAAAATAATTGGTAGATGTTATAAATATTAACCTGTACATTTTGTACCCATTTACCTCAAATAAAGAGCATTTATTCTCGGTAACCTTTTGATCATATATATATATATAGTATATATGTGACATACACACTTATATAACAATGATTATTCCTTTTCTGACTTAGTTACAACATATTTGCAAGACCACCCCAAGTGTATGGCATTGTGTTGCTTTGATAGCTTAGCATATTAACTTGTCCAATTGTTGGTGGTGCTTTATTATGTAATTATTTGATTAAGATGCTGTCTCTGAGATTCTTGCAATTTAAAGATGATCCTTTCCCTTACTATTTATAGATAACAGGATAAATCATAAAGACTTTAATAAATTCCTGTTCTTAATAAAATGCATTCAATAAGTAGGGTACTTGTGCTTTCAACATTATTTTTTTAATTAATTTTATAATCACTAATATATGTTTTTTAAGGGAACAAGGTTTTCTCTATTTACTTTTTAAAAAATATTTATTTATTTTTTCTACTCATACAAGCTTGATAGGTACCCCATTCCCTTCCATCCCTCCACCCCTCCTTGGATCCCCTTTCTCCCTCCGTCTTTTTCTCCTTCCTTTCCCCCCTCCCTTACTTACATTGTTCCCCCCATCCCTACAACATCTTTTATTGTGCATGTCAAACTTCCCTCTGGGTCCTACTCTCTGATGATGTAGCATTTCCTAGAGTACTTTTTTCTCTATTTACTTTTTAAAATATCATTACATACATAATAATTTATTTTCATATTTGGTGTATTTTATTATGCAGTAATATTAAATTTTTCTGATTCTCAAAGTATACCAAATAGTTTTGTTCCAAGCTATAGTAAGGTGATTTTTGTTCCTCTTTACAACATTTAAGCCTTTTCATGTTTCTTTAGAAGCAAAATATTAAATCTTAATTTATATTTTCTCACCAACAACAGAAATCAATCATCACTTCAAGGAACCCTTCCTCTTTTATTGTAGACCTGCAGAATTTGGTTTCATGGCACTCAATGTTTTTCTAAGTAATTTAAAGTGAAAATATCTAGGAAGAATACAATGTCAGTTACTTCTCAGGGTTCTTCTTCATATCTCTAGTAAAACACTTGAATTTTATTTTATGCATAAGGAGCAACAGCAATATTTGTAAGTTATTTTTTCCTTAAAATTACATCTATTAAGGGTTTATGGTCATGTCCATTCAAAATGCACTATTATTAGTATTTATCAAAAGTTTATACAATGTACTAATAGGTTTTACTTACAAGTATATATTTTTCTCAGTAATGATTGGAAATGCCACCCTTTGCACATTAATCTTGCATAAGGCTTAAGTCTGTTTACAGAATTATTTTTCTGTCCATTCATGCTTCTATAGCATCTGTAGTTATGTTTCAATGTCTGTTTAAGCCAGGACTTCGTGTTTTACTCTTTGAATTTCTATTCTTAGTGCTCTAGCATATTTCCACAAATTTAAAATCAACTTGTCTGGTTTCAAAGCTTGGTGTTTTTAGTATCATTATGTACACATGTTGTTTCCATATTAATGTGGCAAGATGTCTTTATGATGCTAGTTCAAACTCTTGAAGGACAGAATGTCTTTCCTTTAGTTCAAGGTCACCTTTCTGTGCTTAACAGTATTATCTTTAAATATGTTTTTAATGTCACTTGCATTCTTGAAGTTCTTAATTTTTATGGTAACCACCATAGGAGAGTCCATTAACTGTATATAGCAACTGCCTTTCTACTTTCTGAATCTTATCTTGCTTTCAGGTTGTCAGTGAACGATTTTAAACTATACTTGTGTACTACCATCTATTCCAATAGAGTGCTTCGAATTTTTTGTATGCTCTTATAGCTCCAATTATTTCCTTTTCACTGAGTTCACTCATCAGTGTTTTATATGCAGGGCTATATCTACACATAGTGAATATGCTTTCTTCGTTCCAAAATGTATTAGGAATAGCATCAATGTTTCTTATTTGGTTATTTAAGTCATATTTTGACTTTAGGACACACACACCCATACACACACACCATACACACAACACACACACACTCATGCACACATTCATTATTTTATTTAGGCTGGTTGCTAAAATTTTCTAAATTTCCTTACATATTTTCCAATGTATTAATATAATTCTGTTTTCCTTTTTAGACTAACTAGTATCTTAAATTACATCAAAAGGTTTCCAAATTTGAAGTAACCTTGAATTTAAGGATAATATAACTTGATCATCATGTGGTTTTATATGCATCATTAGAGTCTGGAAACATTTAGTGTAATTTTGAAGCAATATTCTCTGTTGTGACTTGTTTCTTGAGATTTGGTTATGAGGTTTAAGAGTTTAGGTTATATGGCCTCCTTCCCTCAAAATGCTAGATTTAAGCTTTTCTTTTTCTTTTTAGGCCTCACAGTTATTAATGACATTATTTTCTCATCGGAGGTTTGCTTCAGCTTTCCTATGGAACTACTTTAGTGCTCTGCATGTGGAAATATTTTGTTGATAATTATATGTACTTCTTTTGTGGAAATTTTCTGTTCATACTTTCAGTCTTCTGAGATTAATTTGGTAAAAATATTACCCAGAAAATTAGTATTTCATATAGATTTTCATGTTAATTTCCATGAAATTGTGAAAAGTACATGCAACACTTTTTCATGATTTGTTATATTTTCTTTACAATAACAATGTATTCATTCATTCATTCATTTATTTACATTTCAGTTTCCTTTTTCTGGTCAATATGACCTCTGGTGGAAAGTGATTTGGTTTCCTAATTTTTATTAACATTCTTGATATTTCTAGTCTTTTACAGTTTCTACTTTTAAAATTTTTTCTTTATACTTTGGTTTATTTTTATTCTTTGCTAATTACAAAAATGGGTGAAATAATTTACTCCCATAAAATTTTGTATGTGGTATTTATATTGTCTAAATATCATTATAACTGTGTTCTTTTTTTCTTTCCTTTAAGAACAGATACCTTTAAATTTCAGGTTTGAGGACCATGAAATTGTATTCTTGTGCCTTAAGTCATTGCAGCCAAATATTTTCTCTATCGTTCTTGAACCGTTTGCAATCTTTTTAATTATTTAATAAATGTTCAGTTTTCATGATTGCTCTGTATGTCTTAAAAGTATAAACGATTTTTTACAAATGACATTGGATGTATCTCTGCATTTTCCCTACTTATTTATGCATTACTCATAATGTTAATAGTTGCCTATGTTTTCCTTTTATATCCAGATTTATTTTTCCCACTTTTCTTTAGAAAGTGAGGTTTAGAAATCTCCTTCGGATGACACATTTCAGTCTCTGCTGGCAGCATCTGTACCTCTCTTTTCTGAATATTGAAATTGTGTTATTTATTGTATAGAAGGTGATGCCTCATAGGATCATTGTACATTTTAATCTTCAACATTCTAAAGCTGTAATTCAAAAGTATGATTAAATGTTTTCTGTCTGAGTTGTACTTCCACAATAGTATTTAAACTGCTGACTTCTGGTTTTGCAATTTGATGCTATACCTTGCCTTTCCTTTCCTTTCGGCATTTCTGAGTCCCCTTCTTCTAGACTTTTATATTGCATGCACTGTAGCATTGGATGTTATTTATGAAATAACTCAGAACTCTTTTGTGTTAATAAAAATGTTAATACTAGTCACTTTGATATTTCTTAATTCCAGTGACATATTTTTACATTAAAGATATTATTAATGAAATGTATTTTTTCAAACTTTTCATCTTTTTTGTTTATGTGGTATGTGTACATGTATGTGCATGCATATACATGATGCGTGTGTGTGTGTGTGTGTGTGTGTGTGTGTGTGTGTGTGTGTATGTGTATATGCATGAGACCACATGAGTGATACACATGAATGTGGAAGCCAAAGTGTGCTTCTCAGTTGCTTTATACATTTTATTTAAGCCAAGGCAGAACCTCTTGCCAGAGCTCAATGGTTACACATGCTAGACAACTTGCTCCAGAAATGAAAGTTTTCTGCTTCCCAACTCTGGGATCACAGGCAGCCCACTACATCTGCCAGACTGTTATGTGGGTGATGGTGATCTGAAGTCTGTTTCTCATGCTTGTATGGCAAGTACTTTAACTACTGAATTATCTTCTCTGCTCCATGAAATGCATGTTTTATTTTACATTTACATCAGATTTATAATATACATATTTAATGTCTTTCAATTTATTCTTCACTTTTTAAAAAATATTTAATTCCTCCTTTTAATTATCAGTAGAATTATTTTGATTTTTTTTCTTTGTTCTCATTTCTTAAGTTGTATAATTGATCTTTTTCAGAACACATAAGACTTTTGCATTTTTGCACGTTTGTCTTTAGGCTTTGACTTAATTTGTTTCACATCTTAGGTATGTAGTTCAATATATTGTGCAGTTATTTGGTGGTATTTTGCAGACCTATCCATAGTGGAGGATGCTCTAGTTAGGAGAACCTTTGAGGGTTTTAAATACTTGAAACATTTTTTTCTGCATACTTTTTAAGTTAAAGTTTACTTTAGTCCCAGAAACTTTTGAATATTTACTTTGTTTTATACTTTTGTGTGATCCTTCTTACCTAACTTAAATTCTTCCCTTTGTAACATTTGTAACTATTTATCTGGTAACCATGAAGAATTGTGTAGTCTAGGCAACATCATACTTTTATTTCATGTTTAAATATAAAATTCTGTATCAACTTCTTGCAACATAGCTTGAAGTCCTTTCAGAGAAATACTGGGTTTATTTTTTTAATTCATACAAAATTCTCACATATTATTTTATTCATATGTCTTGTTTTGTTTTGTTATATTTCTCTCAAATATTTCAATTATACATGTATAGGACATTCTAACATTATCCTGTCTGTCCCTAACTTTCCTAGCCTTTTAAACCCTTCATCTAGTTCTCCTTCTCTTGGCTGATTCTACTGGCCCTCAAAAATGCTCTTTGTTACTTACTAGCTCTGTTAAACATATTCTACATGACTGATGCAGTTCAGCTTTTGTTTATATATATTGTTATTTAATATGTTGCCCAATTTATATGTAAATTGGTCTGCGTGTGTGGTGTGGGGAATAGATGTTATGTGTTTATAAGTGTTTTTTAGTAATGGATTTTTACAGAATAATATTCAAGTGTATTTCTGACTTTCAGATTTCTTAATTCTAATTTTCTTTCATTTCCTGATTTCTTAGAGTATGTCTTCAAGACACTTTTGGTGATACTTTTTTTCTACTTTCAGAACAGCTTACATGCTTGGAATCATAAAACGCAATTTAGAGGAAGATTAAATTTCTGGAATCTCATTTTTATCTAAAAATAGGTTGTTTCATGCTTCTTGTGATCTTAATGCTGGAAAGAATTTTTAAATCTATTTTTGTTTGTTTTCTTGTGTCTACATTTCTATTTTATTTACCTGATGACTTGTAAGATTTTTTAAAACATTTTTATAATTTAAACGTTATCATCAAGATGTATATTTGTCAGCACATCTAGTAAACTCAGTTCTAGGAAATACTTTTTTTATTTTATCCTGGAGAGGTCTAGTATGGAAATCAGCCAGGAATAAGAAGAGTTCTCTTATTCAATTCTTTGGAAAATTCCTCTTCCACTTTGAAGGCATATTTTTGAGAGTGATATCAGAAATGTCTCAGTTTCCTGGTTGTATACTGTTTGTGTCAGTGAGTCATTGAGATATCAGAAGAGAATATGTTGTGTTATTTTTCCTGCACTAGTACTACTTCACGGGGAGCAGTTTTGGCATTCCTCATTGTGGTGTGAGGGTCAGCATTGATATTAGTTTGTATTTCCAACATTCACGTTTGTGTTTTAGTCATATATAAAGGACTGCTTTAGGGGGTTGTGGAAAGTAAACATCTAAAATTATAATCCTTTTAGATTTTCATCACAAGCAATTTGTTATTTAGATGATGCTTAAATGTTCATTTGTTAAGACTGTTTTATATATTCATGAAAGGATTTATGTGTATGTATACAAAAATACACACATATTTTCACATTATAGCTTATGTATCTTAAAAGCATTGTTCTTTCCACAATGTGAAACCCTTTAGTCAATGAACTTTGTAAAATTTAATTTGCCACTTAATTTAAATATGTGATAGTACATAACAGGATCATAGTTATTTTTCATTGCAATAAGTATTTGAAAGGTAGCCAGAACATGAATAAAAGTGTACTTGTAAAAGTTCAGACATTATTATGTTATTTTCCTGTTTTGAATGGAATAATTGATAGTGAATGTCACTTTCTAAAATATAGTTTAATAGTGTCATATAATGAGTTTTAGAATGATAGGGAAGATTTTTTTTAAATGCTGCTATTCTTTAAAATGTAAAGGATACACTTAATTTTATTTTAAAAAGAATCAAAGCCCAAATTTAAGCAATAAGTATTAACTTCAAGAATTACCAAAAAACATTTTTGATGAGTAAAGTAATATAAATATTAGGCACTTTATCTAAACTCATAATATATCAACTGTAAACTAACACTACTTAGTGTAAATGTGGTCCTTTAAAACATCACACACTTTGAGCTGTCAAACACTAAATTTATCTTTACGGTTGCTCTAAATCATGCAGGGCCCATCTAGTATAGTTTTAATTGTGGGCGCCAGGCACTGATTGTCTATATCAGCGGGCAAAATGGGTTATTTCCCTCTACTCTGCTGCAGTCCGTTTGGTTTCTTGTAATTGAAACCTACTTTTCCATCTGCCTTCATCCTCTGCTAATGAGTTCAGCAAAAACCATCACATTTCCTCCCTTTGAATGTCTGCTACTATAACCCTTGATTAAATGTCGGGTTTTTGTGTTCATTGTTTTACTTTTTTCCTATTTACATTTTTGACAGTCTTTTCTCTCAAGTGAATACTGTTATCACTTCTTTATTTTAATCCTCTCCCAAGCTGCCTATATTATCACCCCTGTGTTTCAGAACTCAGATTCCTACCCTTTAATCCACTAATTGGCTTTTTACCCCAGCTTGCCTTGGCTCTTCTTTGTGTGTCCGACCCTTCTTTCTACTGCATAACCTGCCCACCAGGCTTGAGGTCCTGCCAAGATGTTCTTACCCTATGCCCTTTTTCATCACCCAGAGGACTTTATTATATTCTTCCTTTCTCCCAGAAGTTTCTCTGAGTACAATATGCATTATAATATTTTTCTAGAATAAATAAGACACTTTTCTATCTTGAAATAAAAAATTAAAAAGGTATGTACTTTGTGAAATCAATACTTTTTTATTAACACATGCTTTGATTTTAACAGCTGAGAAAATGTATGTAATTAACAGACATTTTGTCCTGTTTCTTTTCTTTGGTGAGGAAAGAATACATGCTTAGTATTCATTCAGTGAACACTTTTCTATTTGAATATGACTATAGTCAAAATATTATTATGTGGAAATAGGATTTACACTTAATTTTTAGTGAGGTATAACATGTGGCAAAATTAAAATGTATGAAAATAATGCCAAGAGAATATTCTTTATAAGTTTACATAGACATAATAACTGGTGAATTTGTCAAGTTCTTGCTGTGCATGTAATAGAATAAAATATATATGACTTTAGGAAAAAATATGGGGGGAATAAGTTAATATATGCAGTAGATGTTAAATATAACCACAGCAAAAAAAATCTCAGTAAATCAAAATGTTTAAAACATTATTTCTATGAATTTTTGCAAAATAGATTTTGTTTTTTTTACCATGATCTTAATTTACTTCTCATATTTAAAAATTGAAATAATTCTGCTTTCTGTAATAAACATGTAATTTATAAAGGCTAACTTTATCTGTTGAATGGAATTTTCCAATATTTAACTTGGTATGGATGTAATTAAGCAGCTTACCTGCAAGAATTATGATAGGAATTCTAGCCAGACTCACCACGATTTCTAAGAATTGTGAACTGTGTCTACAGAATAGTAAAAGCAAGGAATGTAGGGTCTAAGATGAAGGAGATGTCAGGATAAGAGCTATTGTACAGTATGCAAGTTCATGTATTAAGATGGATACTCACTAGGTGTGTTTCTGGCTTGTGAAATAGGTAATTAGACTGACCACATTGGCTGGGCTTGACAAAGTAAAATTAACACCAATTTATAGAAAGATACAAAGGAAGACTTTCTATCAGACATAAAGCCTTGTATTATCATCCAACAGGCCAATTATAAATTGCCAGTAGAATTAAAGAAGAAAGAAATATTCAGAAATAGATGATATTGCAGAATGTCATGGTTAGAAACAATGTTTCTCCAGTATTGTATAAAAGTTTATGTATCTTTTAAATAGTAGGTAGGTAACTATATAAATTATTTTTATGTATTTTTCTGTATCAGTAATACAAATACCCTAAGCAATTTTTGATGTGAACTTCAGACATCACTTTGTGAACAGATTCAAATGCGTTAATATTTTCAATTACTTTTGTTTCAGGTATATTTGAAGCATTTTCTTTTCTCTGCTTTTTTTCTACACATTTTGATTGGAAGCATGGTAAGGACAGGGAAACTTTTTACCTCAAAAGTATAAAGGGAAGTGTTTGTCTGACTGTGCTCTGCAGGAAGGCTTGTTACACAGAGATACAGAAGTTAAAAAATCTACCAATAAATTAATAAGAGTTACTCTGAAAACTTCCTGCTGAATCTTTTGATTTCTAAATGTCTCTTTTGTGTAACAAGCTAGGCACTAACCTCAGGACACCACTTAGCACAGAAAATGTGGTTTATCTTAAGTCAGTCATGTTATATAAATCAAACTGTACACTGAATTTTGAGGGTATGGTAAAATAAAAATGAAAAATATCTTTCAAATCACTTACATGGATTGTACTTTAAATAATATTTGAGATAGAGTGAGTTAAATAAAATATACAACTAAAATTAACTTTTTAAAATTTGTTTGCACATGGCTGCTAGAG
The DNA here is from genome assembly GCA_023101885.1 of Typhlomys cinereus. Classification (NCBI taxonomy): domain Eukaryota; kingdom Metazoa; phylum Chordata; class Mammalia; order Rodentia; family Platacanthomyidae; genus Typhlomys; species Typhlomys cinereus. Next base: position 2,078,422 of record JALPQD010000284.1, read on the forward strand.
AATTTAAAATTACTCATCTGCTCAATTTCAAAGTATGCCAGATTCCAAAGAAAAAAATTAAGTTTATTATGTTCTGGTTATTTAACATAAATAAAATATTAATTTACCTTTATTGTATCATTTTCTAATATGCTTTGATCCCTACTCAGAACTTTGTATTTATAAATTTTCCGTTTAAGAACTAATTTCATTATTTAAAAAAAAATATGGAGAGATCTGAGTGAAAGCTGGTTACCATTATTGATACTAAAATTTCTTGATTCCAAAGCATTATTTTGCATTTTTGAACTGGTTCTTCTTGGACAGGTGACAAGTTCAAGACATTAACTCTTTTATAGTCCTTCCCTACTTGTCATTACCTGGTGAACCAGAAACATGATAGAGGGATATGGTGAAAGGAAAGTAAGAAAGCTATCATCTCAAAATCCTGAACTCTATCTCCAATGTAGATCCTGAGGCCAAGAACCTGAGTATCACATATACACTTTTGAAATTTTCATTTTGAAATTGAGGTAATTTTCCACACTTAAAGAAGACTGTCGTCTCTTCCCTACAAGTATCCATCCACTTGGTTTTCTTGTTGAAAACACACTTGGGTGTTTAGTTTTGTATGTCTTCATGTTTTTGTGTGTCTTTGAAGATAGTATCTGTGACTTTCTCTGTGACTTCTTTCCCATTACAAGACTTGGCCAGCCTTCAGTTTTCAAGTCTGTAAAATTTTTCTTACAATAAGAATATTTAACATGACATTTAATGAAATGACTGATATACTTGTATTTTATAATATATTACATATATACTTGTATGAAGTGTGTGTGTGTATATATATGCACACATGTATGTGTTCACAAGTCCATGCACATGTATGGATGAGTATAAACATGTGGAGTTCCAGAGCCGACATCAGGAATTGTTTGCTTTGCTCTCCCATTTAATTATGTTGTGACTGGATGTCTAATTAAACCCTGTGTTTCCTGATGGGGTTACTCTGAACAGCCAGCTTGCTCTGTGATTTCCAGACTCTGCATTCTGAAGCTGGAATTACAGGTAGGCTTCCACACCTACCAACATTTTTCCATGAAGTCTGGGTATCCAAATTTCAGTCCTTTTGTTTGTGTAGGAAATACATCAACCACTGAGCCATCTCCTCAGTCCAATACCCTCTTTCTTAATCTTCATTTTCTTTTTTTTTTTAACTTTTTTAAAAATTATTTATTCAACTGTGTGCATGTGCGTGTGTATGTGCGCTCGCATGTGTGTCTGTGTGTGTGTGTTTGTGTGTAGAACCACGGACGAATTCGCGAACCACCATGGACGCCTCCACCTCCTTCTGCCCTGGGATTCACAGGCTCCGCCCTACCAGGACCAGAAGCGCAGGCCGCCCCCGCTTCCGCCTGGCGTCTATACGTGGGATCTGGGATCGAACTCAGGACCTTCCGCCTGCAAGGCGAAGGCTTAACGCCTGAGCCACCTCTCCAGCCCTTTAATCTTCATTTTCTTGATGTACTTTTTAGTTGTTTTGTTCTACTTTTATCTCTTGCTGAATTAACAATTACCCTCATTTTCCATTCATGCTTCCATAATAAGATCATATTCAATCTTATCGCTATTGAAAAAAGAAGACATAAACTCTATCAAAATCCATTGTTTCTTTCTCTGGTGTACACTTAAAACAATGCTATTATATTGGAAATATGAAATCTATATCATTCTCTACTAAATTTTTCTTTCCAGTTTTGAGAGTTTTTACAAATATATGTTTGGTCAAAAGAAGGTTAAGAAACACTAGCTACGTAATATATCCATATATCTTCTTAATATTCACATTTCTTTTACAAGCAGGTATTTTTTATGTGATATGCAAATCTGTCAGTTCCTAAGAGCAAATGGATAGGGATATGTGCTTCATTTTAAAACAAAGTCCAAAAATATGATAAAGTTATTCAAAGGATTTCAGAAACAGGTGTTCTAAGTCTACGCTAATTGCATTTCAGTTAATTATTCCTTTAACTTTAGGGAATATAAATAACAAATGTAAGAAATAAAGAGTTCCTGAAAAACTTCACTACCATGCTAATTGCTCTAATATTATTTAACATATCAGGAAAAAAATTTACATTGATGTGACCAAAGTCTTAATGATCTTTTTCATTTCTTCCTTTTAAGAGAAAAATGATTGTCTTTTCCATATATTACATGGTACAGATTGTTTTGGCATATTCCAACTTTTCATGCTTAAGTCATTTTAATTTTCTATTGCCAATTAAGCTAAATATCTTAATAATTGGATTTCTTATTAAGGTCAGTGATACCAAGTGAATTGTAGGATTTAGAATCATATAGGACTTAGATCAAAGAACCTATCTGACTTCAGACAAATTTTCCTTCTCTATTTCCATTTCCTTTTAGAAACAGAGCAGTTTTTTTTAAAAAAAATATTTTGATTATTGTGGTTATAAAACAATCCTGAAAAATCGAAGCAAAATTGAATTAAAGGAATGGGACTCTCGTTTGCAAAATAATAAGGAGTTTAGAATATAACCATTACAACAGCCCGAAGTTTTTGATATTCATATTCATTATTCTCTTTTAAAATTGAACTCACTGGTACATAACTATGTAAGAAATATTTTCTATGTAAATGAATGAATAAATGATAGATTTTGAAGGAATCCACAATGGATGACTAGAATCTTGAAGTTAAATCATTGGAAAGTAGATTTGGCATGATAAAAGCAACTGGAAGGGGAATGAATGGCTTTATGTCTTTTGAGTTCTTTCATTGCGTTTATTTCTAAAATAAAAATGATACTCTGTTAAAGATCTCATCTACTAGCTTGACTGGTTAAGTGAAATAAGTGCATCTTCCTCTGACATATAAAGTGCATAATAAATATTTGTTAAGTAAACAAATACATCTTTATTATAGAAATTATTGGAGGCTAAAGAGATGGCTCGAGGGTTAAGACTCTGTTGCACAAGCAGAAGGTCCTGAATTAAGTTCCCAGGTCCCATGTAAAAATACCAAGTGGAATAGTTGTGGCCTGCACTTCTGGCCCTGATGGGCTAAGCGAGGGGAAATCCCAAACCAAAGCAAGAAGGGGGTAAAAGCAATCCATGGTGATTCCTGGCTACCCTGGGTCCTCCACAAGTGCCCTCTCTCTCTCTCTCTCTCTCTCTCTCTCTCTCTCTCTCTCTCACACACACACACACACACACACACGCCACATAAATAAATAATAAATAGATAAGATGGCTCTGGGGTTAAACTTCTGTCTCAGAAGCAGAAGATCCTAAGTTCAGATCCCAGGTCCCATGTAAAAACAACAAACGGAAACTGCTGCACTCTGTAAGTTCAACCTTGGAAGGCAGAGTCCGGAAAATGCCAGAGAAAAGCAATGAGGAGGTGGCACAATCCAGGGTGATTTCCCAAATTACTCTTTGGCCTCCACAGACGCATTCAGTGTCCTCTGACAAACACAGACACAGACATACACAAGAATAATGGAGAGAGCGAGTTAACCTTCACATTTTGACTAAGGGGGTATTTTTAATAATGTGCTCTCTCCCATTCCTCCCTTCCTTCCTTCCTCCCTCCCTTCCTCCCTTCCTTCCTTTTTATTTTTATTTTTTTATGTATCTGTGGCTGACATGGAACTTGCAATTTAGAGCAAGTTGGCCTCTTGACTGCTAGAATTTCAGCGATTGCACCCAGTCCTGAATTTACACTGTAACTGTCTCTTCGTTAGTGTGAATCATGTATTTAATTATCATGCTTCATTTAAATAATGATACTCTTTTTCCTTAGTCTTAAACTCTTAGTACTACCACTGTATTAAATTCTAGTAAGAGATTAGTAGAAAATAAGCATAATGATCAAGCATATCTCTGGATTATCGAAATTTAAGCAGCATTTACCTGTGTACTTTTATTTCTTTGCTTAATGTTGCACACATTAAGTACAGAGAAGGTGCAAATTCTTGATCTTTCTTAGTTCATTGAATTACTATTTATTTGTTTTTTAATCAGAGATTTCTTCTTTTTCCTCTCTTATACTCTATGTTTTGGTCTTTATCTTATATATAAATCTCTTTTGTATTTGCTTACTTCATAGGTACTTTTCACTGAATATAAAACTTGGTAATGTTTTGAAATTCTATGAAACCATTTTTTATTTATTTTCTTTTTGACTACTCATCTGGTAGTCAATGTGTAGTAAGTATAACTACCCCTTTAATAGCTTTAATAATATGGACTATATATGCTTGATATGGATTCTTTCTGCTGTAAATTAGTATATTTCTCAGGTTAACAATGTTGAATTTTCACTCTCATCATCATTTTTGTGATACTCGATTTCTTGTGGAATTATATTCTGGACTCGAGTCTCCCTGTGCTGTGCCATGTAAGCAATGAAAGACAATTTTCAAGACAATATTAAACTTGATTATGTTGACAAAAGCCATACCAAGGATGATGCTCCACATTTTTAACATGGAATTAGAAAACAATACATTCTAAAGTCTTTACAATATCTTTATTTCTTGAATGGCATTTAGCACCTTATTTTCCAAGTGATAATGGATGTTTCCACTGTGAACTTGAATCTTCATACAACATGATCCTCCTGAACATTCAGACCTCAGAAAACTCTTTCTGTAAATGGTCATAGTAAACAATTTCAGCGTTGTGAGATACATGATCTATGAAGTAACTGTTCATCTTGCTGTTGCAGTGAAACCCAGTCATAGATCATACATAAGTGGTTGTTCTCAGTTTGTAGTAGTCCGTGTGCTAAATGTAGCTTGAAGACCATTGCTTTTCTACAACCTTAAATATATTCTCTATTGAATGCAGCTGGGCACAGTGGTAGAAGCATATATTTTAATATTACTTGTGTAATCTGAAATCACAAAACTGTTTAATTTTTCAAAACCATAAAAATGTAAATTATCATTTAACAAACTGTAGTTTTAAAACAATTATTCTGACAATTAGTAGGAATTTTTAATGTGAAAATTATAGCACTTAGCATAATAGTAATACATTGTAGATATGTTATTCTTTTGTGTACGTGTGTGTGTGTGTGTGTGTGTGTGTGTGTGTGTGTGTGGTTGTGTGTACAAGAGTACATTTAGTGTGTGTGTGCCCACGGAGGCCCAAGGGTGATATCAAAAATCATTCTTGATTTCTCTACCTTTTTATTGCTTTGTGATGGGGTTTCCCAGGCTCTACCTTCCAGGGTGAGAAGTTCAGGCTATTGCATTTTTGCCTAGATTTTTATGTGGTATCTGGTGATCCAAACACAGTCCCTTTTGCTTCCAAGGTGAAGACTTTAAAGCCTAAACCATCTCCCTAGTCTGAAAAATGATATTCTAAAGTAATAGTAGTGGGTCTAATATTTGACTTGAACTTACTTAAAGTTTGTCTTTATATTTTTCTTCATTTGGAAATAAAAGTGTATTGATACATTTTATAAAAAGAACTGAATTACAAGTACAGTTTCTTATTATCCTTTCAAATTTCATTAGCAATACTTTTTTTTAAAAAACCTATTTGCTTTGGTTAAATGAAATAAGATTTAAAGAAAGATGTTCCTGAGCCCTGTAAGTGATTATCACTTAATGTAGAAAAATATAATTTTCAAAGAAGCAACTGTACTATTTATAGTGATAGTAAAACTTAGTTCTTTGGTTCATAAATGTAACTTATTTTTTATTAAACCTGATTTTAACATTACTATTTATCTATAATCAAAATTAACTTAAGCACATACTTTTTTCTTGTACATTTTAGAACAAAAGAAAATAAAGATCTTAAATTCAAATTGAAATTTAGAGTAATTTGTTGATCTCTTCTTCGTGTAGCACAATTACTTTTGTTCCTCTCTTTTCACATGCTTACTTAAATTTGTCATAATCTGTAAATAGGGATTTATTTAATTCCCTCCATCATCCCTTCTTCCTTTTGGACACCTTCTTTCCCTTCATCTCCCATCTCCTTTTTCCTCTTTCTCAGTTCCTTCCTTCTGGAAATGTTTTTTGGCCATGTTGAATAGAATAGTATTGAGATGTCCCAGTCCCTAAGAGCAGAGACTAGAAAAGAGAATGAAACAATTGCTATACATAATGAATAGTGAAAAATTCCAAGGTTTATAGGGAAAGTTGTGAAGAAAAAAATCCTGGTGAGAGACACTGAACTATGATATGAAAAATGAATGGGAGAGGGGGACTGTGTTCTAGTTGATGGGTGATGGTTACTTGAGAATTTAAAGGAATTGAATTTAAAGAAATTGAGGCTTCGCATCAATGGATAAGTGGATATTTTGAAACTCTTCCCAGAGATTTGGAAACTCAGTGTTGATGTGGTTTGTTCTGGGGAAAAGTATGTGTTTAGAAGAAGACAAAGCTGATTTGAAACTTAGCTCTTGTTTTGGTCTGTGACTTGGGCAGTTTAGGTTTCCCGAGTCTTTGCTTTCTCATTTACAAAGTGAACATTATAACTAGAATTACATAAAATATACCATTGTCCATTATGAATTTACATTCAATAAAAAATATTGTTTATATACTTACTGAGAGGTTTCTTGTGCAAAAAGTTTTATAACTCTCCTCTCTTTCCTTCACACCTCCCTACCTACATTCCTTTTTCCCTCCTTCATTTTTCTCTTCCTCTGTCCCTCCCTTCTTTCTTCCATTCCTTCTTGTTGTCCATTCCTCCTTTTTTCTTTTTCTGCCTATCAATGAAGTTTCCAGCAAGCAGCTGTTTGCTTGATCTTCCCAGGATTTAACTAAAATAAACTGTTTTTTTTGGGGGGAGGGGGTTGTTTCTACAACCCCAAATAAAAGTGTACACACTATAAATCTTAGTATTTATTTAAAAAATTAAAACCAAGAATGTTACTAAGTATAACATGGGTTGTTAAGCTCAATTACCTCAGGCAACACATTTCAAGTAGGACAGCTGGTTTCTGCTACCAGAAACACTCACAAAGATCAGAAAAATGCTGTAGACGCAAAGCTCCATTACATGATTGCTAAGTACCTGCCAGAAAACAAACCCAAGGAAGTTGAAGGGAATGGCAGTTTGGACACAATCATGGCACATGAAGTATCTTTTGAAAACATTTCATAGTAGGATGCTCAGATGACCATCTGGCTATTGTTTCTCAGCATTGAACCATCCTTCTATTTTTTTGGCTTTCTATATTAACTTAAATACTTTGGTAAATTTTAAGTTGGAAGTATGTTATAATGATTTCAGATTGCACCTTAACATTAGTTGCACTAAAGATCTGTATCTGAATCATTTTAGACATTCAGGCCTAAGTGAGATTACATTTTGACTTTGGAAAAATTTATCCAATATGTGCCTTTGCAGATAGATGTATATCTATAAAAACAGAGTTTTAAATTTAACTGTAGACATCCAGTATGCAATTATGTTGTTTTTTAAAATTTGTATTTATGATGAAGCTACTGCTCATCTTAAATTGAAAGTCCTAAATTTCATGAACAGAATTAGAAATTTAACTTTATTAATCATTGTAGTCTTTTGTCAGTTATCTGTTCATTACTTTTACTCTGTTATATTTTTCTTTGACTTAGCTTCTTTTAAATTCTATTTCGTTTCTGTTTTATTTTTCTGGTTCCCCAATGCAGTCTTTGTTCTGACATTTGTGGATATTGTAACTACTGGTCCTTTATGATCTGATACTTTAGATAAGTCTACAAGCTATGAATTAGAATTACTTATGGTCTTGTTCTTGGTGGAAACAGTTGGGGCAAAATAACAAGGAAAAGAAAATTTTTCCCGCTTTCTGTGAAAGTAAACGTAAATAGTATGCAATTTTCTAGAGAATACAAATTAGACAGCTTTATATGAGGGTGGAGAGATGGTTGGTGGAGAGCTGACTTGGAATGAGGCTCTGAGTTCACATCTCCAGGATTCACATAAACAGGCAAGGTCATGGCCTGGGGCAATATGAAGAAAGGAGGATCACTGAGGCTTGCTCATTGCTAGCTCAATAAGAGAAAATTTGTCAAAAGAATAAAGCGACAGTGATATAGCAGGGTATCCAGAATCCTGCACGTGACCATTACATATATGTTTCATATAGTGTATACACTTCAATCATACACATATACATATACCAAAAAATTACATAATATTTTAAGCCTTTTCTTGAAAGTTATATTTATTATTTCAATAAAAGAAAATTATCTGACAGGACCAAGAGCTCTTGGTAAAATGATTGTACCATTTATGAATTTTACTTGTGAAATATGGTAGGAGAAATATTTGTGAGTACCATAAGACTGGAGGATGAAACTGAAGTCATTTCTAAGTGAAAATCATGTGACAGTTCATCAGTGTTTAATGCTGACATTGGTTGATGTTAGCTTCAAGAATTCATCACTTATTCTTCATGTATGTGTGGTTAGTTCTCTAAGAAAGCAGAAGATAATGATAACATGAACCACAACTTCCTACTTCAGATAGTAAATAAATGAAGTGGTAAAGGAGAACTCATTTTTGTTGTCTGGACTGTGTATGTGTGTGTGTGTGTGTGTGTGTGTGTGTGTGTGTGTGTGTGTGTGTGTGTCTATTTGTGTGTTCATGCCTTTGTGTATTCATGTATTATGTGTTCACACATGTGCATGTGTGTGTGTGCGTGTGTGTGTGCGCCAATTTGTGTGTTGTTATTGTCATTGCTTCCACATTCCTGTTAACAGCAGCCGCCCACACCTTGCAGTGGCTGGTTTTTAATCCACAGTCCCATGGCTGGAATTCTGCGCCAGATGCAGGTGTCCCCTTGTGCTGTCAGCCAGGAATGATTAATGAGGATTTGCCCCTACTGAAAGCAGTCTTTGGAGCTTTGTTCGGGGCATCTGTGGAACTGTCGGGAGAGACAAGGACACAAGTGAACAACCAATTATTTGGCCATCACTGAGGCAGCATGAAAAAGACATCAAATTGGACAGAGAAGCAATGCTTTTGTTTGGGAATCAAATATTATTTTTTGGATGCTATTAGCAATATGAGACTTTCAACCTTCCTTTGAGAAAATTTTGGTAGGTCTAGGCTTCGGATCAGTAGTAGGCTTATTTTTTTCTTTTAAAGCTAATTGAATTCTTTGAAGGTATATCAAGAATACAATGTTACACAATTGATTCATAAGTGGTTGCCTATTGTGTAAAGATGCAGCTCTCTGCTTCACTGGCATTGGAAAACCAAGATTATGTATGAAGGAGGTTCTTCCATGCAGAGTTCCTAATTGCTGTTCCTTGTCTACAGGGATGAGGATTATAAGTGATCAGAGGGTCAGAAGCATTGTTCCAGAACACAGAAGCAAAAATATGAACAACAGCAAAAGCCAGGAAACATGTCCAAATGTGCTCAACACTGATGGGCTTCTTCATTTATCACACAACATTCAGGTCTCAATAAGTGGAAAATGTTGTGCTAGGTTCATGATTTCAACATAAAATTCCGTAGGCTAATTTATATATAATTCAAATCAGGGTGAAAAAGACCTTTCTGAAAAGCATTTCTTCTGTACTTTATCCAGTTAGGCCTGTAATCTGCAGAGCATTCAGAAATCAAAGCTATGTCTGGAAGCCACTGAAACTTTCAAGAAGCAGAGAATGACATTCTAACACATGAAAGTAATGGTCAGCAAAAATTTTAACAAGTGTGAGTTCTTTTTGCTTTTTTCTTTTTGAAACTAAATCTAAGGACAAAGTAATTGGAAATCACATCAAGGTTAAAATGGAGTCAAAAAAGTAAACATGAACAACATGTGATGAGAGACTGATTTTTACAAGTGATTTGAAAGCAGCTATGTTTCTTCATTATCCTTAAGTAATTTTCTTTGGAATCTGTAGTGGTCTGGTGGCCAATTCTAGAATTACATAATTTTCTGCAATTCTTGAGTCAGTGTGAATTTCTCTCATCTTATTGTTCAACTATAAGACTAACAATACTTATTACTGTTCATATGCAAAAATTGGCCCATTTGATAGATACATTTCTACATAAAAGCAGTCAAATGGACTATGCCCAAATCATAGAAGCATTTAAGGTTATTATGACTAGAGTTTGATATGAAATAGGCTGAGTGCATAAATGCAGACTTAAATGGACACTAATACTTTCTTTTTCTTCCATGTCATGAGAACAGCAGTTTTCAACTGTTTTCCATTTAGTGTTCACATTAAAATTATGCCATTTGTTAAGTTAATGTAACTAACTTCTTTTATTAGTAGTAATTTCATTTTTTGTTGTGTTAGCAGGTTCCCAGAATTGTGAAAGTTCAAAAGCATTGAATTTGGGCTATATTTGTTGGCACACGTTAGAATTTTACGAATGGTGTATTGTTAGGAATAACGAAATTTCCTGTGCAAATTATGCTCTGGGTCTGAAATTTTTAAAATTACTATTGTTAACAAAACTATTTGTTAGCAACTTGATCTCACCTTTATTTGTTGCTTTAGTAGTTTTTCTTTTCTGGATTCTGTCTTCTCAGTTACCATTCATTCATTGTTGTTTTAACAATTTTAAATGACTATCCCAAGTCATATCCTCAGGGAAGATGGTTCATTTTATTTTTGCAGTTGGAGATCTATTGGTAGACATGCTCCTGGAGTGCAGAACTCTGAACATTTCTTTCTGAGCTACATGTAGAGTTACAAGACAGACTAGGGTAGATGAGAATCTGACTCAAAAAGAAGGAAAGAGAGAAAAAGAGAAAGAAAGAGTGAAAGAGAAAGAAACAGAAAAGAAAGAAAAAGAAAAGTAATGGTATGTTTTCTGTGAATATTATTAATACATATATGATAAACAAATGCGAGAGTTATTATGTATTTCCTGAATTTCTTCACCTGCAAGATTAAATTGAGGTGTGCCTTTCTTTTTTTAATGCCGTACTCCTATTTCTAGTAGTTCTCAGTTTTTATGAGGATGTACTTGTCATTTGGTTTCTTCTTTCTGTTCCTTATTTTGTGTATTGAGATTCAAATGTATCAAGATTTTCTGGAGTATTATTTTACATTTTTAACATAGTAAAAATGACCAAAATGGACATTTAGGTGTATAAATCTTAGCTTAGAAGATTAGGAACATTCTATCTCAGTGGATTCGAAGTTAAGTTGCAAATTTTAACTCTAATTAGGGAATCATTCAAGAAAATATCCTTACCAATCAATATTTCTCTTTACCAATGGGAAACATTTTCTTGTCTCAGGTGAGGTATCTTGTGCTTAGTTACATTTGAATTTCAGATGAACAGTGAATCTAATTTTAGTATCCATGTGTTTCAATATAACATGGATAACATGGATATATTATATATGATATATATGTATACTAAAAATAAAATCATTGCCTGAAATTCAGATTTCTAATTTTAGTATCTGTGTATTCCAATATAATATGGATAACATGGATTATATATGTATATATGATATTATATATAAAAATATATAAAAATAAAATCTTTGCCTAAAATTCAGATTTATTGGAGCATGTTGTATTTTTGTTAGGTAAATATTACAAGCTTAGATAAAGCCCAAACTCTGACAATTGAGTGGCTACATAATCCAGATAATAATCTACAGATCTCATCTTGGGAGTTTGCTCTGGAATTTCCTATAATCATGAATTAAGTGTTAAAGTTAATTTCAACTTAGAAATGCCTTAAAAATTTCATAAGTGAAAGTGTAGAGTGTTACTACTAAGACCACTTGAAGGCATTTGGAAACAAGTTGAGAGACACAGACTTTCCATATTGTGAGAAAACTAATGAAATGGTTTCCATTATTTGTTATGAATTATATGAGAAAGGATATAAGCATGCTAGACAGAAAATAAAAATTCCTTACAAAAATTCCTTATAGCAAAAGTTGAAGTCTTGAAATTCTAATGTGCTGAAGAGGGCAAGGATTTGGAAATCAGCTAATTTGAAAACCTGTATGCAAAAGTGATGTTAGATCAGCAATGTATGAAATCGGGCCTTGCAAAGAGTATGCTGCCCAGCCTCACATTATTATGCTTAGTTCAAAATATTGTTTTCAATTAGCAACCATGTGGATATAAACTGGTATTAGCATACTATAATATTTTTGAAATGAAAAAGGATGTGATATTCAATCTCAAATTCTTTACTTAGTAGCAAATTTGCACTGGAAAATAGTTTACTTGTACTTTTGCCAGATAATATCATACGGAATAATGTTTAGGGTATAATATGAATTTGAGAATATGCCAATAGGTAAAGTGGAAGAAAGTAGCTTTATTGTGAAAGTTTGAAGGGATTGATGTATTTATTGCATATACTTTAATGAGTGCGATTAGATAATTCACTTGATAATACATGAAACATACATGGAACAAACATCAAATTTATTATTTTTATATACGGTAGGAAGCCTAGTTTCAGATCTACCTAACTATAGAAATTTTAAAAAGAAAATCTCTCTCTCTCTCTCTTTCCTTATTTCCTCCCTTCCCTCCTTCTTTCATTCCTACACCCCCTTCTAGGACTGGCAGAGTAACCCTCTGAGGTAGGATCTGTTTTCTTTTTTCCACTCATACAAACTTGATAGGTACCCCATTCCCTTCCCTGCATCCTCTTGTTCCCTTCCCCTTCCTTCCCTTTTTCCCAGTGTCCCCCCCCCCCATTCCTGGAGCATCCTTTACTGTGCATGTCAAACTTCCCTCTGGGTCCTCCTCTCTGATTAGGTGTAAGGACTCAATAGCATTGCCTAGAGCTCTTTCTTGTGTTCCTCTTTAGTACAGGAATACTATTGTGGCTGTTAATCCCTTGCCTCTAAGGATCCTAGGCCTGCGATCCATGCTAGACTTTGGGGGTCAATGATATGTTGGTCATTGCGCAGGTCATGGAAAGTCCTATTATGATTACTTCGGCCCTACTTGTGTGGAATATCTTGCATATCATTGCTCCTCCCCATCTTTAAGCTCTTACAATCTTACCACCTCCTCTTCCACAAATTTCCCTGAGCTTTGGGATGGGGAGAGATTAGGCTGGCCTGGTTAGGATCTGTTTTCTAGGTGAACATATTAGGAAGTATGTTTTCAAAAAAGTTGTGTCTGCAGGGAAACAAAGGAGAGCTTCTGGAGCAAATCAGTGGAGAAGTTTGGGCTGCCTTTCATTCTTAACAACTTAAGAGAAAGCTGTTTAGTATGCCCATCCTAATCGGAAGCCCTGCTTTATGCAGCAAAACCACTTGTTTGCTGCTGTGTATGCCAGTAATGTCCCCTTGTCTGTCAGAGACAGGACTATCAGCAGCTTACTGCGCACTGGTCCTCTGGTACCTTTGCAAACTCTTAGTGAACTTCTCTGTGATATCCAAGATGACAGCTCTGATACCTGGCAAATATCCACTATCCAAGGAAGTAGTAACTGAACTGTTAGACATCCAAAATAGATAGGATTTTAGGGTCTCTTCTTATTTAGCAAACATTTGTTTAATGTATTTTTTAGCAGACTTTGACTGAAATCCAAAGTATCCAGAATTTTCCGCCAAGCAGTTCTCGAGCTTTCCATACTGTGTAAAAAAGAATGAGCTTAACAGAGCAATACTGATGGATGAAGTCCTGAAAATAATAGGAGCAAAGTCAGGAAATTTGTATTAGTCATATGGAGAATCTTGACTGGGAGAATAACAATAAGCAGTACCTTTAAATCAATGTTCTGATTGTTTATGAAATAATTTTATGAAGTTTTTCACCCTTAATATTCTGAGATTTTTTTTCTGAGAATAATAAAATTTCTGAGAGAAAAATTTATCAAAAACATCTGTTTTGGTTCACCTAATAGAAAATGTAAGAATTAGGTTGTCACCAAACATTCAAAGGAAGATTAATTCCAAAAGAAATTACTATATTAATAGTTTGTTTTTATCTGTTTATTTGTATTTATAAAGTCTGAATAACCCCAAATAAGCAGGAAGATTTAAAATAGAAAATATCAAGGATAAAGTATTTAGTATAGCATTTGATGAAGTAATATTGGATTTGTCTAATAATTAATTAGTATGTTAATGTTAAAGATGTTAACACAGTGAGAATATTCTCAAATCAAACATTTTCAGTCATCTTATCAAAATCATTGCTAATTATTCATGGTCCACTGTTTGCTAGTATTTAATGTCAGATGTCCAGATCTGCGCACAGGCTCCTTTACATGGTAAGTTACCTCATTGGTCCTGTTTTTATTGTACAAATTTGAAAAGGTTTACTGAAGATGGTTCAATCTTTAGGCATGTTAGCAGACATCCTCGACCTGTGGTCTACTCATCAGGCTTGTGAGACGAGATTATACTAGAATAGCTTCACAAGTTTTAGGATTTAGGTACTTAAAAAATATAAACCAATTGTCTTAAGGACATTTGTGAAATCCATAATTTTCTTTAGTTAGTTATGAATGTTTCTCTGTGTGTGTGTGTGTTTTTATACTTATTTATTTTTCCCCAATTGTACCCCTTAATAGGTACAATTAGGTACTCCCAGTTCCCTCTCTCCCTCCACCCCCTTAGTCTCCCTTGCACCCTCTCAGCTTTTCCCCTATTTTTACCCTCTTCCTTCCCCCTCTCCCAGTGTCTTCCCCTCCTCCCCTATAAATTCTTAAAACAAAAGTTTCCATATCATCATGCAAATAATGCTGCATTTTTGGATGCCAAGTATTCAAATACAGAAAATGATAGTATACCTTGTCCTTGTTATTCAATGCTACAGGAGTTGAATGTTATGAATGCTCAGAAGGTGCCTTCAGCTCTCATATCTCATTGTCCAATACTCATTGTAAGAGTACTTATCTCCAAAAGTTATTGGTTGATACTCTCCAGGATATAAGATGAAATCACACAGTTTCTAAGATATTTGAAATATCTTTTATCTGACTATGTACATTTATATTCTTCATCATATATTCTTTCTTCTCAAAGCAATGCATTGGTTAATAAAAATAATAAATTATGGTCAAATTAAATGAATGCCATTTTATTTTGATAGTTATAATAACTTTTCCTTTGAATCATTTACACTTATTTGTGTTTTTCGTTTATTTAAACATTGTCTGAGCTTTCTTGAGATTTTTCTTTATGCAGTATTTTCAATATCCACAGAGATGCTAACTTCTAGGTCCCTTAATAGCTTTAAATTCTGAGTCGGGTCAAACAGTCAGAAACACATTGAGAATGATTGCTGCTGAGAGATATGCTGGGTATTTTCTTCTTCTTCCTCTTGACCTGTTGTTCTCCAGAAAGTAGTTCTTAGACCAGTGATACTTCTCACAGCTCATATGTTCACACCTTCCTATTGTAGTCAGTTTCATTTTGTTCAAGGGATTTCAAATCAGTGAGGAGTAAAAAACAACTACTATATAGATTTTTTTTTTTTTACTGGATGCCCAGAATATGCAAATTTGCAAACACATTGTTTTTTTTTCATTTTCTTTTCTCTTTCTGTGTGTGAAGCATTTTTTTTTTCTGTTAGCTGAAGATTATAAATGAATGACAGAATCCTGAATTGAAAAGATGGCTCCAGTGCTTCTCAACCTTTCTAGTCCAACAGACTAGAAAGAAAGCTGGGGCCACAGAATCTCTTACAGAACACCTGCATCCTGATGTCTTTTGGCCATTGTCAACCGTAATTTATCTATTACCCTCTTTTCATACCACATTTCTATGAAATGATTTAATTGAGAATATTGAGGAATCACACTATCTAAAAATGCATATATTTAATGTGTTGAACAAAGATCCATTTATTCTCTGTCATTTCTATCATCTATAGAATATGTTGTATCCAATTATATTTGTGTATATAAAATTATATACATAAATTTCTGCAGACCTGAAATTCATGAACTGAAAAATTAGCTTCCATACTTCCTAGTGCACATATCTAGTGGCTGTAATTATGTTCCAAACTTGTTAGAACAATGCAACACCTCCTTTTCTTAGTTCCTCCAATTTATTTTTGCTTGCATTCCCAATCATCAAGTAAAGAGAACTCACATTTTCTCTTTTAGAAAATGTGATTCCACAAATGCAAATTAGTTTTAGATAAAACAAACAAACAAAAAGAAACAGAAGGGAACAAAGGAGAATTTGGAAGGCCTTTGCCTGATGGCAAAAGTATTGTTCAAGAATAGACATCACACCCTTCCCACCATGATTTTAAAAAATGTGACAAGAGCTGTCTACATTCTTCTGTGCATGACCAGTGAGCATACTTGTAGGATGACCAGCCAGGGTTGGGGCCCTGTCTCGGAGCAGTTTTGTTGTTGTTGTTGTTGTTTTTCTCTGAGAAATTAATTAATGGACCCATTTGGGGGATGAGAAAATTTAACATTCTTACCAGTTCCTCAGTCTGTTTACCTTGATCTTTGATTTGAAAAATTACCATTGAGACTAGTGTTGTAGATCTCAGACTCCTTTCATGTAATCCATTGTCATTAACAGAAGCCACCAGGCATGTTGAAATGGCCTTAGGCAATGACCATTGCTGGTAATTTATTGTTTTCCTTTTATGCTCTCATTGTGTCCAAATTCTTCCTATGATGTAAGACTCTCTTCTTTACTTGATTGATTTTTGCCAATATGGGACAAGTTGGTGTAAGGCCATGCTGTGTTTAGAATGGAAGAATTGCATGTTTCTTAATTTTACAGCTTGTAAAATTGAGATGAAAGCTTACTTAGTAGTGAATTCTGAGTGCTTCATGGTGAATACATCTGAAAAGCCTGCTTTTGCTAGTCTGCTTTCTTCTTGACTCTAGTATCAATGGAAAATGAAGAAATTTACTTAATGCACTATTCTCTGAAATTTGAAGACAGTAAATAATAGTGAGGAAGCTGCTGGGAAACTTTGTTTCTATAGTTATAACTAGAGTTTCCAAGTTGTAGACACACATGTCTATTTTGATGGCATCTGTGTACAATGCTATGTAAGTCCTAGGTTACCTTGGACTCTTTGATGCCAGTGTCCATAGCAATGATCCATGGCAATGATATTCTGACCTTATTCTAAATGGAAAATAAAAGAAAAGCTGATTTGTGTTAATATTTAAGAATTTAGCTAAAGTTATCTTTTATTAGGAACAAGGTGTCCCCCCAAGTTCATTGTGAATTAGGATAACCAGGTTCTTGTGCAGATGGATTTGCAAATTGTTTGTGTTGCCAGTGTCTTAAGACCTGTCACCTCACCACCTGCTTGCCTTTTGAAATTGTTTTCTTTAACATTTCAGATATAATTGGAAAAAATTATGGATACTTATCAAGAACCAAGCATTGTCCCCAAAACTTTGTATCCACTAATTATTTTCATTCCCAAAATGATATTATCTAATAAGTTTTTTTCCAAGTCATAGAAGAACTGTCTTTGGGACAATTACTATCCAGAATAACTTATCTAAGACCGTGCACTTACTAAGGAGGAGATAACTTCTCTGTGACCCTAAAACTTGTCTGTTCTAACCAACTTGATTTTTTTAAGGATTTCTTTACATTTTATTTTAATTATTGTTCAATAATCATATGGATTTCATAGGCAGCACATTTTGTTTATACATTTACTTCTACTGAAAGACCTAAATCATTATCCTCCCACATCTACCAGCTTGTCAATAGGTAACTGTCAAGAAAAAGAATTTTAGTGAAGTAGAGGCTTCTCTGAGAGCAGCTCTACAGTGTTTGTGAAGTCCGAAAGGGCACACAGGAAACTGGGAAGAAAACCAGTGCAGCAAACTCAGCGAAGTACTGGAAAAATATGGTAGCTCTGTGCAAACCGAGGAACTGCAAAACCGCAGGGCACACAGGAAACTGGGAAGAAAACCAGTGCGGCAAACTCAGCGAAGTACTGGAAAAACATGGTAGCTCTGTGCAAACCGAGGAACTGCAAAACCGCAAACTATAATAGCTGGTATATTTGAATGGAACTACATTTTTCATTATTCTTTTAGAACAACAACAAAAAAGCAAGACTCAGGGCCAGGATTCAGAATCTCCTGATGCAGAGTGCAGAGGCTTGTACAGAGAAGCACGCTGAGGAGGCCACGGGTGGTTTTACAGAATCTGAAGGAGGGTCGGTTTAGCAAGTTTCCGAATTAAACCTGTCCATCTTGGATATTGAAAAACAGGTTATCACTGATAACCCACTAACATATCATTCCAATGATATCCCAGGGAAACTGGATAACTGGGTGTTTCAGCATTTATATATATGCACATATATATATTTGAACAGTAGAGAATACTATCATAAGATAACAAAAAGGTGCTGTTGCTTTCTGTATTTGTAGAAGGTCCATTGTCATTAACACTAATAGTAATCTCAGCATAAAGGACCAGAGAATTTGACAGAAAACTAATGCATTCTGAACCTCCTCCATACTCACCATTTACATGGGAAAAACAATTAAATGTCAGATATTGAACTGTAATATTTAAAAATAACATGGGAAATCTGGAATAAAATGCACCTGAATCGTGTACATGCCATTTTTTTATTTAAATGTGTCTTATTTTATTTATATTCAAAACAGATGCAGGACTGTAAATACAGGCCAGTAGTAATATTCTGAGCACATATTTTAGGGACTTCCTCCCTTTTCCAAATCTCACTCGAGTGGAACATACACTCATTTCTGTAACAAAAATTCTTTCTCCTCTATTGGCAAAATGAATAGCATCAATTCAAAATATTTAAAAATTTAGTCACATCCACATCCTGCAGCCTGTAAGGAGCTTTCACGCTTTTGGGCTCGCTTTAGATCTTTAATACCCTTTCCTTTTGTGTCAAGGAGCTCACGAGGCGTAAAGAAGCACTGATAAACCCACTTAGATCCCTTCCTGGGCCGTCACCTCTCGCTGCCAAGCGGCTTTAGGTGGTAACTGATCTGTGACAGGCTGCCAGTCAAACGGAGCATTTCTGAAAGCTGACACAAAAGACTGAACGCTGGAGAATGGCTAGGAAGAATAAGAAAAGGACCCAAACTGTATCAGTGCCCCCCACTCCAGCCCGGTCTGTTCCCCTTCATCAGGGCCCCCGCCCCTGGCCCACCCCGACCCTCCCAACCTTTCTCCTCCGGTTTCTCTTTGCTTTCCCGCCGCCCCCCGCCGCTCCCTCTAGGCTGCGTTCCCAGCGCGACTGGCCAGCTTGCCCCGCGGCCGAGCTTGGTCGGTCAGGTTCACGGCGGGGGCGGCAGAGCAGATAGAGATCGGCGGCGTGGAGCCACCCGGTGCACTGCCGATAATAGAGAAGCCCAAGTGACAGTCAGATGGAAACTGACACAGGCCTTCTGTCGACTCTGCAGCTGCCCCTGGGACTGGGAGGCAGGAAGAGGAAGGAGGGGGAGGGAGGGAATGGGAGGAGAGGGGAAGAAGCAGGAGGAGGAGAAAAGAGGTATGAGAGGAAGGAATTGGGAGGGAGCTGAAAAGTCAGGGCCATAACCAGTTCAGCTATCTGATTTTGTAGGTTTTGTGCAAGTCCACATGTCTCAGTACATGTGCGCATGTGTATGCATGCACATGTGCATGATGAGTGCATATATGTGCATGTGTGCATGCATGAGTTTCTGTGTATGTGCTTGTGTGCCTGCGTATGCGTATGCACACTTGTTTGTTTGCATGTGTGCATGCAAGTGTGTGTAGCATGGCAGACTCGCCTTTTGCTGTGACTGGTGTGTGTGTGAACTGAGCAGCTGAGCTGGTGGCTTCACTTTCTTGCAGTGCCCTGGAGTCCCTGTGCTGTGATTGTGTTTGACAGGTTTTGTTCTCAAGCCTTTTGAGCATTTTAAAGATTGATAAATCTTGTCATATGAGAACCCAAGTGATTCCTGAATACATTCTTACAGCTGGAGATCATTTTCGTGCATTGAGGTTTCAGATTAAATAATATAAAAGGAGGATTAAAATTATGGACCAATCTTTCTTTCCAGAAGAAGATACATTGCAAATTTCCTGAATTACTCACTTTTGATGTTGACTCTGGAAATTCTCTGCAGATAACTTAAAAATACTGCTTTCTGGATAACCCTTAGCTTGATTTCAAGAAGGCATAGAAATAAATAGCAGTAAATTCCACATTTCTCTTTTTTATGAAAAATTTGTGTATTTAAGAGAAAGAGAGAGACATTATGGGGTTAATTATTGTCTCAGTTATAAACCATGATGATTCACTACCTGTTGAGCCACCTCACACAGACTGTGCAATCTACCTAGCATCTCCATGGTTCAGACTCCATTGAAGGTTGAAACAATTGTCAATTGGGATGTTCTCCCCTTTCCATACCACAATGACACCTGCCCCTTTCCTTCTGAGTATGTGACTGACTCTTGGCTGTAATAAAGGCAAGTTCAGGGTCTGCTCTTTACCAAGTAAGCTAGATTTTGAAAGATAGTCTATCTTACCCTCTGTGTTTAGGTGAAGGCAAGCTGGCTGTATTGGGCGATATAAGGATTATCAACCTGAACATCACATCTTACAATATTGTACTAAGGACAATGTCAACACATATACAACACACACACACACACACACACACACACACACACAACATAGAGAGAGAGAGAGAGAGAATCTGTGGAAGAGTATTGATTATTTTAATGTACTAATTTAGTTTCTCAATTTGACTTTTATATCTTATTCCTTCTTAAAGCAAATCTTATAGGAAATGATTTATTCAAATTATAAAACACCAAAAACAACAGCTTGAGACAAAGTGGGATTTTGTGAATTTAGAAAAAAAACTAAAATTATTGTTACTCCTATAATTTGGATTTATTGAAAGTTTAGTTTCTATCTTTTGTCAGAAGCCATTTATCACATCTCTGAATTACATGTTGCTTGTGTTAGTTAGATATAACTGATAACTGTGTCAACTTGCCCATTGAGGGGATGAACTTTTAGGCACACCAAAGGCTCTTTTTTTTTTTTTTTTTTTTTGGTAAGGTAGCCCTTGAGTAAGCCTGTAGGAGATTATGTATTGATGTGGGAAAACCCAGATCACAGTAGAATGGACCACTCTCTGAGTAGGTAGCTAAGGTGAAGACAACTGGTACTTTATTTTTTCATACTGTAGGCAACTAGGCATGCTAAAAAGCAAGTTTTCCTTTCTTAGCTATGATGCTAGTGTGAACTCCCTTACCATGCTGAAGAATGAAGCCAAGAACCATAAGGAAGAACAAGACCTCTTATAACCTTAAGTTGTATAGTTGTTGGAGACATGAAGAGAAATTGTAGCAGAGTTCTGTGAACATTACTCTAGTGGAGTCAAGGGAAGCAAGCCTTAAGCTAGCATGTAAGGCTAATGAATTTTTAAATATGAAGTACAAAGATTAGAGGTCAGGCAAGTGTATAGTTAAGTAGACATATTAATGAAAAGAAAGGTATTCTATGTCAGTGGTTTTGTGAAGACAATAGAGGAACAGTTAGAATCATCATGAGAGGAAGAGAGAGAAAATATGAACAAATAAGATAGTTTTTGTGTAGTATAAGATTTAGGAGTTGTCTAAAGGAAGAGACAAGGAAGAATCATGAAGCATTTCCTATAAACACCAAATGTGATCATTTCTCACAGATTTTCTTCTTCAATCCTTAACCATTGGCCTTTAAACTCATTGTTTGGAAATAGAGATGACACCTGTGTTTGGAGCAGGAATCAGAAATTGTCATTTATTGACGTATGTTATAAACTAAGTATCTATTGCTGTATATTACTAAATTCATAGCCATTTTCAGTCTTCCCAATAAGTTTGCAACCTTAGTTGAATTATCTTTATTTTCTGGAAGAAGGTAAGACTCTGATATGTGAATGCTCAATTCAAGAACATATAAGCGATGATGTCTCCATCCCTAGCATGCTGTCCTTTAACAAGACTCATCCAGGGGGCTGGAGAGGTGGCTCAGGGTTTACGCCTCTGCCTTGCAGGTAGAAGGTCCTGAGTTCGGACCCTAGACCCCACATATAGACGCCAGGTGGAAGCATTTCTGGTCCTGGTAGGGCGGAGCCTGTGAATCCCAGGGCAGAGTAAACAAGGAGGTGGAGGCGTCCATGGTGGTTCCTGAATTCACCTGTGATTCTACACACACACACACACACACTTAGCACACAGGCACAACTGAATAAAAAAAAAAGACTCATCCATACTCACATGTGTCCAGGACACACCTGTGATACTGAATATTAACTTTCTGACCTTGGTAACTTGATTGGCACCTGTACCAGGACTCTTCTCATGTCCAGAGAGACTGGACATTTTCTTCAGCCATTCTGTAACTTGCTCAAGCATTTTGAATTAAATGAATGTCTTATTAGACTGTGATTTTTCACTACTTTCCAGAGTTTTTGATAGGGAAGATGTGAGTGGGTTTTAGAGCTGACCTTTTTTGGCGAGTTTTCTGGTGATGTTAAGGTTGCTAATTTAGGAATACAAAAGATTAAAAAAAGAGAAGGCAGAGAATGGAATTAATACTGACTGTGATGGAGACAATGCATGTTGGCATCAGACATATTGAATTTCACAATTATTTACTATCCCAATGGATAGACCACACTGGAAGGTAGATTTATACATGCAAACTACAGATATAAACTTGAGAATTGCTAGAATATCATGCAATTTATATGGACAGTATTAAAATAAGGTTACTATTTAAGTCAGTGCACAGAGATCAGAAAAGGACCAGACTTGCCCTCTTAGACTCCAGCATTAAAATTTAGTAAAAAAAAATGAGTGTAGAATTTTAGAAAATAGTCAACAAAAGAGGCAAAAAAGTCCATTATCTCTATGGCCACAGATATGTTTGATAAATTTGTTTAGGCCATGGTAGAGATGGAATCAGTTAAGTGAATGCATTGACAATCTACATAGAATCAAGTACTGGTTAGGAATGTAAAGGCACTATTTTGAAGTATGGGGATGTACTAGAAAAGTACAGTCTGATAACAGAAGAAAGAGGATGCTGGGGTGATGTCTGTGAGCAGGTGAGGGGGGTGGGATCTAGTTTTGAAGTGGAGTGCTAGATTTATTGTAATATAACATCTCAGGATGTCCACAGGTCAGGATACACAGAGATGTTGGTGGGAACCTGTAGAAGGTTACTGTGTTCCCATCTTTCTCAAACAAATAGTATATCCTTGTAACTAAGGATAAAGGATATCCTTATAATGTAATATAAATGTGATTGATCTAAAGAAAATCTATGAAAGTTCTTTTTCTTTGAAGGAGACTAGTTAATCTAATACTATTTAGGCTAAAACTAAGGAGAAGAAACAATGTGACACAGCTTCGCTATTTCTCTGATGGACAAGTTCCCTGGAAATAGCAAAGGTAAGGAATTGGGAAGACTAGTCCTTGATCAGACCACAGTTCCCAAGGTGTATCTCATAACATTCTTCATGCATATCTGTCCTTGTTTCCCTTCATGCCTCTTCTTGCCTTCCTGCACAGGAGGATAGAGGTCCCATGCATCCAGACTGAAGCTAAGGAACTGTTGTTTATATTGTATCAAGAATCAGATATGACATATGATTGAAGGTGTTGAATGCATAAGTGTATTCTGCTTTAGGGTCAGGTTTAGAAAATTTGGCAATGGTTACTTAGAATTATTCTCATATTTCAAATTTTTATTCTTTTCATGTGTTGCAAACAATATGGTGAATCAGGCCTCACCGCGGGCCCTAGGACCCCAGGTCAGCCCACAGGGACCCGGCTCCGACTCCCACCATCCAGCCGGAGCCGCGCGGGGGCCGAGGGACGAGGAGGACCTCCCCCTGCGCCCCGGCCCCGCCCCAGCTGCCCTCGGGTTAAATAGCTCCACACCGACGCGCCCATCATCCCTTTTCACCCCACCCGGCTCCTCTGGTTGGGACATGTACGCGAGATCCACCCGGGCCTCAACCCGCGCCCTAGGTAAGTCCCCGTTCAGGCCCCGCCCACCAGGACCCCAGGCCAAATAATCCAGTTTAGTGAAATTGAGAGATCTTAAGAGTTAAAATGACAATGCCAAAGTCAAAGTGCAAATCCATGAGAAGCAACACTCAAGTAAACAAATTTCCCACTGAAGAAATTAATCCCATAATGTTAGACTCCAACAAGAACAAACCCGCGGAAAAAGGCCAAGAAAGCCTGACCCAGGATAACGACTTTCAAAATATGATCATTACCATGTTCAATACTATGAAAGAGGAAATCCGGGAGGAATTACATAATCGAATCAATCGCTTTGAGGAGGAACACAACAGACATCTGGAGGAGTTGAGAAAAACAGTGCAAGAAACAAAAAGTGGCGTAGAGCAGTTAAAACAAACTCAAGCAGAGTTTAAAACTGAGCTAAAAGACAAGTTATCTTCAACCCAAAATGCCACAGAGAGTCTTATCAACAGAACTAATGAAGCAGAAAACAGAATTTCAGACCTTGAAGATAAAGTGGGAGTACTAACCAGCTCAATGGAAGAGGTTGTTAAAGCCAAAAAGATACTTGAGAGAAATATCCAAGAGATATGGGACACCCTGAAGAAGCCTAACATGCGTATTCATGGAATACCGGAGCAAGAATCTCAAAATACCACCCCTGAGGAAATTTTTCAAACGATCATCAAGGAAAACTTTCCTCATCTAAAAAAAGAGAGGCCCATTCATATACAAGAGGCATTCCGCACCCCAAACAGATACGACCAAAATAGAAGCACACCGCGGCAAATAATAGTTAAAACACTCCACATTCAAGATAAAGAACTGGTGCTGAGAGCTTCAAGGGAGAAAAAACAAGTCACTTTTAAAGGCAAACCTATTAAAATAACAAATGACTTCTCAGTCGAAACAGTAAAAGCAAGAAGAGCTTGGAGAGACATACTTCAAGTATTGAATGAGCAAAAATGTCAACCCAGGCTGATTTACCCTGCAAAACTATCAGTCATGATCGAGGGAGAAAGAAAAATTTTCCAGCACAAAGACAACTTTAAGGGATACATGGCCACCAAACCAGGCCTTCAAAAACTGCTAGAAATGATACTCAAGCGTGAAGAAAAAAACAGGCATATCCAGGAGAACAGAAGGCAAATATAACACCATTAAAAGCGAAGCAATATACTTATAAAAGCTACTAAACATAATAAATGTCTGGAATTAACAATAGTTTCTCCATTATAACACTAAATGTTAATGGACTTAATTCACCGATCAAGAGACACAGATTACAAACTTGGATTAAAAATCACAATCCATCAATCTGTTGCCTGCAGGAAACCCATCTCACCACAAAAGATAGGCACGCTCTAAAAATAAAAGGCTGGTCAACAATTCTACAAGCAAATGGAAGCAGAAAACAGGCAGGGGTAGCCATTATGCTATCAGACAAAGTGGATTTCAAACCAAAAAAATTATAAGAGACACGGATGGATACTACATTTTAGTCACAGGTACAATTCACCAGGAAGACTTCACAATACTGAACATATATGCACCCAATACGGGCCCCTCCACATTCATTAAGAAAACCCTACAGCGTCTAAAGCAAGAAATCAACCCCCAAACAATAATTCTTGGGGACTTCAACACCGCCCTCTCTACATGGGATAGATCAACAGGTCAAAAGCTTAACAGAGACACTTTGGAACTTAATCAAACCCTGAAAGAAATGGACCTCACAGATCTCTATCGAACTTTTCACCCACGCACCAAAGAATACACATTTTTCTCAGCAGCACACGGAACTTTCTCCAAAATAGATCACATATTGGGCCACAAAATGAATCTACACATATACAAGAAAGTTGAAATTCTAACCTGTGCCCTATCAGACCACCACGGCCTAAAGCTGGACATCCACAACACATCAAACAAGAGAAAATACACTAACTCCTGGAAACTTAACACTATGATGCTGAATGAGAACTGGATTCAGGAAGAAATTAAAAAGGAAATTCAAGATTTCCTGAAAGTGAATGATAACGAAAATACAACTTACCAAAATCTCTGGGACACAATGAAAGCTGTTCTAAGAGGTAAGTTCATAGCTCTTAATGCCCACATCAAAAAAAATGGAAACATCAGAAATAAACAACTTAACAATGCAGCTTAAAGCTTTAGAGAAACTAGAGCAATCTGATCCCAAAAGCAGTAGAAGAGAAGAGATTAGCAAAATAAGGGGAGAAATATCTGAAATCGAGACTAAGAAAACGATAGAAAAAAATCAACCAATCAAAAAGCTGGTTCTTTGAAAAAATCAACAAGATTGATACACCCCTAGCTAAACTAACCAAAAGCAAGAGAGAGAAAACCCAAATTAACAAAATTAGAAATGAACATGGAGTTATCACTACTGATACCCAAGAAATCCAGAGAATTATAACATCATATTTCAAAAACTTATACTCTGTGAAGTTTGACAACACAAAAGAGATGGATGAATTTCTAAGTAAACACAACTTACCTAAATTGAATCAGGAAGTTGTGAATTATTTGAATAGTCCTATAACATATAAGGAAATTGAGGAAGTAATCTCGAATCTTCCCACCAAAAAATGTCCTGGACCAGATGGATTCAGCACAGAGTTCTACCAGACATTTAAGGAGTTAATAACACCAATACTCCTTAAACTGTTCCATCAAATAGCAAAGGAAGGAACACTACCAAATTCCTTCTATGAAGCTAATATCGTTTTAATCCCAAAACCTAATAAAGATTCACTTAAAAAAGAAAACTATAGGGGCTGGAGAGGTGGCTCAGGGGTTAAGCCTCCGCCTTGCAGGCGGAAGGTCCTGAGTTCGGATCCCAGATCCCACGTATAGACGCCAGGCGGAAGCGGGGGCGGCCTGCGCCTCTGGTCCTGGTAGGGCGGAGCCTGTGAATCCCGGGGCAGAAGGAGGTGGAGGCGCCCATGGTGGTTCGCGAATTTGTCCGTGGTTCTACACATACTCAGACACACACACACGCGTGCACGCACATACACACACGCATATGCACACAGTTGAATAAATAATAATAATAAAAAAAAATTAAAAAAAAAAGAAAACTATAGGCCGATCTCCCTGATGAACACAGACGCAAAGATTCTCAACAAAGTCTTAGCAAATCAGATTCAAAAACATATTAAAAAGATCATTCATGGGGACCAAGTAGGCTTCATCCCCGGCACACAAGGTTGGTTCAACATACGCAAATCAATAAGTAATTCATCATGTAAACCAGTCCAAAGTCCAAGATCACATGATACTCTCGATAGATGCAGAAAAAGCTTTTGACAAGATCCAACAGCCTTTTATGATCAAAACGCTAGAGACAGTAGGAATGGAAGGAACCTTTATCAATATAATAAAAGCTGTATACAACAAGCCCACAGCAAGGATTATGCTCAATGGGGAACAATTGGAAGCATTCCCACTTCGATCAGGAACTAGACAAGGCTGTCCACTCTCATCACTTCTATTCAATATTGTACTTGAAGTCTTAGCTGAAGCCATAAGACAAGAAAGGGACATAAGAGGGATTCAAATCCGCAAGGAAGAAATCAAGCTATCCCTCTTTGCAGATGATATGATCTTATACCTGAGGGATCCCAAAAACTCCACCAAGAAGCTCCTGGAACTAATTGAGAAGTTCAGCAGGGTGGCAGGATACAAAATAAATGTGCAAAAATCAGAGGCCTTCCTATATGCCCAGAATGAAAGAAGTGAAAAAGCCTTGAGAGAAACCATACCATTTACTATAACGCCTAAAAAAATGAAATACCTTGGTATAAACCTAACTAAGGAGGTAAAAGACCTTTACAATGAAAACTTTAAAACCCTAAAGAAAGAAATAGCAGAAGACACCAGAAGGTGGAAAGACCTCCCTTGTTCCTGGATTGGCAGAATCAACATTGTAAAAATGACCATCCTACCAAAGGCAATATACAGATTCAATGCTATACCAATCAAAATCCCAAAGCAATTCTTCAAAGAAGTTGACCAAACAATCTCAAAGTTCATATGGAGGCACAAAAGACCCAGGATAGCAAAAACAATCCTGAGTAACAAAAACACAGCTGGAGGTATTACCATACCAAACCTAAGTCTATACTACAAATCCATAGTTATAAAGACAGCCTGGTACTGGCTCCAAAATAGACACACAGATCAATGGATAAGGATTGAAGACCCAGATATAAGCCCACAAAGTTACAGCCATTTGGTCTTTGACAAAGGGGCCCAAAGAATCCAATGGAAAAAGAACAGCATCTTCAACAAATGGTGTTGGCAAAACTGGATCTCCACATGCAGAAGATTAAAGCTGGACCCGTACTTGTCACCATGTACAAGACTTAATTCCAAATGGATCAAGGACCTTGATATCAGGCCAGAGACTTTAAAAACCATAGTTGAAAGGATAGGGAACTCCCTCGAGCTGATTGGGCTAGGCCAACACTTCCTAAACAGACATCCAATGGCACAGTCACTGCTACCAACTCTCAACAGTTGGGATCTTGTGAAATTAAAGAGCTTCTGTTCAGATAAAGAGATTGTCACACGAGCTCAAAGGCAACCCACAGAATGGGAGAAAATCTTCACTAACCACATATCTGACAGAGCTCTACTGTCCAGAGTGCACAAAGAACTTAGAAAATTAAACTCCAAGGAAAACACTGGCCCAATTAAAAAATGGGCCCTGGAACTTCAAAGAAACTTTACCAGGGATGAAATTAAAATGTCTAACAATTATCTTAAAAAATGCTCCACTTCCTTCGCCATCAGGGAAATGCAAATCAAAACTTCCCTGAGATATCATCTCACCCTGGTCAGGATGGCAAAAATCCACAATACAAACAACGACAAATGCTGGAGAGGATGTGGAGAGAGGGGAACTCTCCTACATTGTTGGTGGGAATGCAGGCTCATACAGCCACTCTGGCGAGCCGTCTGGATATTCTTAAAGAAATTAAAGATTGAAATGCCGTATGACCCTGCTATCCCACTTTTGGGAATAACCCCCCATGCAGCAGAGGTTCGCCTCGATAGCACAAGCTCGACCATGTTCATAGCAGCACTGTTTACAATAGCAAAGTCATGGAATCAACCTAAATGTCCAACAGTTGACGAGTGGATAAGGAAACTGTGGTACATCTATACAATGGAGTACTACTCAGCCATCAAAAATGATGAATTACTGGAATTTGCTGGGAAATGGATGTCATTAGAAAGAATTATATTAAGTGAAGTATCCCAAACCCAGAAAATTAAGCGCCGTATGTACTCCCTAATAGGTGGCTCCTAGTACCAAACTCACCCAGCCCACATTGAGACACTCAAAAGTAAACCTATGTAACACAGTAATTGCAAGGATTATGAACAAGAGAGATGGGTTAGGAGGGCCACACCGGAAACAAGGAGAGAGGAGACCATGTTACAGCAGAGAAAATAGGCCTCCATCAAGGTCTGCAAGTAAGTAATGAGAAACCTGGTTAAGTTCACAGACGTTCTTTCCTGATCTCACCAGAAGGGGAGGGCATATAGTCTAGCAGATAAAAAGTAATCATTTTGCAAATGGGTGATGGACCCCTCCCTCAGTGAGGTTTCCTACTCTTATTACATCTACCTTTGAATGTGCTATTACAACAAGACTCCAGTTTAACAGCTTTTTGTCTCTGGCCAGGGGGTGACATACAGTGCCCAGCAGAATGGAGTGAAGGGAATTGCAGGAGCAGCAAAACTGCAAAAGAAAATCAACAAACCACAATCCAGAACTTCAGAGACTCTATATCAATCACATAGAACTAGGACAGCCTAATCTCTCCCCATCCTGGAGCTCAGGGACATTTGCGGAAGAGGGGGCGGTAAGATTGTAAGAGCAAAAGGATGGGAGGAGCAACGATTTGCAAGATTCTCAACAATAGTTGGGGCCAAAGCAATCATAATGGGACTTTGCATGCCCTGCGCAATGTCCAGCGCACTGTTGCCCTCATAAAGTCTAGCATCTGTTAAGGGCACTGAGACCCCTGGAGGCAAGGGATTGACAGCCATAGTAGTGATCTTATGCTTAAGGGGAACAAGGGCTTATGGAAATGCCACTGGGTCCTTATATGTCATCGGAGAGGAGGACCCAGTGGAGAGTTAGGCGTACACAATAAAGGACTCTCTGGGAATTGGGGGGGAGGCACTGGGGGAAGGGGAGGGGGAGGAGGGAGGAGGGAGGGAACTGGTAAAAAATTTTAAAATGTATAATTAAATTTTTAATAAAAAAACAATATGGTGAATCAAATCACATGAGCAATTGGAGTGGGCTCTGTGCAAATTAATCAAGTTGAGCTGAAAACTATTCAGAGAAGACAAAATAAAAGTAAATAGGCAGGTATCCATAGAAAAGAGCATGATTCACAGAAACATGTTCCTAGCAATGGCTAAGCAAATGGATGGCTTGTTTGTGTCTGAAGATCAGAACATCTATTTTCTTGTTGGTGGAAGGCCAGAGGATGAGAGACCTGTTTTCTTCTTCTTTTATTATATGACATTACCAGAGACCAGTTTCTTTTTGAGAATACACTAATTTTTTGATTTATTATGGAAGCTCAGAGGTCTAAGATTAGCATAGTCATCTGCTTAGCATCTTATGAAGACCTTTCTGCTCTCTTGCAGTAACTAGAGAATAAGAGAACCAAAGCTTGAAAGAGCTCGTTTTGAACCACGTCTTGAACCCTATGTCCCAATACTGCTGCACTGTGAACTAGGCTTCCAACACATGCAACATTAAATCCATTAAAACCTTAACAGTTCATTCCCATGATGAATGAATTATGTGGATGCACCCAAGCCAATATCATTAGCAGAAATAAATGTTATTTTGATTTTAGAATTAATGGATTAATTAAATGTCATAATGCCAGGAGCTAAAAAAATAGCATGTAAACTTAGGGTCCAGTACCCTCCCCTCCCATACCCTCCCCTCCCCTCCCCTCCTCTTGGGCTTAGTATTCACAATGGAATTATAGATTTATTTGAGGTTCTTCCAAATCCCAGTTATGAAAGTTACCTGCTCACAGTAGGTGTTCAATAGAAATAATGACTTAAGTCACATATAGTCCTTTATAGAGTGCATTTCCTGAGCTACACAGATTTCTTATTTTCACCTTTTTTTTAGAAAACTATATTTTTCTTTTTTTTTCAACCTTCAACCTTCTTCAGCCCCTCTCTTCCTAAATGCCAGTACATCTATATGCAATGCAGTATGACTTTGGATTGTGTAATTATTTTAGCATTATATTTAACTGAGATATTTATTATTTTTCATATTTGTACATGAAAACAAAGTATCTCATAAACTATTAAAGGAAATCATTGGTCCTTTTTTGTTCTAGGATTTTAGAAGAAAGCTCTATTGTATTACATAGCTTTACAGTAAAATCTTACAGGATGACATCAACATGCAGAACATATACACATATAATATGTGTGTATTTAGCATGTATGGATTTGCTAATGAGTGATTTGTTTTTATTATTTTTAAAATTTCAAGTTACTTTTGATTAGTATCTTTGCAACCAATGTATAATTCCTTTAAGCATTTTTAAATCCCAGTTTTTGACTGTAGGAAAATAATAAAAGTTTAGTAATTGTGACACAAATGAAATGATATTTTTCTCTAATATGACTTTTCATATTTAATTGTGGAAAAGATTCTGCTTACTGACTCTAAAATTAACAATAATTTTAACAAATGGAGACAAAGTTTCTGAACTTAGGATTCTGATTTTTGGCTGTGGATAGGGTCTGTGAAAGAGGTCTTGGGGCAACTTAGGTACCAGACAGACATAGAGTCTATGTTCTCAAAGGTTGGCAAGTACCATGGTCAAGTGAAACCCAGTTGAACTCTCATCAGGTGAGGCAGACTTGACCCAGTCTATTATAGTAAGGACACATAGGCTAGTGTAGAACCCAGGACCAAATGCTGGTCCAGCACTGTTATTCTCTGGTGATGGGGTGATGTAGAAGACTTTGTGTATGGAGGGGGCCTTGAGTCTGTGGCTAGCTGACATTATTATAGTCTGCATTTTGGAATTTAGCACCTGAGAGACATTTCTACTATATCAAAAACTAGCCTTTTTTTCTCAAGTTTTATTCTTGCTGTAATATGAAAATGCATATTTTCTATTTGTATGAGTTAGAATTCTTTAGAGGATCAGAATCAACGAAATGAATATATTTTGCAAAGGGAACTTATTAGACTGGCTTGAACAAGGCAGAGCTGGTAATCCAACAATGACTGCCTTTATGTAATAGAGGCTGAGAAACTGGAAGCGGTTGATTCTATCAGGTTGGATGCTTCGGCAGATTCAATCTGGCATTAAAGGCTTACAGCAGAGGTGCTGGTCATCAGAAGGCCAAAGAATCTGAATTCTAGTGTCAGTGAAGTTTGGGCATGGCAGTAGCAGTAGCAGTATAAATACACTCACCAGTGAGAAAAGAAGGTGGGCAGGAAAATGCAGCTTCTCACTCTGACTTTTGTATATCTGGGCCACCACTGAAGATGCTGTCCACAGGGAGGGTGGCCTCTTCTCACTCAATCATTTCAGGAAATACTCTCAAAGACTAACTCAGCAGTTACACGTTCAATTCAGCTGACAACTATCATCCATCATGCTACTTGAAGTTTTTATTTTAAAATTCAGTCAATTCTCAAATTTAATGATTTAAGCTGCATATGTTTATTATTAAGACGTTGCATTAAACAAAAAATTATTCTTAGGAAAGATGTGGCTTACTGTATATTTGTTGGATAATGGAATCAATCCTTTGTTGAAAAAAGGTAAAATAACTGAAATCTATTTATATACACAGAGTAATTTAATATAAATGCATAAATAATAATTTTTATGTAAGAATATGCTAGTCATTTAATGTATTTTGTCACTAACTACATAAATAATTAAGCTGGGATTTGCATCAGTTCTTAAATTAACTCCAGAGCATTTTAACTACTCATTTAAGTTTGCTATAGCGCCTGCTTCCAACATGTAGTCTGCAAACATTTCAAGTATCACAAGAATAAAAGAATACCTACCATGGACAAAGACACAGAAACTATACGATGTGCAGTCATTACTTTGTAATGATTTTTTGTCATCCAAAATTAGTTATTTTTCTGCTATTGTAATGTATAAGTCTTGTCATAGTTAAGCACAGGTGTCAACTTGACTCTTGAGGGTTTGGGCTCTGGGCACAGTTGTGGAGAGTTGATGGTTGAGTTAAGCCCCGAGCAAACCTGAAGGAGATTGTCTAGCTGCTGGGGAAGACCCAGCCCATGGTGGGTGGGATTAGGCCCTGGATAAATCACAGAGAAGCTGGTTGAGAGAGAGGGCATCCTTCTATATACTTGGCCAGACATGCTGGTCTGGCAAATAAGGATTGTCCATCTCTCAGCCGTTATTGTGGCCAGTTTCTTCAGCCTTGGTGTTGGTGCATGCTTTCCTGTCAAGCTGGACTGAGAACTGTAACCAGACTGTTGTAAGAAAGTAAACTCTTGTTCCCTTAAGTTGTGTGATGGTCATTTATCAGCAACCATGAAGGTGGACTGCACAAGTCTCCAAGTGATAAACAAATTTAGCCTAAATGTTCTTTCATTGGCCTTGCTGGCTTTTTTCTTTACTTATTTCTGTCTTGTAAATTATTTGTTATCTTTCTATAGTTGCTTTTAGTTTTCTTATTTCATATGATATAATTTCTGTGTCTTTGTCCATATTACTTTTATTGTATTATATTTTTTTTATTCTGTGTGTGCGTGTGTTAATGTGTATGAGCATGAGTGTGTCTGTAAGCATATTCATGCTACTGTGTGCATGTGGAAGTCAGTGGACAACCTTGGGTAGTGGCCATTGCCTTTAACCTAAGATAGAGTTTCTTATCATTTGTTTGCCAGGCATATGCCAGGCTAGCTGGCCTGTGAGATTCTCAGAACTTTTTGAATACTTGTGATTGCAGAAATGTACTGCTGTGCCTGACTTTTATGTGGACTCTGAGGATTTGAGGTGAGGTCATCACACTCGCCTTGCTTTACCTGCTAAGCCGCATCCCAGTTTCATAGTACCTGCAGACTTAAAAATATTTCACATTCTGATTGCTACAACTCACTTTTTAAAAACTCTGTTTTAACATACTATAGTATTCTTTCCAAAAGGTCTTCAACTCCAAAGTAGATGCTTGTTCTTGGTTTCTTATTAAGATTTGTTGGAGTTTAAAGTCTTGACTGTTCTATTCTCTCAGATTTCCTTCAAATAAACCAATTTCTTAAACAATAGTTGTATAATATGGAACATTTGTCAAATTATTTTTTATATTTGCCTGATATTCCTAGCATTGTGGGAAACTGGATTAGAAAATATAGCTTAGAACAAATAGGATGGAGGATGTTTCATCATTCTAGCTGCATGCATCTTCTACTTTCACTGAATGATGCACCAGTGATGATCTTTGACTCTTTCAATCTTATCTATTTGTTCATGCAGCTCTAGAAATAATTAGACTCCTAGGTTTAAAGCAAATGTAATTAATAACAACAGACCTGGCCTACATATTTTGATCCAAGGCTTATTATTATGCTGAGTCTTTATCCATGGAAAAGTCTCAGTAGCCAGCTCTCATCTGGTCCTTTCATTCAATGAAAATTCTTGATGACTGCTTATGCCTGTCTGCTCTGTAAAGGAGAGATCCTTTGAAATGATGTATACTTTCCAGTTCATTTTGGGTCAGAGATTTAGAATAGATTTTTGTTTTTATGGATGTTTCATTACTTCAATTTTCATAGCATTCTTGGTAAATTCTGAATCTTTATAGATGATGACTTCTGTTTATAAGTTCCTTTGAAATATTGTACAGTTGTCTCTACATGATTTATCTTTGTAGTCATTATAAATACCAAAATATCCAGTATGTGTAGCAATGCATATTTATACTAATAAATGTTTTGTGTAAGTAATATATTGAATGAGGGAAATACAAATTGTACAGTTAGGAGAAAGGGAAAACATTGAAGTTTAACAAAAATCAAAATCAAGATATAACTGTTGTTGGGTTGGATAGATGGGGTTAAGACTACCTCATAAGCAGAAAGACCTGAGTCCAGGTTCCACATCCCAGGTAAAGAACAAACAAACAAACAAACAAACAAAAGGGATGGAAAACTGCTTGCACTTCCAGCCCTGGTGGGCGGAGCCTGGGAAATCCCACAGGGAAGCAAAAACGAGGTAGAAGTAACCCAGGATGATTCTTGAAATTACCCTTGGACCTCCACAGTGACACATAGTTCCCTCTGATATTCATAATGCCCTCTCTCTCTCTCTCTCTCTTTCTCTCTCTCTCTCTCACACACACACAAGATATAATTATTGTTAATGTGTTACTATAATGTCTTATAATGTGAATAATCTATTGAAGGGAGTTTGTGTCAGAGTTGTAATTGTAATCAGGCAATTCTTTTATAGTTTCGGACTTGCATTCATCACTGCTAAGTATAATGATGTTAGATTATGTATAGTGAGATATCTCAGCAGATAAAACACCTGCTCTCAAACTTGGAGACTGTATTTGATCTCTGGAAGCTACATGGTACATGTGTGCCATCCTTTCTTTCTTTCTCTAATAAATAAATTATATATCAAAAATACAACATGACATTATTCTAAAATAAAACTTCTTTTTTTATTTATTCCACTCATACAAAGTTGATAAGTACCCCATTCTTCTCCCTCCCTCCACCCTAAAATAAAAAAAAAACTTCTGAGAACACTCAGGTTGTATGTTTATGACAAAGTACACAGACTTCATTTTGGCTCAAAGTGCCTTTCCTGAGGTCATATGTGAAAAGACTTCCTGCAAAAATCCTAGAGAAATAGTTCAAGAAGAATTTTTAAATAAGTAAATAATCTTCTGTGATGTTTAGAGCCGTTCTTCATCACAGAATATCTGAATGTATGAAGTAGCAGAATGATTTGATATAGGGATTGGGAACAATGGATTGTTGTTCCATTGTGGGGAGACCTTTTGTAGCTTAGACACCATAATGTTTACATTTAGAGGATGAATTTGATTTCTGGCATGTGTGTTATACACTAGAGTTTAAAATATTTTAGGTTCCTTCATGTTTTTAAGTGTCCTTCAGTTTGAAAGACACCTGACAAATTGGTTCATGAGTCATGTTGGGTAGCACGTGTGGGAGGCAGTGCCGCGGCTGAGCTGTCTTCCTTACCTTCAGCCTCTCTGAATCACATTCCCACAGCCCTATTTTCGAATAAAGTATTCTCATGGTTTTGAAATTTCATAAGAAATGCAAAATGATTTCAGCATTTTTTCACTTATATGTTCATATAATTTTAAAAGAAAACCACTCTGACAAACTCTGTTGTATAATGTATCATGGTAAAAGCATTATTATTTGTGCAAATGATGTTAGATTAATGTAAAAAAGAAAACTAGGGAAAAGCATTCTAATTCGTAACATTTCTTAACATTTCTCCCCCAAATATAGAAAACAAAGAAGCATTCAGTTCAAAGACAGGGTTTTCTGAGTTGAAACAGGTATGATAAGCTAACCAGTCATTGTATAAATGTTCCTTACAAAGTGGTATAACAGACGGTAACATACAACAATATGACAAAAGACAGATAGATTTCTTATTGCTGTTCCTAAGTGTTTGAAAGGGAGAAAAGCTCATAATGCTATAATTTCCACAGCTTTTCTTTTTGCCACAGAATTGTTCAAAAAAACAATGTGGGCTCATTTGTATCCAGTGACTTTACTGTATGTCCTGAAGTTACCATAGTTATCTTGAGGTATTAAGCTTTCTTTAGAAAGTATAATATTATTATTTAGTTTAATTGAAAGATTGAACAGAAACACTGACATCCATTCACCCAAATCATTAAATTGAATACTCCATATGGACACAAAGAACCTCTAATTTATCCAATTAAAATAATTTCCGTGTCCTTCAGAGGTGTACTGCTGTAACACAACATGAACCACTTTTTACACTGTGTCCTCTTAACTTTAGCAGAAAAGACCAGGTAACTTAAATCTAAACCATAACTGTCACATAATAAAAAGGAAAGTGCCTCTGAAAGAAAATTTTGGCAAATAAATACGTTTACTCTGTCTTTGGTTCCACATGAATAATTTTATTGGCAGAGATATTTATTAGTTATCTGGAACAATGTTTTAAAGGAGCTCAAGGAATCCTACTGAATAATAGATAGCTGAGTCTTTCTAGGAAGTTCACCAGGGATATTCCAGTTATTTCTGATAATAGCCCTATAGTCTTCTGAAACAGAGGTAACATGAAAAGTAACTGAATTTGAATCGAAAGTACATATTAATATAAAGTGATTTTTTTCCTAAAGTAACCTGTAGAAAAATCATAATAAAACAAAAATAATACAAACAGTACAGAATTCCAGGTAACTCTAGTATAAAATATGAGACTAGCAGAGAGATCAAATTGTTATTTTGGCACTAATCTTATTTTTTATAGCCGTATAAGATTTAGGCTTACGAAAACTAATTTTTTAATTTATTCAATTGTTCGTGTATGCGCGTGTGTGTATGTATGTGTGTGTGTAGAACCACAGGGAATTCAGGAACCACCACGGACCGCCTCCACCTCCACCTCCTCCTTGTTTACTCTGCCCCTGGATTCACAGGCTCGCCCTACCACAACTGTCCCCCTCTCCCCCCGCCCCTTCCCCTGCTTCCGCCCTGCGTCTATACATGGGGTCTAGGATCCGAACTCAGGACATTCTGCCTGCAAAGCAGAGGCTTAACCCCTGAGCCATCTCTCCAGCTCCGAAAACTAATTTTTTAATAAGTAAATAATTTAAGTCTGCTTATGTATTCTTATTTGGATGAATTAAATCCTTGAATATTGATGAGATTTATCGGTACTCTAATTGTATACTACAGAAATGATGGAAGTGTGTCATTTTAGTTTCTTCATGCTTTTTTTTAATGAGAGGAGCAACTCTGCCAACTGTAAACCTATAATCTACATTTGACATGAAAAGTCTATTCTATGAGTCTAAAGTAATTTGTTCATATAAAGAAAATAATGTGATAACTTATAAAATAGCTTAAAGTCCCACTATAATGTCATGATTATTGTCCCTTTGATATTTTCCCTACACAGGACAATCAAAGGACTGTGAAAGCATTAGTGTAATTTACATGTCTAAAAAGACATCTGGGAGTGGTCTGGTGCTACATTGTTGAACAATCTAGAGACATGTAGCTTCTGTGGTTGCATTGGCAGGAAGGTTAGTAGTTTATTGACAGACTGAATGCATATATACTAATACGCCTGTTAATAAACTGATGTCTGTAAGAATCTCTGACTGTATGCTCTATCAATTTCTTCACTGTGATTTGGATGACAATGAATGGCATAATAATCAGTTTTATGAAGATACCAAGATGGAATGGAAAGTAAGCTCTAGAAAAATCAACCACATTGTATTTTAATTGTATGTTTGTTAAATGAATGGATTATTTTTCCAAAATGATCTTATGTTGAAATGTTTGTTAAATTTTAACTTCAGTAAGAGTATGCAATTAAGAAAAAAAGTCTGCTTACAAGTTAATGGGGCTCAGAGAAAAACCCACAAAATGTAAAAAATATTTGCTTATTAATAACCTATGAGTTAAGAGTTACTATGGGGATATAATCCTCCACCCCTGTAATGAATTAGCACATTGTTAAGGACAGTAGGCCATCAGAACTTTCTGTCCTCTTGGTTTCATCAAAGTACAGTTTACAGAAT
The DNA here is from genome assembly GCA_023101885.1 of Typhlomys cinereus. Classification (NCBI taxonomy): domain Eukaryota; kingdom Metazoa; phylum Chordata; class Mammalia; order Rodentia; family Platacanthomyidae; genus Typhlomys; species Typhlomys cinereus. The sequence goes on from JALPQD010000284.1 coordinate 2,117,223, forward strand.
GAGGAAGTGATAGTTTATTGCATACAAGTTAGTTCAGAGAACAAATACTATTAAGTTCCAGGTGACATTCTTCAAACCTATAGCACATTTAGAGAGGAGTAGAATGCAAATACAGGGAACAACCATATGGTAAGATACTTGTGCCAAATAGGCTCATCCAGTATTTTAGTCATAACATTTGGAGTACTACATCTCAACTTCTGCCCAGCAGAGTACATTCAGTACCATAAACCAGTAGGTTTTATGGAAAGTTTTTCACATATTCATTAAGGGCTTATGTTCCATTATATCTGGAACTGTGGGAATATCACTTTTGACTTTTCACGTACACTTGATACTGCTGATAACTTCACTTTTTCTTTCAAATTCTCTTCTATTGGCTTGTATAATACATTGCCACTCTCCTCAATTTTTATTCCTGACTGTGACTTCTAATTCTTTATTGAATGCTGCTGTTCCTCCTCTTCCTTAGACGTTGACATTCTCCACTCCTTGTTGTGCTTATCTCCTTGTGCATGATGCACTTTTTTTTCTGAGAATCATCTTCAGTTGTCATCCCAACTGTGGAAACATCCTATTCACCAGTCTCAAGCTCTTCGATTCCAGGCTCCCTTATCCAAGCTCTCTTATCCAAAAATCTGTTAGGCATTTCCACTTGGACAGAGATTTCCACTTTGGTTAGAGAATTAATTATTTTGGTTATAGAATTGTAAGACAGATTTTTTATTCTTCAAATGGCAAGTATTCCTTCCTGCTTTATTGCTCTGATTAGATTATAAACAAATGAATTATATCTTCTTGAACCTATATCATATCAGCTCACTGGCCAAGTTGGTTCATCATCATTACTAGTTAACTGAATGTCTGAATGAATAACTAAGGGAATCATTAGATAATTCTTTCCACCACAAAAAGGAAGATCTCTATGTTGTGGAAATTTTGGCTGAAACCACATGACTTAGGATTTGTCAATGAAATCTTGGTTGATCTTCCTGAACGATCATACTTTTAGAAAGCCTTTGAAGAAATAAATATTATCAGATCATGTCCACCTTCAACGCATTCCAATCAATTGCCACTGTTTGTTGAGTGTGTTGTCATTATTGAGCTTGATGATCTGGAATTATGTGACCTGTTTCTTTTATTTCTTTTTGACTATTCTATTTATGACACTATCTTATCTTTGGGAGGGGCATGTCATGTATGCACAGAATCAATGTAGAGTTGTCAGTCCTCTCGTTCTATTGTGTGGGTTATGGGGATTCAACTCAGGTTGTCAGCCTTGGAAGCAGTATCTGAGAAAAACCAATTTATGGGCTCCAAACTTATCACTTCTTATGCTAACAACACTCAGATTGCATTACTTATTTAAATGTGCACATTTTTCTTCATTGTGGCTGTTTTGTTCTAGGTTATTTTCTGAGGACTGGGAATAAACATTTTACCTTTTTTTTTGGTCAGTCCAGGTTTTATTTTCTTTTGGGTCCTAGTGATGCATTGCAATACCTTGTCTTAGCACTAATTTTTACACATTTTTGTAACATCTTATTTAATCATAAGCCTTTTTACAAGATTGCCCTTTATAAAGGCAGGCCTTGGATGACATCCATGGTTAGACTCTGGGATTGCTGGATGTATGAACAGAATTAGTGTAGCATGTTCATAGATTGCCCTTCTTGTTCCTATTGGATTGTGTTATTCACTTAGTTGATACAATTTAATGCATGACAGAGAAAATCAAACACCACTGAAATCATTCTGTTTTGAAGTAGAGTAATATGTTTGCAGACTAGAGATTTAATTAAAAATGAATGACTTATGTAAAGAAATATAACAATTGGATTCACAGAACTGCAGTGTATAGTCTATTAACTAGTATTTGTAATGTAGTATGCCAAATAATATGTCTAAAAGGAGTTAGGAATAATATTTAAATAGGTTTGCCATTGTTTCAAGATCAGTTAGGGGAATCAATTAAGTAGAACACTTAAAAATATTACTGCACCTTTAGTAAAGTATTCCAAATTTAATAGAATGATCTAAAATTTTGGTTTATGTTTTTACCTTAAGCATATTATTTATTATCACAAGAACTCTGGAAGATTTGTGACATATTGACAGATGAAGTATATACAGCCAAGAAATATTGACTTGTGCAAGATAAAATAAATTTCTAAATGTGGCAGTCATAGCTCTGTTGTGTGAACACTGCTTTCACCCCACATGAGTTCAATGAGAGAGAGAGAGAGAGAGAGAGAGAGAGAGAGAGAGAGAGAGAGAGAGAGAGAGAATTATTCCAGGGTCTACATGCTGAACGAATGAGTTTACTGGGGTTACTTGAAGGAATAGGGGTTAGGGTTATTAACAGGAACGAGAATAACTCAAAGGCAGCTACATTTCTAGAAAGCTTCCTCCAAGATGAGTGAGATTCATGATTCATGCAGGTTGAATGGAGCTCTCTTCTCTATGCTTGTGAGCAGTGTCTCTTCCAGGCTTTTGGACTGCTCCTGGGTCTCTCTACATCTCCTAGAGTATTTGCTAGCTTTTATCTCCGACTTCATTTTTTTATATTTTATTTATTTCTTCCACTCATACAAAGTTGATAAGTACTCATTCCCCTCCCTCCCTCCACCCCTCCCTGGATTTCCTTTCTCCCTTCCCCCTTTTCCCTTTCCTTCCCCAACTCCCTTTCTCCCAGGGCTCTCTCCCCCCCATTCCTGGAGCATCCTTTAGTGTGCATGTCAAACTTCCCTCTGGGTCCTCTTCTTTGATGAGGTGTAAGGACTCAGTGGCATTGCCTAGAGCTCTTTTGTGTGTATGTGTGTGTGTGTGTGTGTGTGTGTTCCCCTTTAGTATAGAAACACTATTTTGGCTGTTAATCCCTTGCCTCTAAGAATCCTAGTGCCTGTAATCCATGCTAGATTTTGGGGGGTCATTGATATGTTGGTAATTGCACAGGTCATGCAAAGTCCTATTATGATCACTTTGACCCTAACTTGTATGGAGTATCTTGCATATCATTGCTCCTCCCCATGTTTAGGTTCTTACAATCTTACCGTCCCCTCTTCTGCAAATTTCCCCTCTTCTGCTTTAGGATGGGGAGAGATTAGGCTGGCCTGGTTCCACTTGGTTGATGTAGAGTCTCTGATTTTCCGAATTATGGTTTGTTGATTTTTTTTTTTCAATTTTGGTGCTCCTGCACTGCTCTTGGCTCCATCCTTATGGGTATTGGATATCACCCCCTGGCCAGAGATAAAATGTTGTTAAAATAGAATCTTATTATAAGAGTAGATTCAAAGGTAGATGGAATAAGAGTAGGAGACTGCAGTGGGGGCAGGTCAGTCTCCCATTTGCAGGGTGATTATCTTCTATCTGCCAGACTCTATGCCCTCCTTTCTGGTGAGTTTATACCCAATCAGATGCAAGTGACTAGTAAGGAGAGTTTGCGAGCCCACCAGATGTCTCATTACTCATTTGCAGTCCTTGATGGTGGCCTATTTTCTCTGCTGTAGCATGATCCCCTCTCTCCTTGTTTCTGGTGGGGCCCTCCTTTCCATTCCCTCTCTGCTTATAATCTGCAATTACTGTAGGTATTACAGAGATTTATCTTTAAGTGTGTTACTAAGTGGGTTTGGTACTAGGATCCACAGGGAGTATATACGACACTTAATTTTTTGTGTCTGGGATACATTGCTCAGTATAATTTTTTTCTAATTCCATCCATTTCCCGGCAAATTCCATTAATTCATGTTTTTGATGCCTGAGTAGTATTCCATTGTATAAATGTACCACATTTTCCTTATCCACTCATCAAGTGTTGGGCATTTGGGTTGATTCCATGACTTTGCTATTGTAAACAGTGCTGCTATAAACGTGGTTGTGCTTATGCTATTGAGGTGAAATTTTGCCGTATGGGGGATTATTCCCAATAGTGGAATAGCAGGGTCGTATGGCATTTCAATCTTTAACTTTAAGAATTGCCAGAAGGCTTGCCAAAGTGGTTGTATAAGCCTGCATTCCCACCAGCAATGTAGGAGAGTTCCCTTCTCTCCATATCCTCTCCAGACAACCCACAGGAGAAAATCTTCCCTAACCACATATCTGATAGAGCTCTATTATCCAGAGTGCACAAAGAACTTAGAAAACTAAACACTAAGGAAACAAATGGCCCAATTAAAGAATGGGCCTTGGAACTTAAAAGAAATTTTACCAGGGAAGAAATTGAAATGTCTAACAAATATGTTAAAAAATGCTCCACATCCTTAGCCATCAGGGAAATGCAAATCACAACCTCCCTGAGATATCATCTCACCCTGGTCAGGATGGCAAAAATCCACAATACAAACAATATCCCTGACTTCTTGGCTGGCCTGCTTATCAGTTTTATGGCCTCTTCAGACTGCCTTACCATTCAGCAGTCTCTTCTAGGCTTCACTGGTGGGGGAGTTGGTATATATAGTCTTCTTTCAGACTGTTTAAACTATTCAACAACTCCCCCTTTTATCTGATTAGACTGACATGCAAGGTTTCAGTTGCCATTTTCATCTTGGAAGAAGCCCCTTCCCATAAACTTGCCCTTTTCAGGAGCTTTCTGACCTCAGGAGTTGTTTACATACACTTTCTTGACTGAGACAAAGTTCAAAACGACTGACAGAAGGGAAAAAATGCCATATATCAAGGTCAAAACCAAATGTTTTAACTTCTTACTCCATGCTCTTTGCACAAGGCTAAGCAGTATCTTGCAGCTCACTCACATAATTGTCTGGTCCGTTTGCTCACTGGCTTAGGGAAGTGTGCTCCTCTACTGGTCAGTTGATTTTACTTCTTTCTTTATCAATTTTAGAGCACAGCAAACAGCCATTTTTTTAAAAACTACAATTCTCCCTATAAAGCATTAGGAAAGATGGGGGAGCACCTCTAAAAATCTAATCATCTTTTTCTAGAAATGACAGACAATGGAGGTATATCAGTCCTATTTTCTTAATTATGGGAAAATAAAGATGTACATTAAAAAATTAAATGGTATGTACATGACCCTACCAACTCTAAAAGATATACATGTAGTAGTTTTTCTAATCCTCACAACAATCTTGGAAGTAGATACTGTTGTTATTTCCATGTTACGGATGGAAGAATTGGGGCTCAGCAATTAGCAACTGAATGGTGTCCAGATGGAATTCCAACCTAAATCACAGGAATACTTTTTAGTATCGTGGCAACCTGTTTTTCATTAACTGTTTTCTCAGTTCATTTATCTAATTTTTTTCAGATATCTTACATCAGTTCGGTACCCTAGGGGATAATCAGATTTGGTTCTTGCTTATATGGGTACTTCTTAGCTTATTTCTACTCATCTTGAATATTCTGAACAATATTGCCATTTTTCTTCCTCAATGAGATGTCTAAGTACATAACAAGATGAGATGTTGGTAATTGAAATTCTACTGTAGTATTATTAGAGACTTAACATGAAGTTTCATTATATTGAAAAAAAAATGAGCTGCATAAATTTGAATGTGAGATTTCTTTGCAAACATGCCCTAATTAGCTAAAAGGGGTGTGATTGTAGGAAATATGAATGCAGGAGACCTGGGAAATATGGAAAGTGTGTTCACTGTGTGGTGCTGCTGCAAGGGTTGGTGTTGTAGGTGGTGAAATTCAAGTGATGGCTCCAAATATTTTAATGTTATAAAAATGGAAAAAAGAGAAGCTGAAAATAGGAGACAATTGGTGGTCCAAGTACAGAGGACAAAATAACACTTAATAATATTTGAAGTTATAAGATATTTACCTGAACAGTTTTTTATTCAAAGACTTTGTATATAAGTAAATATATATATATATATATATATATATATATATATGGAAAAATGCCACAATATTATTTGAATATTCAGAGTGTCAGACATTAGCGATCTTTGCCATCTTGTTCTGTTCTATTGTGATATGTTCTAGTCATCATAATAGCTTTGCTGTTCCACTACCGCTCCTCATCCACCTAAGTACACTTTATTTGGGGGAATTTGGATCTTTCAAATTAGGACATCAGTTGAAATCATCATCTACATTTGACATTTTTGTGTATTTAGACTCCACAGGTATACATTATGACCCTGATTAACACATAGTACTTCTGAGTAGTTCATAAAGTTGTTTGAAAATGTGGTTCTGTTCCAAGAATGATAATGAAACTTAAAAGAAATGAGAGAGGAGAATGGCTAATGAGGGAATATTTAAATATATATATAGCGTATTACTCATATAATATATAAAATTAGATTTATGATATAAAATCCCAGGAGACATTTCTTTAAAAAAGAAATCTTAGCAATTTCAATAATATTTCCAAATGCATTTCAGCTTTGATAACATTTAACTTACTTATTTTTGTTGTTTAGAAATTACTATTAATGAATAGTGATACACAGTTAAAATTAGATTATGTAACTAGTCATAAAGCATATTAGGAAGACTACAGAACCAATGGAGTATCTAGATGTTTGTTATGATTTAGATTACAGATTTGTTTTCCATAAACAAATATTGACACTGAAAGATGATTAAATAAGTTCAATAGTGAATAAAAAATAACTTTGGACCATGATGTGTGTAATGTACTACATTTTTTGGCACATAATAAGTTCTTATATTTTCCAAATAAACAAGTACAGATAAATCACATTAAAATTCTATTTTGTCTGCAAACTGAGGGATTATGGAGATTAAAACTAGACCCTTAAAATTCTCAGAATTCATTCACATGTGCTCAATTGTGGAAGCACAGTACAAAAATTAATTAGGAGCAATGATTAATAAGAGTGTAAATGTCATCAGAGGAAAGGATTAAAAGACATTAAAAGTAGATTCTGATATCAGTGTTTATGTTAAAATAATGTGCTATCAAATTCTGTATTTCATTGTCATGATGATAGGTCTCAAAATCACAATTGGTAATTTTTAAAATGATAAATTATCAATGTCAAGAAATGGTGTATTATCAATTCCAAGAAAAAAATGAAGTTAAATATTCAAAAATTGCTTCATAGCATCTTATTATGAGCCAGATTCCTGTTATTGGTGTTTGCTTGTGTTTTGTTTTTGCAGATCAAACTCAGAGCCTTGCTAGACACACTCTGTGTTGCTAATCCTGGTCATTAATAAGATTTTGTGTGGAAGTATGTTCAAAACTTTTGGAACTCTAATAAGGTTTTAGAAAAAAATAAGTTTGTCCAACTTTAGTGCATGTAAGCTGTATATTTATTATTTTGATGAATCAACTGATGAATACATTTATTCATCAAACACACCAGTGAGCTCCTGCTGGAGGAAGGGCTCAGTGTGAAGAACACAGGTCTTCAGCATCCACATATCCAACCAGTTTAAGGGAGAAATGGAGATTTATTTAACTTATGATTCCAAAGGGAGATATAGTCCATTGAAGTGATAATCTTCTAGTTGAAGACATAACTTGGGGGCAACAGCTAGATATGGTTCAGGTCGCCACTGTCCTCATGGAGACAGAGAGAACAAGAGCAAATTGAAGAGGAAGGAGGCCAGGCTACCAAACCTCAAGATCTGCTACTATGACCTATCGTCCTCCAGCAAGGCTTTACCTTTTAAGGGTGCTATGACTTCCCAAACTCTAAAATCAACTAAAATTCATGAGCCTGTGAATTTGTATTTCTTGACAGGACTAGTTCTTGGGCAAGTGAATAAGATGGAGGGAGTTGATTGAGAAAGTTGATATTCTCCTGTATACTTGGAAAGACATATAGGTCTGGGGAGTGAGAATTATCTCTCTCTCTCTCTCAGTGGTCCACTGTGAATATAAATGTGGAAAGTTCTGTGGGCTCCTGGTATTGATGGACACCCCTGCCAAGCTGAACAAGAAACTGTAAGCAGACTACCATGGTAGGGAATGAAACTCTTGTTCCCTTAAGCTGTTTTGTCATGTTTTATCAGCAACATGCAGAGTAACCGCAATGGACCCTAAATGAGGCATGTTAACAAAAAAATGCATGACTAAAACACCAAAAATTTAAATTCTAAATGTTAATAACACACAAAGAAAATACTAAATAAAAAGTAGGAAGAAAATAAGATCATGTTCCAAAAATCATGGCATTCTTGTGGTCTAATAGTATCACTTTGCTACTCTGAAATCTAAAGGCCATTTACTATGCATCTTTGCAAAGTGACATGAGTAGTTGGTGATTGTAATAACAGTGAATTTCAAGCATCTGCAAAAGTTATATAGTCATAGTTCATTGCCATTACTATTCATCAAAGGTATTGTTTTCTGCAGAGCTGATGGGAGACAAGATGATGGGAAATTACTGCTCAACATGTAAGTTCCCAGATTAATGATATTTAAATTTGAAATTCAGTGAGAGTATGTGGCTTGCTTAGGTTTTCCCCAAATTTGAAAAAAAATATATAAGATAATGTAAACACTTTCTAAATTACCGAGGTTTGAATTTTTCATATACACATGCTTAATTTGTCAAAATAATGTTTATAAAGTAGTTAATTTTTAAAAATAATGAGTATAGCTTGACTATAAAAAGTTAAAACTCAGAAGCATATCAATATGCATTTAACATATTTTTATTATTCATTAGATTTATCACTAAACTTAAAAGTAGCATAGACCTGCGAATCAGTATTTTCTATATTGTTCAGTAAGTCCTAACATATATTTACAGATAATGCTCAAATGTTGGAAATTAATTTATAATCCATATCTAGCTATGAGTGGATCATTATTTGTAACTTTTTTCAGTTTATACTCTAGAAATGTTTTGGAACTGAAAATTTCCTGATGAATGTAGAAATTATGCTTACCTTTAAAATTGCATATCTTTAAATGGCAATAAATAAAGTGTTGACATTAAAATAGTAAAGCCTTACAGATTTATTCATCATGATATGTGCTCACTCTGCAGTTCTCAAACGAAGAAAGTCATGAGACTTCTGTGTAAAAGATGGCTTTTAGATATTCAGGCATAGTCTACCAGTGCCTTAATTTTCAAAACCAGAGTTCTTATAAAATCACAAGCTACTTGTAACATCAAAGCACCAGGGATATTATCTGTCCCTCTCTATAGCTTATGAACTAAAAGCTTTTCTTTTTATCTCTATATGAAAGAAAAACACACTTTTCTGTGTGCACCATGTAAAATAACCTCTAGAGAGACTCTCCAGTTTTTACCTTTGGCCAAAGTTTTTTTTTTTCCAGTGTTATACCTGTACCATCTGTAACATTTTTTAATGGAAAATGAATTTTGTTATAAATCAATTGTTATTGCATATATATATATGAGGTTTCTTTTCAGACAAAAATATGCAATGAGCATACTTCAGTCACTTAGGAAACAAAGTAAGTCTATTTTATTAGACCGTAGAGATGTTTTAGGAATACAAACTTTTCCTAGCTATTTCTAAAATGAAGATTAAAATCGAATATTTTTCTGTATGGCTGAAAGTGCTCATGTGAGCACATTAATGCCATGTCTATGTCTAGTTGTCCTCCATCACATACAGCATCTGAAGCCACAAAAATGTTGCCATTCACAACTGAAGTGCAGGAAAAGGGAACTTTTCTGAAGACAAATGTGAATGTTTACATTTTTTCTTTAATCATGCTTTTACTACTGGAAATGGAGGAACACAATGATGAATAATTTGTTAGTAGTTTTAATGATGATTTCAAATAATAGCACAGTCAGACTATGTGAATAGATTTGAGTTTTTCCATGTGGAAACTCCATACTCCACCTTTAGACTCTTATAATCTCACTCTTCCTCTTCTAAGAGGTACCCTAAGCTTTGGTGTGGGATAAGATTTTAATGAGCTGATTAGAAGTAAATATTCCAGATTCACTGATATCCTGTACCTGATGTGGTTTTCTGCCCCACTGGTCTTCCATTGTAATAGGGAACAACTTGGTTGACCTCTGAGAGCTTTTCTTTTCTAAAGGTTAAAAAAAGGAAAGTTTATATGGTTTTATATTATCAGTCTTTCATAGTTAACACTAAGATATCTGTTCCTATCCATTTACTTTCCTTCTACTGTTATTTGGATAGTTTATAGCATCAGACATGATTTCCCTGACACTGGGGGATAAGAATCCATTCAGAGAGTTATTTCTTTCCTATGGGTCTTACATATCTCTGTTGCTCACATATGTTCTTCATACTGGAATTTCAGTAGTTTGTGGTGTTTGCTATTGGATTAGGCCCTTGATCTTTCTTTTCCTTTTGAGCTACTTGTCTCTTTTTTCCCCTCCCTTATTCCATTTTAAGACCTATCATCTTACTTCCTTTCCTTTTCCATAGGGACTTTATCTATTTACCCTATGCTCTTTTGTCTCCATTCTCTTAGGGTTCTCTACCCCTATCCCAAAGTTGTGTTCCTTTGCAGTTATAGTGAATATTATGGAAATTTTCTCTTGAGTATACCATTTTAAGGACTTAGCACAAGGTTACACTTATAAAGGAGAACATACAATCTCTGTCTTCCTATGTCCTGGGACACTTCCCTCAGTATAAATTCTTCCAACTCCATCCATTTACCAGCATTAATTTTTTCATTAATTAATTTTTCTTGATCGCTGAATAATATTCCACTGTTTATATGTACCATATTTTCATTACCCATTCATCTACTGTTGGCATTTAGGCTGATTCCATGACATTGCTGTTGTGATAGAGCTGCAATGAACATGGATATCCTCATGTTTCTATAGTAAGATGGAGCATTCTTTGTGAATATTCCCAAGAGTGATATAACTGGATCATATGGAATTTCAATTTTTAACTTTTTTTACATTTTTATTATTATTATTATTATTTATTCAGTTGTGTGTGTGTGTGTGTGTGTGTGTGTGTGTGTGTGTGTGTGTAGAACAACAGACAAATTCGGGAACCACCATGGATGCCACCACCTCCTCCTTGTTTACTCTGCCCCAGGATTTGCAGGCTCCGCCCTACCAGGACCAAAAGCGCAGGCCGACCCCGCTTCCGCTTCCGCTTCCGCTTCCGCCCAGCGTCTATACGTGGGATCTGGGATCCTAAACTCAGGACCTTCTGCCTACAAGGCAGAGGCTTAACCCCTGAGCCACCTCTCCAGCCCCAATTTTTAACTTTTTAAGGAACCACCAACTGATCTCCAGAGCAGTTGTAAAAGTGTTCATTCCACCATCAATGTATGAAGGCTCCTCTATCTCTGAATCTTCTCCAGAACTTGTTATATGTTTTAGATTTTAGTTATTCAGACCTGGGTGAAATGATATACCAGGGTGGTATCAAGTTTCATTTCTCTAACAGCTAGGGAGGTGGAACATTTTTAAAGTATTTGTTAGGTATTTTAATTTCTAAGTTCAAGATCCATTTTCTAATTTGGCTATTTTTTGGTGTTTAATTTTTTGAGTTCTTTGTGTACTCTGGGTATTACTCCTGTATCAGATGATGAATAATTTGTTAGGATCATGAAGATTTTTTCTCATTTTGTAGGTTGTCTTTTTGTTTAGTTAACAATATTTTTTGCTGAATATAAGCTCTTTAATTTCATGAAATTCCACTTGTTGAATATTGATTCTATATTTCTTGTGAAGTTGGGGGTCCTGTTTAGAAAATGTTGGCCTAAGCCAATCAGTTTGAGAGAAGTCCCTACTCTTTCTTCAAGGTTTTTTTATAGTTTCTGATCTGCTATTAATTATCCTTGATCCATTTGGAGTTGAGTACTCCTAACCAATAAACAAGACAAACCAATCAAGACAAGTCTGTTGTACTCAGAAGGTCACTGAAATGAGAATTCTATCACCAATCTACACAATGGCCAAATTATCAACATTATCCCAAAGAATAACTAGGATCTTAGAAGAAATAACTGCTCTCAGAGAGTGTCTCAGGGGCTCTGGACAAAGGAAGAGGAACCTCTCTACTTATGAACTTACTCACTGGAGGACAGGAAAGGGGTAGGTGGGACAGAGCAGGATGGACGCAGGGAGGGGAGGGTGGGAGAAGAATGTGTGGTTAGAGATAGTGAGATAAGAGAGAAGTGGGTGAGAAGGGAGTAAAGGAAAAGTCCTAAATCCAGTCTGTTTGCAAATAAATAAATTAAATAAAAAGAAATCAAATTGAGAAATAAATGGAACACAGTTAAAAAAAACAACCTCACCATACCAGACCTCAAAGTATACTATAAAATCATAGACAACATGACACTGGCTCCCAAAAAATAGTTATAAACTCATGGATTAGAATTAAAGACTCACATGTAAGGTGCACTAACAAAGTATAGTCAACTGATCTTTGACATAGGTGTCAAAAAATCAGTTGGAAAAAGGACAACATCTTCAACAAATGGTGCTGGCAAAATTGGATATCTACTTGCAGAAGAGTGAAACTGGACCCTCATTTGTCTCTGTACATGAAAATCAACTTCAAATGGATCAAAGGCCTCAGTGTTAGACCAGAGACTAAAAAACTTCCCATAAGACAAAACAGGGAAAAATCATCGATTATCTTTGGGCAGAATTTCCTCAATAGGACTTTCCAAAGGAACAGGGAATAATTCCAATACTAAACAAGTTTGACTGTATGAAATTAAAAAGCTTTTTACTCAGTAAAAGAGACTGTTAATTAAGTGAAAAGGTACCCTACAAAATGGGATAGAATCTTCATTAACCACACATCTATAGAGGAATGATATTACAAATACACGAAGAACTTCGAAAATTAAATACAAAGAAGTAAATAACCCCATTAAAAATGGGCTACAGAACTGAAAAAAAACTTTTCACAAAATGAAATTCAAATGTCTAACAAACATCTTAAAAAATATTCTACCTCTCTAGTCATTAGGAAAATGCAAATTAAAACCACCTTGAAGTATCATCTCACTCCAGTCAGAATGGCTAAGATCCAAAACACAAGCAACAGCAAATGTTATCATGGATGTGGGGAGAAGGGAACCCTCATACATTGCTGGTGTAAGTGTAAATGCATGCAATCCCTTTGGAAATCAATTTGAAGGTATTAATAAAAGTTAAAAATTGAAATTCTATATGACTCAGCTGTACCACTTCTGGGAATTTTCTCAAAGACCACTGCATCCTACATTAGAGACATGTACAATCATGTTCAGAGTAGCCCTTTTCACAATCTCAAAGAAATGGAACCAACTTAGATGTCCAACAGTTGAATAGTTAGTAAAAGGTGGTATATGTATACAATGGAATACTATTAAAATGTCAGTAAAGATAACTATGAAATTTTGCAATAAATGGATGGATCTAGAAGAAATTATAGTAAGCAAAATATCCCAGATGCAGAAAGATGGGCACTTATGTTCTCTCTTATAAGTGTATCCTAGTATTAAACCTTCAGATTGATGGAATCAAACAGAAACTCTTACAGCACCCACAAATGCAAAGGAGCACAATCAGGAGAGGTGGGAGGGGTGGAAGAAGTTCCCAAAAGAACAGAAACAAAAGAACATGGCTAAATGGTTGAAACAGGCTTTTATGTAAGAAAAGTCTTAAAGGAGAGGGAAGAACAGAAATAGGACACAGAAGAGAGTAGGGTTAGCCTATAAATAACTCACCACCTGTATACTATTCCCTAATGCCCCTCCCCCATTACAGAGAACACATGCCCAGCACTGTAAACCAGTCTAAACAACAGTGGATTGGGAAAAAAAAAACAACTGACCACAGACGATCAGATGATCAGATGCTTTAATACTAACCACAAATATCCAAGAGTAAACACCTCTCATTTTATCTTTAGATAAGAAAGGTTCTCACCATCCAAACAAGAGGCAGTATAGTGGAATTGAAGAGAATTAAAAAAAAAAGACAGCAACCAACCAGAATGCAAAGTACCAAGGGACCCTGAAATACACAAATGGAATCAGGTAAACCATATCTCTTCCCATCCTAAGGGCTAGGGACTCTTGCAGAAGAGGGGGTAGTAAGAATATAAGAGCCTAAAGAAGGGAGGTACACTGCTGACCCAGAAGTTCTACTAAGGCAGGAAACCCACTACAATGAGATTTATTCTCACCAGACCTGCACAATGGCTGGAATATCAACATTCCCCCAGAGACTAGCAAGGATTTCAGGATAAAAAATACATGCAGTGATAACTTTAGGGGATAGAGCTAGACAGGTGAAGGGGTATGCCCTTATCAGTGACGATACCCACAGTATACTTAGCTTGTCACAGAGACCTGAGCTGCCACTAAGCAGATAATACAAAAGGAATCCTGGGACCCACAGAAACAGGTAAACATGAAGGGAGGGAAGGGTGGGTGAAGGAAAAGGGGGAGAAATAGAAGGGGGAAAGGAGGGAGGGGATAACTAATTATGTTTGTAAAACTAGAAAGAATAAGATTAGAAAAGCTCCATACCACATTATTTATTCTGTTATTAAGTGCTACTGAAGTAAAGGAAAGAAATTGAAGAAAAGCGTATGATGATTCAAAAAGTTAAAGTAAACCTTGGGAGATGGTTCCGTAGTTAAAGCACTTTCCACACAAACAGCAGATTCCCATAGCTCACATAAAGATAGGCTGTGCCTAGTGGCCTGCCTTTAATTAATTATAGCCTGAGAAGGAAATGGTGGGAGATCCCCAGAGCAAGCTGGCTGGCAAGGACAGACTAATAGTTAAACTCTGGAATTGATTAAGATCCTGTCTCAATGATTGAAATAGAAAAGGAACAAACAATTCTGTGAATACCTCCATGTAGACAAATGAACACTCCCTTTACACATACATGCATGCATACCACACATTTACAAAAACAACTGAAATTAAATAAATCTTATGACAATAATGTTGTTTTAGTTATTAAATAAAAATAGTGTATGCCTCTTAGAGGAATGAATAATGTACACTTGGAATGTTTCAAATGTATTATTATGGCACGATGTCATTATCATGCTGGGGTCAGCAAAGTGAAATGCTAGTCCATGGGTGGTAGACTAACCTTCTACAACTCATTAAGGAAAGCATTTGCATTACAGGACTAGGCCCTGCAGACTCTTCACTAAGGCTTGT
The DNA here is from genome assembly GCA_023101885.1 of Typhlomys cinereus. NCBI lineage: Eukaryota > Metazoa > Chordata > Mammalia > Rodentia > Platacanthomyidae > Typhlomys > Typhlomys cinereus. The sequence continues at coordinate 2,132,290 of JALPQD010000284.1, forward strand.
GGAGAAATGAATTTTCTTGCAACCTCCTTCACATTCTAAGTATTCAAATACAGATTTATCAAATAGCAAACATGGGTATGATAACTTGATATATGCCAGGCCCTGTGATAGCCATGCAAAAATATATGAGACTAAGATTTATATTATTAAGTAGCTTTAAACATTTAAGGACACTCTAGTGAAAGTAGTCATGAAATAAGAAATCAATTGAAAAATGCCACAAGCAAATAATAAATAAAATTGAAAATGCTGTTGTATTGAACTCAAGGCTCACTTGTCAGAATGGTACCCATCCCTGTTACTGAAAATTAGAACAAGAACCTAAAAAAAGGGAAGGAAATAGATTAACAGGGGAGATAGCCAATAAGCCTATAGGCAGGAAGACTGTACATCAAACTGTTTTGTAGGTAGCTGTTATTATACCCATAGAATGGGAACTCACAGTGAACCTTTGGGTCTAAAGCTGGATGAGTGAAGGGAAATGCACATACCAGTGGGATGGCCTGAAGAAAGGTAACTTGTTACACTATGGAGCACTGAACCCACATAGGAATAGAAGAGCCAGAGTGAATCCCAAAATCCATAGAAGCATACAGGCAGAAGAGTGGGATGAAAGGTGAAGGGAACGGAGGGAATAGAAAGGGAGAGGAGAAGGAGGAAAACTGGGATGAATCCTCGATATGATTGTAAAAGTAGAAAAAATAATAGTCTGTTGATTTAGAAAAAGTTTCATCTACCTTTAAAGTGTCAAAATGTGAAAAAAGAAAATTCTATTGTTATTATTATTTTGTTAGATAACACTATATATAGATCCCTACACCAGAGGAGTCAGTCAGGGGTCTACTCAGTGAAGATGATATCTGGGAACTTAATAGGAAGAAGTATTAGAAAAATATAGTCTACAAAAAAACTTACTGGTTAATGGTTAATCAGGATACCACAGAAAGAGAAATTCTGAAGAATGAACTATCTAGCTACATAAAGCTTTGTATATGAAAATTTTATAAGAATTTTATAGTTATATAAGATTATAAGTCTATATACACAGGTATAATTATTTATTTATTTGTTTCTTTGTTTATTTGTTCATTTATTTATTTGAGGGAGGAGAGAAAGAGAGGCGCATTTGAAGGTCTGGGAATAACTTACAAATGTCAGTTCTCTCCTTCTACCTTGTAAGCTCTGGGGATGGAACTTCGGTCACCAGGTTATATGCAAGCACCTTTACCCCCCAAGCCATTTCATCAGCCAGGTTATAACTCTTATTATTTGGGGACTATAAATAATCTGGCTTGCAATTTTGAGTGTCAAAAGACTGTCTGGGTATCATTACTCTGATTTGGAAAAAAACATAGGAGTGGAGACAGCAAATCACACTTTGTTCTTAGGATGACAAGCTTAACTACTTGGGAATTACCACCTCTAAACTAACTTTTGCATAGTGTATTCCATCCATAGTTTCCTGATAAATACTGAACAGATACAAATTTTAATAAATGATAGAAATGCAGACAAAATCACTCTCATTCTGATAACTTTAAGTTATGTAAGTTGTTTTTGAAGTTTTAATTTTCTCTTACAGGAGTCCTAAAAGTGCATTTAAAAAAACAGAAAGGGAAAGCAGGACTCTTCTGTACTCAGTGATATTTTAATACTGAGTAAAATGTATGTAAATGCATCAATATAATTCAAAGCATAATGTTTCAAGTGCTGGAAGCATGAATCCTCTGGCTCAAAAAGTGCTCACAGTACAGTATGACAATTACATCTTGAAGGATAGAAAAAAATCTTCAAAATATATTTAGCTACATGTAAGAGAATAAGCAAGTATACTAGAGGTTTCTTAGAACTATAGAGAAGTTTGGATAACTTCATGTGTGGAGAGAGGGGTCTTTGTATTGAATATGGAGCTCTCTGATTGGCTAGGCCAGCTAGCCAACTTATTCTTTTTTTTTTTTTTTTTTCATTTTGCCTCATGGTGCTGGAATTGCAGGAGGCCATCATACCTGGTTGGAAATCCAAACTCTGCTCTTCATGCTCATAAAGCAAACATCTTATGCAATGAACCATCATCTCTCTGGCCTAGATTAATTTTTCAATATATAGACAGTATGAAGTTACTGGAAGTTTACAAGGACTATTAATTAAAGTTATAGATTAGGAAGACCATTATGACAATAATATGCTGGGAAATTATGTGTAAATTTTGTAGGTTAAAGAGAATTTTTGGAATATTACAGCAATCTCAGCTACAAAACAAGCAATACTATATACAAATTTCTCAGGCCCAAGTTGGCCAAAATGGAAACATTTTGTTACACTTTTTTGTTACCAAAAGATAACATACAGTGGTTCTGTAAGATTACATATCTAAGCAGTCAGTTTAGTCTAGATAAATACACTTTAATGTTTGAAAACTGATAAAAATCACCTAATGAATTTATTACCACTTATCCCATCATTATGTGACACCTAATGGCAACAGAAAGGTCTGATAAGGCAAATGTTTCTTATTCATGCAGTTTTCCTGTAGCAGTAGGCATCATAACCATACATACATAGGTGTCCTCACAATAATACGCCAAAATGTTACTTTTGAAAACTCTTTCCTATATTATCTTTGAAAATTGACATCCTGGCAAATAAATATTTTAGTTTAGGGATCTAGTTAGCTTGTGTTTATAGGGAAACCAAAAATCATTAAGCTTATAACTTTTGAAAGTATGAAATTCTAGGCCAATAAACAGTTCCAGAAAGCTCATTGCTCAGGAGTCAATAACATCACCAGTATGTATTTTGTCTCCCTGCCTCCATACTCCTCTTCTTCCTCCTGTTCTTCCTCCTCTTTCACCCTCTCTTTTTCTCTTTTCTCTAATCTCAACCAAGTTCTTAAGCATACCAAACAAGTTGTGATTGTTCTACATTACTAAACACAATCTAATCATTTTGACTTTGAAAGTACTTGTAGAAAGACTGTTACACTTGAACTTAATTATTGTTTCTCTAAGGAACTTTTGAAATGAAAATTAATAAATTATATATTATGTAGACTATTGTCATCTCTAAGATGTTAATATCTTTTACTCCTCTCTTACTCTAGGACAGACTGGTATGAGTAATGAATCAGGAAAGATGATAAGACAGAACATATGAAACCTGAAAAAGTCACTGGTTATATTGTTGCTCTGAAGAAAGAGCACCAAATTTGATTTTGAGGTGTTAGAGAACTTACTAAGCAGCAAAGCTATGGTAGGTCGGTTCTGTGCCTGAATATTTGCTGCTTGGAGAAACTGTGTCTTTGCTGTTGAGTAACAGTCAGAGTAAAATATGTGTCTTGCTTATATGTAACCCATAATACTGAGAGAAGTATAGAACCCCCTTCTACCCCCTCCCACAAAACCTGATGCCTGGCTGCCATCAAACGTGCATGTTGGACATGAGAGATGATGTAAGAAGCCTTGAAATAGACTTTACAAAGAAAATAAATGGAATGCAATGAAATATCATAAGCACAATGTAAACCATATAATGCCAATGAACATGATAGTTTAATAATGTTCATTCTTACTCCATTTGTTCACAATGGCAGAAATGCGTAGTCATTCACAATAACAGAAATGCATAGCCCCAAAGACATTCTTATGTTAGAAAAACATAGGCAGATTTTTACTTTGTCTCTGTCATATTTTCAAATTTATGATTGCTTGAGCACTGCCAATATTAATACATTTTATTTTTAAACAAAGTCTAATATAATCACCATAAATTTATTTTATTATATATTATTTCAAGACCTTTCTTGTGGAATCAGTTATAAAATCAATTTTATGTGTATTTATGGTGAGTATTTAAATATGTATTTTTAAAAAGTGTTATGAAAATTAGAGGTTGTTTCATTTGTTCTATAATCTGTCTTTGGATTTGTGATTCCTAATAATTGAACCAATTTTTTTTTACAAGCTCAGTGGGTAGGTATCCTAGCTCCCTCCATCCCTCTTCTCCTCCTCCCTCCCCTACCCTTTTCAATCCCCCAATCTTGCTTTCTTTCCCACAACTCCCTCTCTCCCTACAGTTTCCCATCCCTCCCCTCTTTGTGTTTCCCTCCTTCTCCTTCCCACTCTGTAGAATTCAGTTATATGGACCCTCAAGTTCCTTCTAAGTCATCTGTACTAGCGAGGTTTTACGACTATGTGCCATAGCTTGTGGCCTCTTCTTTCAACTGCCCACTAATGTAGGAACTCCACTGTATCTGTCTAACCCCTTGCCTCTAAGGGTCCTACTGCTTGAAGCCAGCCATCTTCCCTGAGATCTGCTCTAGTCGTGGGGACTTGACGTGACAACCATTATGGAGGTCAGGTAAGGTCCATTCACATTGCAGTGAGATCCTGGCTGCTGCAGCCCAGACTTGAGTAGAGTATCTTGACCATAGATGTACCTCTCCATCTTTAGGTTCTTACAGTCTTGCCACCTCCTTTTCTTCAAGGTTCCTTGAGCTTTAGGATGAGGAGATATTTGGCTGGTCTAATTCTGGGTGAACATTGTAGAGTCATTGGTATTCTGGTTGTTCTCAGTTTTGCAGTTCCTGCACTGTAGTTGGCTGTATTCTGTTAGGGTGTTGAGGTTTTCTCCTAACCAAAGGTAAAAGACTGTTTAAACTTTTTTGTGGTTATAATGGGTGTTACAGAGATTTATCTTCCATTGAAAAATCAGTTGTTATTTTAATAGGTTTACCTTTAAAAGTGACTTTTTTTCTTGAAGCTTTCAACATATTCTCTTTGTCTTGTATCTATAGTGTTTTCACTATTTGTCTTGTCAAGTTTCTATGTGGGTCATAGCTTATATTTGGATGGTCCTCTCTTTCTTTAGATGTGGAATATTTTCCTTTATTATAGTTTGAAAAATTTTGGGGGTGTGGCATTTTGAGTTTCTTATTCTAGTGTTCCTTGAATGTACAGGTTTGGGTTCTTCAAGGTGGCGCACACCTCTTGAATATTCCTCTCAAGTACTTTTTTGGCATTTACCACTTGTTTGAACTTGTCTGTCTTGTCATTTTGTCTTCTGCTTCTGATATTATATTTTCTGCTTCATTCTTTCTGCTAATAAGACGATCCCTTGAGTTCTGGATTGAACATAGCTTGTCTTTTTAATTTGAGTTTAATCTCTGAGAATTTTTTTCAACTGCTCTATTCTTTAGTTTTGTTTCTTCAACTACTTTTCTCATCTCCTCCAAGTGCTTATTGTTCTTCTGCTCATATTTAACTCCTCTTGGATTTTCTCCTTCTTTGTTCTGATTATAGTAAAATTGAAGCTTTGAAAATCATTATTTTGAATTTGACTTTCTTGGCCATTTACCATGAGATTATTCTGGTGGTATTTCATCATCTGATGTTGATGTCTTTTGTATATTTGTTTTCTTGTTTTTTGTGGTCTCTCATGGATTTGCATTGTGACTTGGCATTTTTCGTTTTATCTCTGTTGTCTTTCCTGGTGTCTGTTTTTTTATACATATATTTTTATCTTTTTTATTATTTATTCGATTGTGCATGTATGAGTGTGTGTATGTATGTGTGTGTATGTATGTATGTGTGTAGAACCACAGACGAATTCGGGAATCACCATGGACACCTCCACCTCCTCCTTTACTCTGCCCTACCAGGACCAGAAACGCAGGCCGCCCCCACTTCCACCAGGCGTCTATACGTGGAGTCCAGGATCCGAACTCAGGACCTTCCGCCTGCAAGGCAGAGGCTTAACCCCTGAGCCACTTCTCCAGCCCCTTTATACATATAATTTTAATTTATTTTTCCCCAATCATAAAAGCTCAATCAAATAAAGGAAAGACAACAGAGATAAAACGAAAAATGCCAAGTTACAATGCAAATCCATGAGAGACCACAAAAAACAAGAAAACAAATATACAAAAGACATCAACATCCCTTCCCTTCCTCCACTCTTCCCCAGACCCTCTTGCAGCCTCCCCCCTCTTTCCCCTCTCTCCCCTTCTCCCAGTGCCTCCTCCTTCTTCCCCTCCCATTCCCTGGAGCATCCTCTAGTGAGATGTAAGGACCCAGTGGCATTGCCCAGAGCCCTTTCTTGGGCTCCCCTTTAGTATGGGAACACTATTATGACTGTTAATCCCTTGCCTCTAAGGATCCTAGTGCCTGTGATCCATGCTAGACTCCGGGAGGTCGTTGACATGTCAGTCATTGTGCAAGTTATGCAAAGTCCAATTATGGCTACTGTGACCCTAACGTGTGTAGAGTATCTTGCATATAGTTGGTCCTCCCCATCTTTAGGCTCTTACAATATGCTGCCCTCTCTTCCACAAGTTTCACTGAGTTTTAGGATGGGGAGAGATTTGGTTGGTCCGGTTCCAGGTGTTTAATGTAGAATCTTTGGTGTTCTGAATTATGGTTTGTTTTCGGTTTTGCTTTTCCTGCATTGCCCTTGGCTCCATCTTGATTGGTATTGGAAGTCACCTCCTAGCTAAAGATAATAGATTGTTTAAGTGAAGATCTTACTGTAAGAGGAGATTCGAATAGGAGTAGGAGAGCACAGTGGGGGGGGGTTCAGTCTCCCATTTGCAGGATGGTTACCATCTATCTACCAGTCACTATATCCTCCCTGATTGGTGAGATCAAACCCCCTCAGTCTCAAGTGACCAGAAAGGAAAGTGAGAGTGAGCTTAACCAGATGTCTCACTACTTACTTTCAATACTTGTTGGTGACCTATTCTCTCTACTGAAGCATGATTCCCCTCTCCCCTTATTTCCGGAAGATCCTCCTTCCCCTTCCCTCCTGTTTACTGATACAAATTAGACAGTATAGCTATGCTTGGACAGTTATTGCTAATGCTTGCTTAAGTATCGAATGTTTCTATCTAGCGCTCCATGGTTTTTGGTTCCTTTTCCTAGATGAAGTGATTGTACTGTTAATATATCAATTAGGGTGGGTTTAGAAGACAAGGAGTGAAGATAAGAGTGGTAGTGAAATTTTTAGCTTTAATTTTCTTGGTGATGTGTGAGGGTGAATATGTCCCTGAAGTTGTATGGGTTTTTGGGTGGGCTATATGGAGATCTTAAACTGTTGTAGCTATCAATTGAGAGTAACAATAAGGTGAAAACGGTTTATTTATCTTAGAGTTGGAAGCAAATACTGTCTCCTGTTTGATGGGATGATGGGGTGCTGGCCACCCAGGAAGGAAAGGCATTATCCACTACTACTAATGGCAGATTTAATTAAACCAATTCTTAAAGAAGTTTTGCTTCATTAAAATAGGTGTTTATTTTTGTTATTTTCACATCCAAATATTTAACATGAAACTTTATTTTTGTGGAACCTGCAAATAGTCACCAAAATAAATTTCATAATTTTTCTAATATTGTATGAGTTTTTATGATTTGAGTCAATTTTGAATAAATAAGCCCTGATCTGTTAAAAGCATTTTGTAGATTTTAGCAATGTTAATAATCTGAATATGTTAACTCTTCTCACTATAGTTTTTGTGAGCACAAAAACATCAGAAATAGCCTACAATTATTTAGATGGCAAGTGATCTTTAGCTTTATTAGCCTATGTATGCTTGAAGAATCTCAATAATATAAGCTAATACTCTGATATTTGATGAAACAAGCCTTGACTGTAAAGGACATGTTGTATAGTATTCAAAGCACTGCAGTTTGTAGAATATAGTGGTGTATTTTTTTTTCTTTGCAGTTGTCAGTGCCTTAGATACTTCAATTATAAGAAAATTTTCATTAAATAATACCTTGGATAAGTTATAATGTATGCTGAAAAGTTTCATTCATGTGTTATTTTGCATCAAAGTGCCAAGTATGAATAAATTATGTAATGAGAATTCTTGTTACTTAAAGTTTCATGGTAAAGAAACTAAAGAATATTTTTATTTACTTCTTGCTAATATGTCAATCTTAGTCCTGTTTGTCACATGTAAAATAGATGTAATATCAAGCAGCTCAGTAGTGAGGCAATTTCAGTGCTGCTCTGCATCCTCAAGCATTGTGTCAGGACTATCAGACGCAACCATGGCATGGTAATTAAATGAAGACAGTACTGGAGTTTCGTGAAGCTGAGTCATATTTGCTTAATTATAGACATCTCAGAGAGATTTCACTTTGAACTCCAAACTTTGGGGAAAAACATACTTCATGCTATTCATGTACTAGTCATTTGTTAAAAGCACTCTTTCTAAGATGTTGAAAACATTTGCTCGTTTTACTGGGCCCAGTTCTCTTCGTGAAACCTGATGGCTTGCTGTATTGTCTTTGCAATTTGGGTTTTCTCTCTTACAAGTCTTGTGATACTATTTTTTAAATTATCATCAAAATATTTGAATGAAAATTCTCAGCCTACAAAAGAAACCACTACAAGGAACTGTAGTTATTTAATTCATAACTTTTTCTCAAGAGTTTTACCTTTTAAATTAAGAATGAACTACTGGGCTGGAGAGGTGGCTCAGGGGTTAAGCCTCTGCCTTGCAGGCAGAAGGTCCTGAGTTCTTATCCTAGACCCCACCTATAGAAGCAGGGGCGGCTGGGAGGCCTGCATTTCTGGTCTTGGTAGGGCAGAGCCTGTGAATCCAGGAGGAGGTGGAGGTGGTCCATGGTGGTTCACAATTGAATAAAAAAAAAGAATGAGCTGCTCATATAGGCATGATTTTCTCTTTTACACTCATTTATGTATTTATGTTGACAGTTTAAATCTACATCACTGTGTAAAAGTACTTTGGCACACTGGTATTCCCAATTGATGGTTCAAAATTTGAAGGTCAAATCTCAAGTGCAGCTCTTTTGTAAATAAATTTCTACTGAAATAAAGCTTACTTTTCTGTATGCTATCTGTGTCTGCTCTTCTGCTCCAATGAAAGAGTTGCATAATTTTGACAGAGGTTGTAAAGACCCATGAAATATAAATTCTTAGTTCTCCAGCTCTTAGAGAAAAAAACCGTAGAATAAGCACAAGCATTTTCAGTTTTGTTGTTGTATGCAATGGTAAAAAATGAAAATATTTCCGATGCTTTTTATTTTTCTTCTACACAGTGAAGAATATTTTCTAAGTACCTGACAATTTTAAAACCCATAATACACATTAGTAAGGAGCATATGCTTAGGCACACATTTGCTTAGTAAGAAATAAGTTTGCCTTTCTTCAAAGTAATCTATGTGCTACAAGGTTGGAAGATTGGTATAGAAGGGAAATGTAGATCAGACTCAGGAGAAGCTGGAAATGGTTTCAAACCTTGCTGTTATACATTCCTGAGAATCATATGAGTAAGGGGATTCTGAAAGTGGTTACCATTTTGCTCTTGGCAAGACTTTCAAAGCTTTAGCTATCTGTGGCTGCAAATTCATTTTCTATAGCAAACTATTTCTCCTGGCTTTCTCAACTATATTCATTGGGCCAACTTAAGACGTTTTTAAATGTGCCATATATGATTACCTAAAGAAAATAAAAGAAACTGCATAAAGTGTGCATATGTGCTAAATTACTTTTGCACTTTTCAGTGCTTCCATAGTGTGTGTGTGTGTGTGTGTGTGTGTGTGTGTGTGTGTGTGTGTGTGTATGTGTGTGTGTGTGGTGTAGCTTGTTGGTAGGATTTTAATGTACTATTTTCTAAAATACAGTTTTGCTCTAGTGATACTACAATTGGTATTAGTATTTTCCAGAATAGGAAATAATCACTCAGTTCCTGTTTGTCATTTTTCCAATAAGTCACCATCTCTATGCAGTTCATAGTCATCTCAGCTATGTATTTCTGTGAATTTTAATCTGATAGAGAAGGTGTAGGTGTCATGCAATTTTCTTCTGTTACAGAATCTATAATCATTCCAAGGGAACACTGTAAACCTGGAACACTTCCATCATTTCTGAACATAGCAGGTGCTCTTTAGCATGTGCAAAATGAAGAAGACACTTGTTTTTTGTATTTCAGCATTACTTATAGCCACCTATTTCTAATCATATCCAGAAATCAATAATAGTTAAAATTATGAAACCATGACAAAATTTGCAAACATAACAAAGAAAAAATTTAAAGGATGTACAATCTGAGTCCTCAGAAATATTCAGGTGCTATTGAAGCTGTAGCTGAATGAAATAGTCATGTGTTGTATGTAATGGGAAAAAATGAAAATATTTCAGATGCTTTTTATTTCCTTCTAGAAAGTGAAGAATATTTTCTAAGTACCTGAACAATTTTAAATCCATAATACACATTAGTAAGGAGCATGTGCTTAGACACACATTTGCTTAGTAAGAAATAAGTTTGCCTTTCTTCAAAATAATCTGCGTGCTATAAGGATCGAAGATTGGTGTAGAAGGGAAATGTAGATCTAAATCCCTAAACCTAAATCTTTGAAAGAATTTCTCTATTATGAGTGAATCCAGATTCTAAGAAATATAACATAAATTTGCAATAAAATTGTGAGGAAGTAATTTATTTCATATTTATTTTCTAAATTTCTAAATTCTGTTTACCAAGATATGTGAAAGATCTTTTTAAGTCTTGACTTTTTTAGTCATGACTAAAATTCCTAATGTTGGAATAAGTATAGCTGGCTGGCATTGTGTTCAAGGTCAATGGTTTCTAATAAAGTGGAGATTTTCAAATTTCAAGATTTTCAAATTAGATTGAAAAAAACTGTATAAATTGAAAAAACTTAGATATTTATTTTGTATTTGTGAGCATGTCTGTGTATCTTTGTGGGTGGTGGTGTGTGTGTCTGTCTTTATCAGGGGCACTATATGTGCCCGAGAGTGCCCAAGGTTAACTCTGGGAATTATCTTGGATTGCTTCTACCTCCTTTATGCTTTGGTCTGGGGTTTCCCTGGATCAGCTTTCCAGAATATGAATCATTCCTGTGAAAGAAACTGTCTATTTCTTCATAAAAGATTAGAGATATCAAGTCAGATTATCATAATTTGAACACTTTTGATGAATAAAAATCTGAGTTGGACAGCCAAACCCAAAATTTGGGTCTTTTGACATCTGTTTGATATTTTCCCAATTTATTTCCCTATTATGTTTAATTTAGGGCTTTAGGGGCTGACTAAGGGAAAGAATGTGATCAAAAAGTAGCAATGGAAAATGGGGAACATCTTGGGTGCTGTTCAGGTGAGATTGAATGTGGAGAGTTTCTCAGATTCCAAAAGTAGTTCTGCAAGTTCACAACTGAGAAAGAGAGTGGAGCAAAGAGACGTCTAGAATGTAAGGTCAAGATGATACTAAGAGTATTGTATAAAGTCCTGGGATTTATATAATTTGTGGCTAGCAGATAATGGGTACAGAGTTAAAGGACTGGCAGAGCAATGTAGGGGCTCAAGGTCACTAAAAATCTGTTTCTTTGGATTAATTTTGAAGGAACTGGCAATTTAAAAATTTGGTTATTTTATCAGTGGGTTTCGCAGATAATGGTTCTCTCCTGGTATGAAGACATGAATAACATAGAGACCATATACACAGATCATGTTTAATTCATTTACATAATTAGGCCATACTGGGTTGAATTATGTGTAACATACTTCAAGTGTACATAAACTGTGCCATCCTGTGAATGTAAATAAACTCATATTTACTGTTACCAATTTTAACTTAGCACTTAAAGTAATAGATTTCACACATACCTTCTCCTTTTACTTCTCACTGTGTTCATCCATTCCCCTACCCATATTACACAAGAGCAGGTCTTCTACTTTGTGTTAGTATATTCCCTTTAACTGCTTGTCTCTTAAGATCTCTTCTTTTTTCTCATAGTATTCTTTCTATTTTCATCACACACACACACACACATCTAAGTTCCAAATTTATGAGAAAATATGGTATTTTTCTTTTAGAGTCTCACATATTTTTCTTAGTTTTTATGATATTTAGCTGCATTCATTGTCTACAGATGTTGTTTTTGCTTACCTTTATGCCTGAAGAAAATTCCCCTGTGCATTGCATCACATTTTGGGAATTAGTTTATCTATATATGAACATCTAAGCTTGCTCCATTTCTTAGCTATTGTGAATAGTGGTACAATAAACATAGAAGTGCATGTCTTTTTGTAAGGATTTGGAGGAACACTTCTATGAGTGCTATAGCTCAATCTTATGTCGTTCTGTTAATAATTTTTAGAGAATTCTTAACACTGAGTTCTGCAGCAGATGCTCTAGTTTGCATTCCCACCAGAAGTACATAAATATTCCTCTTGTCCACATCCTTAGACGCTTTAGCTGCTGCTTCTTTACTTGATGTTAGTCCTTCTGACTGATGTGAGATGGAACCTTACAACATTTTCAAGTATATTTCCCAGATGATTAAGGATGACATGGCTTGTTTTTTGAGAACTGCTTGTTTAGTTCATTGTCCCACTTAATCGAAATATTTATTTTATAGTTATTTGCATAGTCTAGATATTATCCCTAATCAGAAGTATGGTTGCCAAAGATTTTTCCTATACTGCAGCCTGTCTGTGTGTCTTCATTTTGTTGATAGTTTCTTTGGGTGTGCAGAAGCTTTTTAATTTTATTTAACCATGTTTTTTAGTGGTATTATTTAGTGATATGAGTTATTCTCTATGCTGTTGTGATCACTTTCCAGAAGTTCTTGCTTATATAAGAATTTGCTTATGTAAGCTTATTCATAGTGTATTTGATGTTTTCTCTATGTTTTCCTCTAGCAGTTTCAAAGGTTCAGAACTTATATTATGGTCATTGACATGTTTTGAATTGTGTTTTTTTTGTGTGTGTTTATGTGTGTGAAGAGCAAATGATAGTGATCTAATTTTATTCTTTTCCATGTGGATATCCTCTTTCTCCAGAATCATTTATTGAAGAGGTAAAAATCAGTAAATTTTCTAAATATCAGTAAAAATTTTCTGGGAATAAAAATTTAAAAAGTCCCATTCATATCCTTAAAAACCTCAAAAATAAACTTAAGATGGTAAAGGACAGTGAAATTTTGAAATATTAAAACAAAAAATTGAATGACTCTTGAAGACAAAAGGAACTTCCTTGTCCACAGATTGGCAGAATATTGTGGAAATGACTGTATCTGCAAAAATGATGTACACATTCAACATTGCCTTCATCAAAATGCTAATGACATTCTTTACAGAACAAGAAATTGCAGTCCTAAAATTCACGTGGAACCACAAGAGTCCTAAGTACCCTAAGCAACCCACAGCATCTTAAGCAGAAAGAAATATGACAGTGACAAGTTTCAACTTTTACTAAAATTCAATAGTGACAAAAACACCACATATCTGGCACAAAAACAGGTTGCAGAACAGTGGAACAGAATAAAGTTACCAGAAATAAAGCCACTTCATTACAATTTTGTGGAAAGATGATAAAGCCACATATTAAAGTGTAACATGATTTTCAACAATTTTGTGATAATGGTCATTTAAGTTGCTTCAAGGTTTTCAGTTTTACACTTGAAAATACAGAGAATATTTCTGAACATGAAGAATATAAATGTGATTTGGTTTTAACCATTAGATGTTCTTAAATAAAAATTTACAGTAAACCCTTAATAGCCCTGTTTACAGGTCTGGGATTATATTGGAATTTTATGTACTTTGTATTCTTATTATATTTATTTTTCTAAATTACAAACCTTGCATAAACTTAAAAGTAAGAATTATTCTAATATAAGATTAATCTCTGTCATTTTACCAAGTTTGATGAATCAGCCCATCATATATGTCATTGTTTGAATATTTTGTCCAAATATCTAGTGTTCTTGTTGATCTCCTATGTGAATATCCTGAATTACAGTTTTTGTCTTTAGGAAGACATGTGTTTTCCTAAGTACTGTCATTTGCTCACTTAATGATTTATTAAATTTATCAGAGTGATCAGAGTAAGTTGATAACTTCTACTGGGAATATGTATAAAGCTCTGAAATTGCATTTCAAATCCAGCATTTATCACATATAAAAAACACACAAGGTTATTACATAAAGCAGGTAGTTTGAAAATACTTTATCATTTTTATCTAAATGAATGACAGATTTTTTTAAAAATGAAAAATGCTAAGTATAATATAAATGTGTATTTATGCTCTCGGCAGCCAAATGTGCTTTTTAATGGAATTTAAATAAATGGAATTTTTATGACAAAAAAGCAACAGTAAAAGCAGTGATTATGTTTTTCATAGTTCATTTGCCTTCTTTGCCCTGCAGACCTTGTGTGGAGGAAAATGAGATCCCAAGTGAAGTCTACAGTGTCATTGACTCTGAAGAAGGACTCAGAGACCCATTGGTGTTTAATGACCCTTACTGGCCCATGCAATGGGAACTGGTATGATCTTCAGAAATAGATAGTTCTTTGACAATGCTAAGAAATGTTATTTTTGTCATGTTTTAATGTAGTAGACAGGCACTTTTATGCCCTATGTGCTTTTATCTATTGATATTTCAGGGTGATATTTAGCAAAGTTTTGATGAAATATTACTCTCAGTTTATTAATGAGGACTTATCTGATTACATCATTAGGGTTTGATTGAGTCTATAAAACAACCAGTTGAAACCCCTAAAACATTCAGTTTGTACTATATAAACAGACATTACATAGAAATGATATATCCATTCAGGTTTGAAGTTTGTTCTTTGATAACTGACAGTATACTCTTTCAACAATGATAGAACTCCTTTCTCTTCTGAAGTAATATTAGAACATTTCACAATAAATTCTTTTCATAATAATTATTGTGTTAGACATTTTAGGAATACAATGACTTGCCATTTACAGTAAGGCTATGTTAATGGAAAGGTCTTAGAAAAGCATGCATAATTTCTGAGTATAAATAAGTTATAAAAATTTGGTATCTATACCAATGGAAAAGTTAAAAAGAACCATTTGAATTAGTTTCCTTTACTAATTACTTGATGATAATGCTGGGGAGAAAATGAAAACTTTGCTATACTCATGTTTGACTTTTCATATGTCTCAGAACAATTGTAAATTGAGAAAAAAGTTGTGTGTTTCATCATTTTCATGGACACAGTAAGTGAAAAGTGGAATACTGTATTGGAAATACTTTCTTTATGATACCATACCTACTGTCTGAAGTGAGCTGGACAGATATGTTAGATGTCCAGTTCAATTGTCTCTAGTTTTACCTCATCTTTTCAGAATAAAACATGATTTAGTAAATTCTAAGAGTATGAATGACTAAATTTGACATTTCAGAATACCAACTCAAGTAGAAAAAAAATAAGGGTGACTTTAGTTACCCTAGGTGAGATAATCAGCAATGATTGGCCTGGAGTTAACTGAGATTGTGAAAGGGAAAAGGAAACTAATGAAATCAAGGAAAAGCAATGAGGGAAAGCAAATAAAGAACAAACACGTGGGAAATAAAGGATGATACCTCTGCCTATTATGTCCTTTTTTAATGTGAACATCAGTGAGAATGAAGAGGAATCTTGAAGATTAATATTAAAGCACTCTTTGTATCCCCACCAAGATATACATTTTGAGTTGACAATAAAATATTTGGGAAACTAAGAATCTGAGGGAATATAATAGATAAGAGTACTCAAGTGGTAGACTGTTAATGTCATGACTGATTAGAAATGAGAGCAAAGCAATGGATGGAAAAGGAACCATGAGCATAACAGGTGGGAAGAGGAGTGGTGACAATCAACCTGGTAGAGGTGATGTATTTATTCTGTATTAAGTAAATTGTGAATATTACAGGCATTATGAGATATCCATCTGTGGCATTTCTTTTATTGGTTGAAGTACTTTAAAATGTGTTGATCTTAAAGCTTAATAAACAGGTTAGAAACTACTGTCTTTGCTGAGCTGTTTACTGATAGTAGCAGGGTACAATAGCTCAGTGTTGGAGAGAAGTGATGATGGTCTACTTGACTTAGTTGTCTTTTAGGGATTCAGAGATGGAAGATCAGGCCATACTGTCATTATTATCAGCAGCGTTCTAAAGAAATGTCTGTAAGTATGAAATGGATTACATTTGTGCAGACGCAAGTGACAATACAAATTTCAAAGAAAACTTTACAGATTGATCTGTCTGTCTGTCTACCAATGCTTGGTTACAGGCATGCATGGCCTTATCTTGAGTTTTTTATTCCATTTTTATTTATTCATTTCTACTTTTATAAGTGTATTGAGTAATCATCCCAGCTTCCCTCCTTCCCCCTCCCTCTTACACCCTTTCTTCCCTTCACCTTTCCTTCCCATTCTGTGACACCCTTCTGCCTATATGCTTCTATGGACATCAGGATTCACTCTGGTTTATCTAGTCCAGACCTCCATGGTATAATAAGTTACCTCCTTTCAGGCCACCCTGCTAATATGTGCATTTTCCTTCACTCATCTAGTTTTAAACCGAAAGGTTTCCACTGTGAATGTTTTCATTCTATGGGTACAATAACAGCTGCCTGCAGAGGCTGCCTTCCCTACTGATCTATTTCCTTCCCTTTTTTAGGTTCTTTTTCTAATTTACAGTAACAGGGAAGGGTACTAGTCTGAAAAACAGGTTTTTAGTCTAATCAGAAGGCTGTTGGTTGTCTCTTTGGTGCTCATGCCATTATTAAACTGGTTGTCACCTGTTGTCATGGTGATTTATATTGCAACTTACAGGTCTCATGCCGTTGATAGGGCTTGTGTTTCTTTCTTTCTCCCATCAGCTTCTTTTTAAAATAAATTTATTAAACTTTCATTTTATATACATATTCCTTGCCTTCCTCATTTCCTTTTCCTATCCTCCCTCTTTTCCTCATGCTCCCATATCATCCCAACCCATCCTGCCCCTCAATCCCTATTTGGGCCCTGTCTTCTCCCTCCTATTCTCCTGTCATTTGGCTCTGTAGGTCATGGGTGCCATCTGTGTCATCTGTTTTCATAGGGGTTCATGTCTCTCCGGCAGACAGAGAGGCCCTTCCTTGGGCATCCCACTGATATGGGTACTCCCCTATCTCTGTCTGACTGCTTACCCCTAAGGATCCTACTGCCTGAAACTATTTCTACAAATTTTCTGTCAAATGAATGGATCCAGAAGAAATTATACTGAGCAAAGTATCCCAAGCACAGAAGACTAGACGTCACATGCTTTTTCTTATACGTAGATCCTAATTCCAAGCCCTCATAATGATATACCCATGGGAAAATCTTTTTATTACCATTTCCAACAATGAAGGATTTGAAAACGGAAGCAAGGCAAAGAAGACCAAAGAAAATAAAGACAAAGGAGCAAAGTTCAATTGAGAAATAAGGCCACCATCAAAAAGGACCCATAATTAACAACATATCTAATCCAACCCAAGGTCAATTTCCTTCCTGATATCTGGTACTTGGAGTGGTTTCAAGCACTGATGTGTGTTCCCTGTCATATGGGGGGAGACTTAGGAACTAGAAAACAGCCAGATGATGTCCTGGAGGTAGATCCCACCCACTACTGTGCTCTACTCCTGATTCTCCCTTTCTTTCGAGCCTTCTCTTATATAATGGCCTCTCTTAAACAGTTTTTGTATTGTTGGATAGGAAAGATCTTAAATCTCATATATGATATAGCCCTCCCTTAAGTTTTAAATGAGTGCTGGGAACTTGAACTCAAGTTTTCATGATTGCAGGATAAGCATTGACCTATCTCCTCATACCCATAACTGATTGTTTTTTCCTGTTTTGTTTTTGTTTGTTTTAAAATAAAAAGCTTATATAACTATTAATCATTGAAAACAAGTATTCTCATACAGGTTTCTCTCTATTAAAAACCAATTCTTGGTCTCTTCATCAGTAAAAGATAAAACATGAATAGATAAATGAAAAAAGAATCTGTGCGTGTGCATTTTTGTAGAGATCCAAGGTTGGCAATAGGAATCATCCTGAATTGTTCTACATCCTTATTAATTTGCTTTGGGATTTCATACGTTCTGCTCTAAAGGGCCAGAACTGCATGCAGAAGCCATATCTGTTCATAATTTTTTCATGTAATCTAGGGATAGTAACTCAAGTCCTTTGAGTTAGCAAAGTAACCCAAATCATTTCTCCATAATATCCTCACAAAGATTTTTAACCAGAAGCTTTCAGTACAATGACTTGAGAGTGTGGGGATTTTTCTTTTGCCTAAGTAAAACAAATACACAGGAATGCAAATAACCATGAATGCCCTTCACTTATACTCCCTCAAAATTCACATGTCAGAGATACATGAACTTTCATATTAGTATCCAAGAGGCCTTACTCCTAAGGTGCCCTATCTCTTCAGCATGTGCCACCTAGTGGGCAGAAGAGGAACGGATGTGTGGTATATGGCCATGTCCAACTCCTTACAGTATTTGCAACTTGGATGATTTCTTCTGAGGAAAAAAGAAAAAAGAAAAAAAGCATAGATTCGGAGAGAAAATAGTCTCCTCCAAATATTAATTAAGAAAATCTAAACATTAAAAACATTTGAGTAAAATGGAAATAACTAATTTTTCTGGCATCCAAAGAAAGAAAAGTACTAGTACAAAATGAAAGGAACTAATGAGTTGACCTTTTGTGAGATTTCAAAGAACTATAATGAATCCAATTAAAGTGTGTTTAATAGATTTGAAAGTCACTTTATTTGTCATTATTTGCCGAAATTTACCACATCAAATAGTAGAAACTAAAGTTTTTACATTTGACAGAACATTATATGAACTAATGTCACCATTTTATAATCAGAAATTAATTTATAAAGTTATAAAACTAATTTTTGATTATTAGTTCTCTCACCCTTATCATTTTCAGTGGAAGTCATACAACTCTGGGAATCTCAAAATATAACTAAAAATCTCATTTCACTAAATTGGGAAATTGAAAACAATGAATAAATTTCTATGTGACACGACCTAACAAAATTAAATAAAGTTGAACGGAAAGCACAGGAATTTCCTAAATAAAAATACCCACTTCTTTTTAGCATGACTTGTAACATTTTATGAAATTGTATGGATATCTAGCTAGCATTTTTAATGCTTCTAAGTTGGAAACCTATATAGGAATCTGGTTATAGCCCCTGGATATTTCTTCAATTTTGAATGACTAATCCATTTTGCCAAATTATATTCTGGTGCTGATATTCTACATTCTGCCTGATCTACTCTATTGGTGAGACTTTCTATTGAAATTTTGATTTTTACTTATTGTGGTTGTAATTTTCAATTTTATATTTCAAATTGGGTCTATTAATCAATTCTATTTTTATTTTTATTTCCTCTATTTCCTTCTTTATTTCATTTAGCTGTTTATTATTCTCTCGTTTATATTTGCTCAAGCATTCATTCATCACCTCTTAGAGTTCCTCTCACAGTTCATAAATGAACTTTCTATGAATCAGTAGCAAAATATCTATTCACCAGCTATTAGGCATTAGAGCCCCACTAAATGTCATTTAGCCTTGTTTATCTCTTTAAAACAATTGAAGGACTTTTATAGGTCCTATATTCAGTATGAACATTATCATTCAGATTCATTAGGTTTGGCTCCAGACCACTACAATAAAAGAATTATCATCATAAAATGAGCAAGTCACATACAGAAATTATTCTGACACTGTATCATAATACAATTAGTTTATAAGAGCATTATGTTAAAGCAATATTAATTAAATTAGGACATGTAATCGGATGCAAAGGTTTTTGAAATAGAAAACTGAAATAATTTATTGTGTTCTAAGAGTTACTGTAGAATAAAATAAGAAAATATCAGCAAGAGGAACTACAAAGCATGTATAAATGCATGGAGATTAAACGACACACTGCTGAATGATCAATTATCTATTGAAGAAATCAATGAGGAGATAAAAATAATTTCTATTAAAGCAAGTGAAAATTAAAACATACCAGCAAATGAGGGATCCAATGAAAGAGTCCTAAAAAGGAAGTTTATAGCTATAAACACTTATCCTAAAGAATCAGAAAATTGAAGCCTTAAAAATTCCAAAGACACAAGGACTAGAATGTTTTCTGAGCTCTTGCTAATGCTGATACTCTATTTTTCTTTGTAGATTATTAATAACATGAAGAATGGTGAGTCATTTGCAGAGAATTTTGAAATTTCTTTACTTTGATTATCAGAGGCGTCACTTTCTAGGCAAAAATAACTTTTTAAAATTAATTTTTTTAATGGTGAATGGACTTGATGACAACTTTCTTCTGATTGTACATCTCCCGCAGAGCTCTTGGGTGACCAGCAACATTATCAAATATCAGCGCTATTTTGAAAAGATGTGTTCTTTTCTGAGCAAGAGACATCAACATGGGATTAAAATATTTAATGATCTATTTAAAAAAATAGATATCCTGGCATCCAATCTTTGCTGCCCCCTTATAGAAGCAAATAGAAAAGTATCATAACTTTAGCATCTAGGGATATTGTAGTGGTAGATGGAAATTTTCTTTCAGTCAAAATCACTGCTAATTGAATTGTTTGATGTAAGTTTGATACAAACCTTTAATTTGTTAAAAAATACTCATTATTTGCAAATTACATCGGTGCCATAGAACTGAGCACAGTGAAATGAGAGATGTCCCTACAGCCCTATTGGGACTCAAGGATAGAGCAGATAAATTTTTAGAGAAAGTAACCGGGTTAAAATAGTGATATAATTTCTAAAATACAATGGAAATAGTTTGCTAGTGAAAAAGAGTTAGTGACTCATTTCTTCATTTTCTTTGAATTGGCAAATAATGTATTATTTTTCCTAATGAGGACAATTCCAGAAGTAATAGACAGAGTAATATGCAGTAGACATGTGTATGTGTGTATTGTCTGCATGCATGTGAATATGTATGTGCACATGTGTATGCATGTTTGTGCATATGTGCATATGTTTATAAGTTTATAGGAATTAGAGAAAACAAATTGACATTTAAGATTTCTATCCTATTACTTTTATATTGACTTCCTGAGAATATGAGCATAAATTCAAGAGTTAGAGTACATGGACATTAGAGCACTGGCAATGTTGTAAGCACTGTTGAAAACAGAAAATAATGGAATTATGCAGTTTGAGGCTAAAAAAAATTGCTAACCTCCTAAAGTTGTATTTCAAGGAAAAAATATCACATAATGAAGATGTAGTTTCACCTTCATTATTTCAACCAAGCAAAAATCAGAAGTCTTAAATAGCAGAATCATACAAACAGAAATGCCAAATAGTGTTTTCCCATTTGAAAGTTGTAAATAGTTACCTAAGCAGAGGATGCTACTGTCCTTCTCTGGAGACCTTTTTTTTTCCTGTTAGCAGGCAGAAAAACTATTAAACAAAGAAGAGTTATTGACATGAGTTAAAGCTGGACATTAGTTCTGGGAGAAGGAGTTACTTGTGTTCACCCTGACTCCTATCAAAAGAGCTACTCATCTCCTGAGACTTGGAGCCAACTTTTCAGGAACCGCAGATGTCCCTAAGGAGAAAGTAGACACAGTTGCCAAGCCTTCTTGTCTAGATTTCAGCTTCTCCCAGATCTTGGCCTTCGGAGCTCTCCAATGCATTCGAGCATTTGAATATTTATCTTGTTTTTCTAGTATCTTTAGCAAGAGTGTTGGTAGGAATTACTTAATCCTCCCCTAAACCAGAAATAGAAATCTGAAGTTTATGCTATGTATATAACTATGTAACTACAATTTAAAGATGCAAATTGCTTCAAGACAGTCACATCAAACATGTAAGGCTATCACACTGAACTTGTTCTGGCATGAGCTTTTGCCCAAGCTAATCCAACAGCATGTAGTCTGAATGGGAAGATATTTATTTCATGAGTGGAGCAAAATTATTCTTGCCTAATGGCCATACTTTCTTTCTATTGGATTTTCAAATTCTGCGTATTCTGTTGTCATATGATAAGAGATAAGGAACACATGCTGAAGAGTCCACATGCCTGGCTATGGAGCAGCAACATTTTTGTCACTTCCATATGGTAAGTTGCTGTAGGAATGGAAACATTTGTATCGATTTTTTTCTCATTAAAAAGTAAACATTTATACCCTAGATAACAACACACTAAAAATAATGTCTTATAATCTTACTGCTTATTATAATCATTATAATTTTTAATATATTCTTTCAGGTATGTATTATTCCTGCATGTATACTATATACATGTTAGGTGTTATGCTATTCACTCATATTAGAAGTTTCAAAATAAAAATGGAACTGTACTGCATGTACATAATATATCTCTACTTATTTTACCTCAATTACCTATTTGTGTGTACATTTTTTCATCTAAGTTAACTTGACATGACTCATTCAGTAATTGCTCAGTATTTCATAATTGAGCAATTGCTCCTTGATGAGTCTCAAGTGGTTTCTATTTTGCTCTCTGTAGACATGGCTCTGTGATTCAGGTTCTATTCCAACTTGGTGTGATGAGTGAATTTGGAACAAGAAATTGACATGGATGACAGACAGGAAGTGAGGTTTATCAAGAGTCAGCCCTAGGTCTTTGTGGCTCAGATTTAACTGTGGTATCTTGGGAAACTATAGGCCATGTAAAGGTTGAAAAAGAAGAATGGAGTTTTCTGCCCTTTACATCTAGTAGGATTTTCATTATCCCTTCATTTATTCCTTATAAAATATACTCTAAGTATCTAATATCTGCTGTGGGATCTTTGGGTACTTTTGCTGATAAGAAGGGAGAAGAGGAAGGTAATGTCTGAAGGTCAGCTCCTGATTGGAATTCACAGTGTTATCTAGTAGATTACTGCTATTATTGTTGATGTTGTTGTTGCTGCTATCTTGGCTTGCACTTGGATTTACTGAAGCAATTTAAAACATGATGAGGGTGACAAAAACCCTCCTTCCTTTTTACTCATCTAACTTCCCTTGTTGAAGAACATCATGGTAAAATAAAAACTGCTTAGTACAAACTGTACACCAGATGAAGTCAAGGATAAGCAAGAGTCAGCCCTTCTGGGAAACACAC
The DNA here is from genome assembly GCA_023101885.1 of Typhlomys cinereus. NCBI lineage: Eukaryota > Metazoa > Chordata > Mammalia > Rodentia > Platacanthomyidae > Typhlomys > Typhlomys cinereus. The sequence continues at coordinate 2,155,217 of JALPQD010000284.1, forward strand.
TTGTCAAGAAGTTATCTTTGCCTGGTGTCCTGCTGTGGGGTCCTTGTGGATTTTCTTAGTTCTGTTGGGGAAACTTAACCACTCAACTGAGATTTTCTCCTTTGCCAAGGCTGAATAACAAGCTCATAAACATCAACCAGCCTTCCCTTTCATTTGAATCTCCTTCACAACTTCCAGGAAAGGAAAAGCGTTTCTTCACCACTGATGCCATCTGCATTTGAGGAATGCTAATTTCTTCTCCAGTTTGCATTCCTATTTTTCCATCTTGTAAGTGATATTTTGTAGAGAAGGCATAGACACAAATTATTATTGAAATGAAATGCTTGGCCTGCAAGCTTTGATGGAGACACAAAGCATAAAAGTTTTGAGTGTCGTTGGCAGGAATGGGCTTGCTTCATGGGGTGTTGCTGATGAAGACGCTTGGCATTCTGGTCTTACTTAAGGGATGCCAGACTCCTGAGCTGGTATCAGGAATGGAATATCAGACAGAGAGGTAAAAATAAATAAAATTTAAAATTAGTAATACGTTGCAAATATGTTTTTTGTCTTCAGTGCTGTAAAAGAACAGATTCAATAATGAATATTCCTGTGGACAGCATTACGATGTTAGAAGATCTATAGATATGAAAGATTTATTGATGTCACTAAAAGAAATTTGTACTTTCTTTTTAATTCCTTGAATTAGTTACCTAAATAAGTTTCTGCTTGAGTTATTAGTATTCACTCCCAAAGGAGGAAGAGTGTATCTGGAAGTTTAATGAATGATTCTTTCATGTCTTCTCAAGCAGAGTACTACATGGTAACAATTATTAGTGCTTCATTTTATGTTATCATGTGAGTTTCTCTAATTTTCCAGTGATCTTACATAAAATTGTCAGAGGTCTTTGATTCTGTGAATATTTGTATTATTGTACCTTTTTAGTATCACCAAACTAACTCTAAAAGATCTAGCTGAGATTATCAATTAAAATATCTACCTCTTGCTTAGATCTTGGTTAATAGCAACTGTTATGCCTTATGTGAGTCTTTGGCCTTTTTGAACTCAAAACTAAAGGCTGTTGCCAGTTTTCACTACAACTCATTCCCTCTTCTCTTCCCACCTGTCTATTCCTGCCTGCTAAGAGATGCTCTCAATTGTTGGAAGCAGTTAGGAAGGTATTGGAATGATATGGGGACAGAAAAGTTTCATGACTCAATGGCACAACCATGATGACAACTGTACTAGTTAGATTCAATTGCATCAACCAGAAAATTGAGAAGTTAAATTTCTATGAACACCTGCGAGGACTTATTTAGTTAAGGCAGGTCTAAGATTACTTTTAGGAGTATATGTAATCAGTGTGGGAAGACTCAACCCCGTAGTGAGTGGGACCATTCCATGGGCAAATAGATAAGAGAGAAAGATCTGTTTGGAATTTGGCAAATAGGCAAGTTAAAATATATGGCCTGCTTTCAGTTTTTCCTGTGGATGTGATATAGATAATTAGTTCTCTTGGCTCCTGATATTGATATATACTGTCCTGTAATCACAATGGACTATAACTTTAAACCAAGAATATCATTAAAAAGCCTCTTGTTCTCATTGCAGAAGAAAAGATGGTAAAAATGTAAAAGCCTGAAGTGGGGTGGTATGTGGCCAGACAGCATCTTCTGGATGCTATCCGTTGCTGAATTTATGAATGCACTGCAGCTATGTGTACTTCTGTAAGACCTGTGCAAGATTTTGCCTGTCAACAATCTCAAGAGGCTCTGTGTAACTATTACTCTTCTCTGTTGCTGTGAGACAATATCCAAGGTCAAGCAACTTAATGGAAGAAAGGGAGATTTATTCAGCTTATGGTTCAGAGGGGAGATATGGCCCATTATGGCAGAAAAACCATGGCTGGTGGCAGAAGCTGGAGGCAGTCTATATTATATTCATCACGGTAGCTGAGAACTGTAACCCTGCCAAATGTAAGAACAGACCTCTTCCAGAAGTAAGGTGGGGCAATTAACCTCAAGACAGCTCCTGTGAATGCCTTCCTCCAGCAATGCTCCACCTCTTAAAGGTTCCGTAATCTTCCCAACAACTAAAATTTCAAACACATGAGCCTCTATGGGATAACACATATTTCAAAACACTGCAACTCCTTGAGGGACTATTAAGGGTTAATGTTGGATTAGAGGCAAGGAAATAACTTTTGCTTAATGATATACTCACTAATATATGATTCATGCTCCAGAAAGTGGTACAGAAATCCCAAATGAACCTGCAAAAACGTGAAAGTAGGGGGGAGACTGATAGGGAAGAAGAAGGCTTGCAATGTAGAAAACAATGGGGTGGGAATGGACAATAAAGAGTGAAAATAAAAAATTCAGTGAATATGTATGTGAAACTCTAAAAGCATTAAAGGACTTAAGTTTTAAAATTAAATAACTCAGGTATCATTTCAGCATAATTCTTTTGAGAATATGTCCATACCAAGAGAAGGGATAAGTTTAATGTTCAAAGAGTTGTAATAATAGCAAATTAGTACAGAAGTAACCAAGTCATATCTACAACAAATGTGTTCTCAAGGTGTTGCATCAGGTTCAATGGTGGAACCTAAGAAAAAAATGTCAAGGTAAGAACTGTTTCCTGTGATATAGAATGTCAGAAGTGGTTCTTTTGTGCTTAAAAGGAATCTTCTTAAATACTTGAAAAGCAATGCAAGTAAATGCCAATGCTTACTGAAGTATCACATGTAATGTGCTAGACTGCTGTAGTTGACTAGAGTAAGAGATCAAAGGTTCAATAAGTGAGCTGCCTGTTGTAAATGTTGAGAAAGCATTTTATGATCTTATTTTTTTTGAAGAGACTAGAGTACAATCAGTTTATAAGAGGACATAGACAACATTTAGAAGCACATAATAACCAGTATTTGTTGTCAGAAACTGTAAAAGATGGAATAGAATTGGTGGACTTTGTAGTAATAGATTCAGATATAGTAGAAGTCAGATGGACATAGTATGTATCTAGTAGAACCAAGCAAGAAAGATTTTCATTAGAGTAAATATAGATATGGATAGATATAAAAATAGATATATAGATTAAGTTCATACATCATATATGCTATTTTTGTGTAGTTATTGTATCAAGACTTTACCAATTAAAGACAAATTTGATTCTGTGAGTAGTGACATTTTTACATATTGATGGTTGTATATAGTACATTTTCCAGTCTTTCCCAGGTAATAAAGTTGTTTCTTTGATATTTAAGTACTAAGGAAAAGCAAGATATTTTGAGGTCTGTTGAATAGACTCTCCAAGCTGATTTCTGAAGGGGATTACTTAAATAATGGATTTAAGACCCAAGGCTCTTTTGTCCTTGATACACTGTATCCAAATGATCCACATGGCATTCAATATTATGGTTTTAGATGTACAGTCATAGTGTACATACTTAGCAGTTGGAAAAACTCTCATATCTATTTGATAAGTCAAAGAGGACAACTATGTTAAAGAGGGTTCTTGAAATTTCCTCTTTAACATGTTCTTAACTAACATTTAATGAAAATGTTATTGTATCTGCAACAAAATGAAAGATCAATGTTCTTTTCAAGCTATAAAATGATAAGAAAATATATCACTCATTACATATTCTATTGAATGGTCTAACCTATGCAAACCAGAAGGATCTTGAGAAATTATAGTGTATTCCATCTTAGCCAAACATCTATCTCAGTTGGAGCAGTTCTAACAAACACAATGTCTTCTCTATTTTGAATGTGTTATATGTGGCTCATGAGGTTTTATAATACTTTTCATACACAAAGGAAAATTCACAAGTAACTAATGTTTACATAGAACAGGCATCATTGTATATTTACAACTTCCTTAAGGATGTGTTAAATGTCTTCCTTCTAATATATTTAATATGGACATTGACCATCTGATATCCCTCAGAGTATTATGTTGGTCTCATATGTTCTTAAGTTAGAAGTGATAAAAACTATAAGTGTCTTTGTTAAGAACACTACAGATGGGGCTGGAGAGGTGGCTCAGGGGTTAAGCCTCTGCCTTGCAGGCAGGAGGTCCTGAGTTCAGATCCTTGATCCCATGTATAGACGCCGGGCTGAAGTGGGGGCGGCCTGAGTTTCTGGTCCTGGTAGGGTGGAGCTTGTAAATCCCAGGGCAGAGTAAACAAGGAGGAGGTGGAGGCAGTCCATGGTGGTTCCTGAATTCCCCCGTGGTTCTACACACACACACATATACACATACATACACATACACACACATGCACACATGCACAATTGAATTAAATAAATGAATAAATAAATAAATAAATAAATAAATAAATAAATAATTTAAAAAAAGAACACTACTGAGGCTAGGACATAAGCTTTACAAATATTAAGGGATCTTAACTTCATCAATAATCCGAAGGAGTAAGTGGCTTTCACTGGCCTAAAGCATGCAAACACACCCTATCCAAAATAATGTAATGTAATATAATGTAATGTGTTCTTTACATAGATGCTGGCCAGGAGTCTGGGTTGTAGGAGGACATTCATTTCAAGATTTAATACCATGAATTGCTGCTTTAAGTTTCTCCTACTATTAAGCATATCTCTTTGCTGACTTTGGATTTTGGAGGCAGAATATTCTGCATTCAGCATGCTTTCTGTTTAATCTATGACATGACCTGGGAGTTACTAGACTTGCATGAGTCTTACAGCAAAAAAAAGCCTCTACTATTGCTCTAACTATGTATCCAACTGATTTACTAGGTTAGACTTTTCTACTTGCAATATGACCAGTGTATGTCATTTTACTATACATGTTTATGAGAGCAAATTATCCTATGTATCTGGAAAATCTGACAATTATAGAGTTGTAACTTAGAGCACTTACATTCTAGGGAAGGGATATATTATATAGAGTAGAAAACTGTATTTTTTTCTCTAAATATCTTCTATAGAGCATCTCAATCTGACAGCAAGTCCATTTCATGATCACAAAACCAGAATTTCTCATTGTGAGTTGTGTAATGTCAATTCATGTGCTCATAAGAATGGTTAAGGTGGACCCAGTAGCAATCCATTTTAAGACAGAAGTAATACATAGATGAAAAACTATTATAAACAAAATAACTGCAACCCCACAAATACAACTGTTATTTATCACCATTGCATCAGGAAGAGCTCCACTGTTCATATCAACTGCTTTTAGATCAACATTGTGGTGTGCTTCTCAGTTTGCCCTTCATTGGAAGATTCAATATTCCATCTGCCTGGGGGATTTTCAAATATTCTTCAACTCTTGAGTGTTTGAGAACTGCCTCACCTTCAGACAGCTGCTTTCTTTTCCATGATCACTTTCCACATATATCTACACAGATATAAAATTCTTTGACTTTAAACCAAACCAGTACTGCAGGAACATTTATTATCTTCCATAGATTAGTTATCAAGGGTTCCTCAAGGGCTTAGCCAAAGTTCTTTAGGATTTTATTTATTCTTTTCCATTGTATGTCCTTCTCCCTTTCACAGGTGCTGTTATCAAAAGAAGTCTCTGATAATATCATATATTCTACATGTTATAGCTTATTCTATTCCTGAAAAAAACCTACCCTGAAACCACTTCCACAGAACTTTCCCTGAGACCAGGAGACAGAAGGAGCTAGACAGAACCCATGATTTGCTCATGGATCAGGTAGCTGGATTATAGGGGTAACCCTAAGAAAACAGTTAAATTACTATACTTAGACTCAGGTATGGTTCTGAAGAAAGATAATGGTGAAGCAAGGAAACTACATTAAGAGCAAAGTTCTGGAAATCCTCATGCATATTTGCTATTATAAAAGGACAATCAGGCTAAGTATTCTTAAATGGGTTCTAAGAAGCAGTCTAAATTTTCCAATTTGTAAATACTTAGATGTTAATTGAGGAATGTGGAAGAAACAATACTATGAAATCACTATTGAAGAATTCTGAGAACAGAAATGCACATGAATCTGAGTGTAGAAAAAGTCACATTTAATTTAAATTGTAGCTAGTAGATACATTATAGAAGAGACATCGCAACTTGGGAAATTATTAATAGTCTCTCTCCTTAACCATGGCAAAGATGACACTGTGGACATTTGTGTGAAAGTCATGACAGTGGTGGTATACTCTATGCGCATGCTGTGTCTTGCCAAGACTCATCCGAACAATTGCTGGTGCCAAGGGCCCAAAATCTCAGTAGTAGAACTGAATGTTCTGTGTTCTGCAAAAAACTATTCCTCAAGGAGTGACGCATACTACTTGGTATAGATTATAGGCAGAATTTAGCCTAAGTCTAAAAAATACAGGTTCATCCTCCATTCCCACATTTTTACAGGACTTTGGTTAGAATCCAAATCTTTGAGTTGATGGAGTCTGACTTATTAACATAAAATTTTCAAGATTCTTTATAATCACATCTTAGATCAAGAAATATTTTTCTGTTTTGCGAAGGAGATAAATAAGGGGGAACATGACTATGGGGACAATAGTTTCATGTTATTGCATAGCTGGGTACTGACACTAAGAAGATGAGAAAAATGGAATGCTTCCCTTATTGATATCTGCACCCCAATATAATTATCAAAATGCTTGTTATTTAAATTTTCATTACCATAATTAAAATGTTTATTATTTGTGCAAGTTGGTAGTATATTAAAGTGATAAAGTTGGTGATATGTTAATTTAATAAAGTGGAAATTAAGCATATTTATTTCCCACATTTAGAATTTGAATAGATGGTGTCATGCTTTAAGATGTTTGTTTAGAGCTGAGCTAAAGTTCAAAGCACAGTGCTCAGTGGCCTTGGTACAGAGAGGAACAAGAATGTTCTCTTTTTGCTGGGAACTGTCAGAGAGCAACCATAGGGGGCAATGCAAGCTCAGCAGTAGCATGTCAGCTCCTTACCAGCACTAGCTGAAACTGTCCTTGTAAAGCTTTGCTGCTCCACTATTCTTATTTAAAATAGCCTGAGTCTTTATGGTTTCACAATCTTTGAAAGTACTTAATTTATTTTAGGGGTTGTGGAGACTCATAGGTAGAAATAAAAAAGAATTGGACACGAAGGACATATTTTGTGAATGCAAAAAGAAACTCGGAATGCAAAAGGTTTTAGTTTACAGTGGACACAAAAGTAATATGGAACTTTGCAGCTGTTCCAGAAAGAATTTAGTCTGACCTGCTTCATTTCTTGTCTGATTCATATTTTGGCTCACAAGAAAAGAAGTCTATGATAATGTTAAACAAGTCTTTCTTAAATTTCTTAACGAATTTTGTTTTCAAATGAAGAGATGCTTCAATGTAACAAATATAATCACTCGTAGCACTCATGGTAAGGCATTTCACACAATCTTTTTCTTGAGGACACTGGAGTCAATGTGCCAGCATATGAATGTGGGTGCTCATTGACGAGCATGATTTTCTTGCCCATCATTATAAAAATACCTTTCCTAGTTGAACTGTTAATGAAATGATGAGAAAATCTAAGGTGAACATTTAGCACTCTATTTTCATTTCGTTTCATCAAAAGAATCTATTTTACAATTACTATTTACTTGCAGTAACCTGCAGCAAAAAATGATTTAATGTTCAATATGTGCATTAAGATGCACTTGCTTTTTTAATATGTAAAAGCTGATGGAAATTTCATTTAAACACAATTCCTATATCACAGATTTTAAGCAAAATGAAAGGAAGTAGGGTACCATTTAACATGGCTATAAAAATAATTTCTTTCAGTGGCTGGAGGGAAGGAAGGATTGGTCAAAGTAATTTTTATCTTCAATGGAATTCCCTACTAGCCTGCTTTCTTATTTGGCTTAATGCATGCCACAATAATCATGCTATTTCTTGCTAGCATTTTTCTAGCTCATAGTAATAAGAATAATTGCATGGTGTTTATATTCTAAAGTGCTTTTCTTCACTAAGCTCTGAAGTCTTTTCTAAGTATTAATTCTCACAAGATTTCTGTGTGGCACACAAAAGTGTGCATTATTATCTTGTTATTCCCTTTTTAGTGACAAGGATGCTGAGGCTTAAATGCAGTTAGTTATATACATAGCAGAGTCAGGCTTCCAGAAACAGATAGGAGTCCTGACTTCTAACTCCACAGTCAGGCCATGCATACTGGAAATTATCAATTCAGATGAGTAGTGAATTCTGGCAATTAGTAGTTTGTCCTTTATCTTCCTTGTTTTACTCTTAGAACATTAACATTGACAGGAAGGAATAATTTTATAACTTGGAGAAAGTTGATTCTATTGGATTGTGAGTAGTACAGAGATTATAAATAAGTATGTGACAAGTATCTATAATAATGAGAATGTGGCTGATAGCAACTTAAAGTAAAAAAATATAGTAGCACAGATGTGAACATTACCAGTTTAAACAAAAAGTTTTAAATAATTACTTTCTTGGAGGCTGTTAGAAAATAAAAGATTTAAGAAGAAAAATAAAGCCCCAAAAACCAAAAAGCTGTTTACATTTATTAGATAGGACTCAAAACCATTCAGATAGGTCTCTTATATACATTATGTTTCTCTTAACAAGCATGTATATAATAAATCAACCAAAATTATTTTAATATTTCTAAGGTTTGATAATGTAACTCATATATATGACTTCCTTTACTTTGGAGATATTGTTGGTTCTACCTAACAATGAAATGATTTGTTTTCAGAATCATTGGAGTGAAGAGACATATAGGAAATGTAATTGTTCATGTTGTGGTAATTGTTGAACATTATTGATAGCCATTGCTAATGAACTGTATTATTTCCCTTCATATTTAATTTTCTGTAATAAAATATCTCAAATGGTAAAAAGGTCATGCAAATATATTCTAAAAATTAACTTTTTTGGAAACATCTATCAGCAACACAGAAAATAAATATAGCGTATGCTGTCTACATGAAGAGGAAGAACTTTCAGAGGTTAATACTAACGTTATAAGATGCCATCTTGCCTGTATTGTTTCTGAACCATTTTAATAAAGATGCTTCTTAAAAATGATTAGGAGAATTAAAATTAGGATTACATATCAGGAGAATTTATTGATTTGATGGTTTATATAAATTCTGTAAGTTTCATCTCCTATTAAACTTATGTGATAATATCTACCTAAAATGGTTTAAAAGAAGTTTTCATGTTAAGTTTTGTCTGCACTTGGTATAAGTTATAAAAAAATGATAGTTATTGCAGGTTCATTTTTCTACTTTTTCAGGCCATTTAAATTTAACCAAATATATCTATATGATTTTTGATGAAGAATACATCCTTACAGACTACCTTAAAGAAAAAATGATTGTGAAATATCTGCAAATGAAAATAAGCTAATTGATAAGTCATAAAGTCCAATTATCTGTGTGAATAAGATCCAAGCAAAGCCTTATATTCCTGGTGGTACAGGACAATGAATCATGAAGCAATTATTGAGAACTATTAAGAACCTGTGTAATTAAAGCTAACTATGGAAATCACAGGTTTTATGTTTGTGAGGCATAACATAAAAAATCTTGTTCCTTACTTATCACAGTGTGTGTTAAGATCTTCTGGACAGTTCTTAAACAGAATATTTCTTTTCCATACTGCCTAGCCTGCATGGAATTCTTTCATGGATTCTTTCATTTTAGTCAATAGGTGAAGGACAAGCTGAAACGTGGACCTTTGAGGTATGTTTTAAAAATCTTACCCCATTCCTTCCATATCTCCCTCACCGTTTTTGCAGCCAGCTAGCTAGAGTGTGTACACTTAGGACGCCATTGTTTCAAAAATGTAAGACAATAGAGGGTTGCCTTTGATACAATCAACACAAACAGGACATTTGTAACAAATGGCAACAAAAATAAGCTGACAGGTTTACACAACTTCTGCTGGACAGTAAGTTCTCTAAGATCAGGAATATGACTTGGCCATATCTTATTTGGACTCAGTAAACAGTTTAGATTAACTATTAGATTTGTGAAGGAATTTTGAAAAGTCTAGTTTCCTGAAGGTTCCCTATAATTTTAAATGTATAGGTTTTAAACCAGTCTGTTAAGCATGGAAGAGAATGCAATCTTTAAAAGAAACTGTTCAGTGTGAGTAGAATGTCTTTCTTTATCGTTGGGTAATAGAATTAGTAGTTTATTTGAAACATTAGAAACTGTGAAGATTTAATTGGACCACATGGAACATATTTCCTGGCCTGAAATTGCCATAATGATAATGAAAGTAGATAGGGATAATGTGAAATTCAGAAAAAGAAAAAGTTTTGCTTTTTTTTGTGTATCTATTGTTTTCAAAAAGTACCTGAAAGTGATTTTATTTTCTAAATATGATGATTTCTTACTCTTAAATATGGAGGTAAATTTGAAGTGATGTCCCTTTCTTCTTGATTTTGTTGTGATCAAGAAAAAAAATGAAAAGAATTTGATTTGCTTTCAAACTCTTCAATTAGTCTTGCATGCATTGATACACAGAAGACAGCAGATTAGAAGAGGTTTGTAGAAGTCCAGGGGTCATTGCAGACAGCAACAATACCACAGGCCTCAGGATTTGACCACAGCTCACTGTTTCTAGGTATGGCTGTGGATAACACCACAGGGAGAGAACATTGCTCATAAGAAGGCATTTATAGGTTCTTGGGGGACGGTCAGACTACTGATTTGAGCTAAAAACCATGGCATAATTTGTGAAAAATACATTAGAGTGAAAGAGGTAAATATTTTTCTAAGTAACCATGATAATAAAATCTTTATTTTTACATGTGTATATATATATGTTTGTGTGTGTGTGTGTGTGTGTGTGTGTGTGTGTGTGTGTGTGTGTGTGTTTGCATATGGATGGGTGTGCATCTGTTTGTGGTCATGTGTACAAGAGGACACTTGAGTACTTGTTCCTGTGGAGGCCCAAGGGTGACACCGATCCATACTGGCTTGTTCTACTTCCTTATTGCTTTGATTTCCATGGCTGTATTTTCCAGGGCCAGAATCACACAGTGCCACATTATCTGTTGGGCATTTTTTACTTGTAATCTGGGGACCTGAATTCAGGACCTTTTGCTTGGAAATATATGGCTTTAACCCCTAAGTCATCTTCCCAGTCCCAAATCCTTAATTTTTAAGTATAGTTCTAGAATGAAATACAGATGTTATAGATATGTTATTTATTTCTTTCATTGATTCTGGTGATTTTCATTTCAAAGCTATACTCAAAAACTATCTAAGCCCTGAATGTTTCAAAGAGAAGAAATGATTTACAGAATTTTGCAAAGATGGAGATTTCTAATAATATGAGAAACAAGTGGTAACTGATCCCCAGTGGAATTTCAAAATGGAAAAAAAAATTATGAAACTGATAGAGATAGTTAGGCAAAGGCAAAGAGTGGATGAATGATAGACAATAATTTTAGATACAATAGTATCTTTCCAGATTTCAAAACCATATTTGCATAATCCTAGAATAAAATGTCTAGGAAAACTGCTTAAACAAACAAAAACAAACAAAAAAGGAAAATCATTGGGCTTGTTACCAGATATGTTTGATTTATGATATTGGTTATATGTTGTCAGTACAGAAAAATCCATCAAAAAATAAAAGAAATTTTGAAGTAGATTTTGTAATACATTGAAGACTTTGTTTCATTCCAAGGTGACTATCTTGGCTATGTTTACCAGTGACTGATTTCTTTCAAGTGAACTGGCAACCACAAGTGGAAATACGTATTTGAAGTTCTTTCCACATCTTTCATCAACTAAAATATAAAATATATTCATATGCAATTAATTCAAAATGTGTTTATAATCTCCCTCTAAAGTGATCAATTATAAACTTTAATTCCAGAAAAGAATTCTGAGAAATAATTTCTAAATGGTCTTTACCTTGCACTCATAAGTTACTTATCTGACATATAAATTTGTATCCTTGTTGACAAAACTTAGTCAATTTAAAAATTCTATTTAAGGCATTTCCTGGCCAGCTGAAAAAATATGAAATGTCATGTTCAGCATATGTAAAGCTAAGTTTAACGCTTTCTCCAATGTCTTTTATGAGAATTTACTGTGGAAAGATAATAGTGCAAATTTGCGGTATCCATAGAAGCACCATGATTGTATTGCTTTCCTTAATGTATATGGAATAGAAGCCCACTTGGCAGATACCGCATATCTACAAACAAACAAAAATGCATTCAAATCAAAATTACATTACTTTTTGTCAATAATTTGTGTTATAATTTTTATGGCAAATATTAATGGAAAGAATCTCTTAAATAAAAATGAGTCTGGCATTTTCCTTTTGTTGTTGCAGCCCTGATTGTATTTACATCCAGTCATTTATTGCCCATTAAAGGAGTAATGCTATGTTAATGTAAGGAGGAGGAAAAAAATCAATGCTACTGAGATCAGTAGCTGTGGGGAAACAGTGCTGCAGCTGGTTTGCAAACACTGAGCCTATATAGATCAATGAAATTACAAGCGAAATCTGCTGATGCTCACAAACTGCTCTAGCCTTGTGCTGTCTAACCTTTTTCAAGTTCAAGAGCTCTAGAAATCCAGGCATAACTAAATGGAAAGCAGAGCTATGGCAACCAGTTGATGGTGGTCATACACCTGAAGTGCTTTAGTGTGATAGGGGACAGTCTGTTTTTGCAGTCATATGCAAAACTGCCATTTTTAACCTATAGGAAAATGTAATGTCAGTGCACCACATGAAGACCCTTTAGACTTGCTGCCCTAAGTGAATCCTGTGACCTGGAACAACAGCAATCCACATGGTAATTCACATATCTGCTTGTTAAGGTAAATTCTGAAACCTGTTAATCAGTGAGCTACTGCCGAGATTCTACAATACAGGGCATGTTGTGATTACCAACATGCTGTGATCTCTAAAATTTTATTATAATAGTTATACCTTAAGTTTTAGCTTCTTGATGATAAATTACTATTCAGATTAAATTCACATTTCTTATTTTTAAAAAGAAACTAAGCTTTTCATCTCTATAAAGTTATTTTATATCAGTATATGTTCTTGCTTAGTGATTTACAATATAACAATATACAATATAACTTTTAAAATTTTCTCTTAATTGTATCTTCTGTGGACACTTATCTGTATTTTACTATTTCTGTTTTTCACAAAAGCTGCTCAGGAGACTTTAGGAAGGACACAGGAAAAAAAATCACAACTTGTTAAAGGTTTTAAAAGGCAGTAGTTAGAATTAGAAGTAATCCTGGCATGTGTGACAGCATTTTTTTAAGACCTGAAAAGGATAAATGACTTTTCCAAGCTCACACACATATATCGAATGTCAAATCATCCAGGCATCCCTAGGAAAAGGGTGCTTCTGCCACCACTCTATGATGCTACCTCTAATGGTGATATAAATGTGAAAAATAATGAAGAACAATGATATTGTATGTATGACAATGTCACAACAAAGCTCATTGCTATGCATCGTGATACAAATTCATTAAAAGCTGAGAAATAATTAAATTTGCAATTATGTTTCACTGTAGCATTGCAACATGTTTGACACAACATTGACCTGTCACACAGTCAGTTGTATCTGAATCACAGGAGAGGCACTTCCAGGTGGTTTCAGTCCTGGAGATCATTCTCCAGTGAAAAGAAGGCCAGTGTCTACACCTCTCTTTTCACCCTCTCCCCAAGGGCAAAAGCAGTAATGTTCTTGATGGAGGCTTATTTTCTCTACTGTAACATGGTCACTTCTTTCCTTGTTTCTGGTGTGGCCCTCCATCAAGGACTGCAAGAAAGTAATGTGACACCTAGTTAAGTTCACAGACATTCGTTCCTGATCATTTACAACTAAGGGGGTATGATCTCACCAGAAGGGGAGGGCATATAGTCCGGCAGATTAAAAAGTAACCATTTTGCAAATGGGTGATTGACCCCTCCCATTGCCAAATGCCATATGACCCTGCGATTCCACTTTTGGGTATAAGTATTACATCTACCCTTGAATGTGCTTCAAATTTTCTCTTAATTGTCTCTGGCCAGGGGGTGACATACAGTGCCCATCACGATGGAGTGAAGGGCATTGCAGGAGCAACAAAACTGCAAAAGAAAATCAACAAACCACTATCCAGAACTTCAGAGACTCTATATCAACCACCTAGAACTAGGCCAGACTAATCTCTCCCCATCCTGAAGCTCAGGGACATTTGCAGAAGAGGGGGCGGTAAGAGTGTAAGAGCAAAAGGATGGAAGGAGCAATGATTTGCAAGATACTCCATACAAGTTAGGGTCGAAGCAATCATAATTGGACATTGCATGCCCGGCGCAATGTCCAACACACGACCTCACAAAGTCTAGCATCTGCTAAAGGCACCAAGATCCTTGGAGGCAAGGGATTGATTGACAGCCACAGTAGTGTTCTTATGCTTAAGGGGAACACAGGAAAGGGTTCAGGGAAATGCCCCTGGGTCCTTGTACGTCATCGGAGAGGAGGGCCCAGAGGAGAGTCAGGCATGCACAAGAAAGGGCTCTGGGAATTGGGGCGGGAGACACGGGGGTATGGGGAAGGAGGGGTGAGGGGAGGAGGAGCAGGGGGTTCGGGGGGAGGAGGAGGGAGGGAGGGAACTGGTGTACCTATTATGTTTGTATGAGCTGAAATAATAATAAAAATGTATTATATAAAAATAAAGCAGTAATGTTCAAGGCAAGCACAGAGATGTAGAAGAGAAATTAACAGGGAGATATTGAATAAAACAGGATGTACTCTTACAGAAAAGAGACCATTGCAGTTTTCATCAGAGCCTGCCAGTCAGTGTCCTTACATCATGGAGAATTTGGCAGGTCTGATTTTGGGTGCTGAAAAAGGATTTAGCTCAAGTGAAACTCCACCTTATCTCAAACATTCTGATCCATTAATACTGGATTATAGCTTCTTCCTGCTGGGTCCCTTCATGCTGTGATGACCCAACCTTACTCTCTTCTATCATCTGGACTGTTCTGCTCACTCCTTTTTGGCAACCACAGTTCTACACAATAATTCTTTTTCTCTTTTGAGTCCAGATTTGCAAAAAATAGCAACGTCAAGGCTGGCTCTTTTGACCATTAAAATGGCAAATTGGGTATGTTCAATGACATGCCAAAATAACAATAATGATAAATAAATCTTTCAGATGACCAAGACTAACCTCCAGAAACTGAGAAGCACATTAAAAAAATAAACTATATAATTATGTTCTATGAAGAAATCAGTTACTTGGTTGAAAGTATCACAAAATTTAAGAAAATAAAAGCAAGGGAAAGTCAGGTCCTTTGGTCAAACACAGCTTGAGACCCCTCAAGCAGCTAGAACTCCATACAGAAAGTGTGCATGAAGGATTAGGCTTTAAGAGAGAGATTTCCCTGTCTCTCACTCGTTATGCCGACTTGACCATTGCTATGTGCTCTTTTTCTCTCATACGGACAGATTTTTCTTTTCTGGTGCTTTTAATGTTGTCTAAAGAAATTGTGATTTTTCCAGCCTAAGAAGTCTTGATAAAGTTTTACCTATCTTTTCAAGAGTCTCCCAATGACTAGCTAACAACTAAGGGAAATGTAGAACCAAATAAGAAAGTAATCAGCAAAATAGAACAGAGTAAGACTTTTGTAAAAATGCCTTAATGATTAAAGTTTGCAAAGTTATTTTATAAAAATTAGGTGATTGTATAGATGTGTATTATTAGGAATAATATTATTTTACTTAAGTATAAATGTTCATTAGGAATAATATTATTTTACTTAAGTATAAATGTTCACTTAAGTGGAATCTTAGTTAAATGTATGTATATCATTAGCATATAATATTTTGCTTATTCTCTGATAAATTACTTTGATATTACAGAGAACTGAATCAACCTAACTAGAATTTATTTAATTTTTTTACTTTTGTGTGTGTTTGTGTCTGTGTTTATGTGCATATGCATGCATATGTGTGTCCACGTGTGCCTGCATTTGTGTGTGCATCAGAGGGCACTATGTGTCCCTGTGGAGGACCAAAGGTGATTTAAGGAATCATCCTGGATTGAGTCTACCTCCTTTTTGCTTCACTCTGGGATTTCCCAGACTCTGCCCATCAGGGCCTTAGTCAGGCCACTGGTATTTTTATCTGGGACCTGAGATCCTGAACTCAGGACCTTCTGCTTGCAAAGCAGAGAGCCAACACCTGGGCCATCTCTCCAAACCTAGATTTTATTTTAAAAAGAAGAAGGTATTGTATCAGAACTCGGTTTAGATAATTGAATACTTGTATTCATTCTTCTGACATCACACAAAAAATTAAATATATACTGTCCTGCAGTGTTCTCTGTTTTAATTAGAATGTGTGCTCCATGATCGTGCCATTCTTTCAATCTTCAGAATATTAATAGTCAAGGCATTGATTTACTTTTCTCTTATATATAGCAAGGCTCATCTGTTGAGTGAGTAAATTCCACAATAATATGGTATGGGCACAAAAAGATTGGATAGAAATGTTTTCAGATGGTGTACTTATCCATATTGCTGAAGATCAAACCTAGGATTCCATGTATTAACAGAAAGCACTCTACTACTGGACTAGGTGCTAACTTCCTTTTTAGATGCTTATCAGTGCTATTTGTAACATACTTCATCCAATTTAATTGCTTTGACAGTGGAATACATTTTTAAATTTGTTTCCACAGACAAGTGCAGAGTGCTGACTTCATACCCAGGAGATTTCTTTCATTCAATCACCCTACTGCAGACTATTCATTTTGCCACCCACAGCTCTAGGCAAGAATTGATCCTTTTTTTTTAATTGATTTTTTTCCTTTATCACTATAGATTAGCTCAGAGTTTTAATAATATTGTACAAATGCATTCATGAAATACATACCTGCCCTTTTCTCTTTTACTCAAGAAAATTATCCTGGATTTATTCTTGCTATTATGTCTATGCTCTCTTTTAATTTCTGAGAACTCTTCCTTATTGTGAAAATATCACATTTTGCATAACCACCCAGGTGTTGGTTGACATTTCAATTATTTACAGTTTTTGAATTTTGTGAATGAAGATGGTATTAATATCTTTGCACAAGATTTTTATGTTTAACAGTCATATGTCTACAGGGAGTATGGTACTACCACTTCAAAAAGACTGCTAAATATAAAGCTACCATGTGAACCAGAATTTTCATTATATTTTCCCAAAGAACCTAAACCATAGCACCATGGTATTTCCATATGCCATTCTTCCAAGCTTCTTCCACCATTGTTCACCTTTGAAGGGTATTAATCAACCAGATACCTCCATTCAACTTGCCTGATGTTTCTGATTATTAAATTGAGGTTTTGCTTAAATGTCGGCAGGAAATCTGTATATATTTGTCCCTTGCTAGTATTATATTAAGGAGAACTTGACATTGATATATGTTATTTATGGTGATATTAACCTTGATAACTTCATTAACTGCTATTTTTCTTCACTGAAAAGTTAAATTTTTCATATTTTGATTGATTAATACCTAGTGTGATTAATCTAATTACTGATATATTTGGATTGATGTCCATAATTTATATTTGCTTTGTTTCCTCCTTTACATTGGATAATTTTTCCTTTTCTGATTGATCTGAGATTACTTTAATTCCTATTTACTTAGCTTATTTTTTCATTTACAACTATGCATTTTTAGAGGTTGTACAAGAATCAAAATACGCATCCAATTTTTTGAAGTTCTTCATGAATTCATTGTTCTATTTTATATAAAACAATCTTAAATCCATTTATCTTCTCTTGTGTGTTGTGGTTGTTGGATGAATTATACCTACTACATGTGCTGTGAAATCCACCAGAGAGTATAATTTTATTTCAAAACACTTTCTTTTAAAAAAAGAGTGAAAAGGGTTATTTTTGTTTAATCAAGTGTTGAACATCGGAGTGTTCTTCATTCATTTCTAAACATTCAGCTACGTTTAGTATTGTTTTTCTCCAGTATCAAATTGTTCTTCAATATTTCAGTATTTCTTATTCAGTATCTTTCTTGGTGTAGATCTGAAATGCTTCAAAGTTATTTTTGAAAGGTAGAGAATTTCCCATTTTTTTTTTTCCCTTTCCCTTTCAACTTTTTCAAAGAGTTTGCTCACTGGCCACTGGGCTCACTTCTTTTGCTTTCTAACGAGATGTGATTCATCATTGAATCAGTGTTCTTCCTTTTTTTTTGGAACATGCTATTTTAATTTTTTGCTTTCAAGATATTTCCCCTATCTTTTGTTTCAAGTCTTTGACATATTTTTCCTTACATTTTGTAGTGTATCTAAACATCTTCAGGAAATATGAATAAGAGTGAATAAGAGTGCTTCATATCCTAGGTCTTTGTATACAGAGTAATCACATATAATGCTTGGATATTGAGCATGTTGTGTTTTGGACTCTCCTGACTGCCTTATATCCTTCAAAAAGTGCTATTGTGTTCTGAAAAGCAATTAATTTAATTGAACTCAGATTTCAAACTTTGTCTAGTATGGTAGGCAGCAGCTTTACTTACTGTCTTTTGTATTCTGCTTCAAGTTCTAATAGCTCTTATTACCCCAAGCTCATACTTTTTTCCTCCATCGAGAAGGAGGGTCAGTTTTCTATTAGAGTCATGGATCTTCCCTAAACAATGTGATTGTGACTGGGCTCAGTACTAAGGTTCCTAAAACCTCTCACACTCTAACTTTCATCTACCTTGTCTCCCTTCCATATTGTTTATCTTTTAGAGTCACAATTTGTTCTATTTGTTGGTTATTCTCTATTTTGTTTGTCTTCTACCACTTAATTTACAGTTACTACACAAGTATAGCAGATCCTTAAACACCATTTAATTCTTGACACACATATATATCAGATAAATAACCTGAAAGACAAAATATATTGCTTTCTGACTTGCCTTTTGATCACATTTATACAAATGTAAACAAAATGTTTTGAATACATCTTATAACTTCATTTTGGATTAAGATATGCCTTTTTTTGCATTCCCTTTGTTTGGATGAAGATATGCCTCTTTATTTTTGTATTCCCTTTGCTCCCAATAAAGGAGTTACTAAAATAATTTACACTGGGACCTCAGTACAACAAAGAAGTAGGCAAAAATTTATGTTATCAGATAAATAAGCAAGGTGGACCCTGCATTGTGGAGAGAACACATTCTGGCCAGAAGGGAGAAAAGGCTTCTGTAGTACCTAGACTTAATCTTGAGCTACCATTTCTCATCACCTGATTTATGGTGGTAAACGTCTGTGGTTTGCCTGAATGTTGTTGATAAATTAATAATTAAACAGGTTAGAGAAACAAAAGGTTTTGTTCTTGCTCACAATTCTCCCTGACAGTTCATAATCTAGCTTTATCAGGACCTGAGGGAAATGGCCATACCTTACCTACAAACATTGCTGAGAGAGGGACAAGCCTCACTTGCCAGACTTTAAGTCTATGAAAGTATTCTGAAGTGTGTAAAACTCCTCATCCACCTGCCTATGGAATGGTTCACTCATTATGGGGTAATTTTTCACACATTTGTTAATTTCCTGCAGGCTTTCACAGGCATGCCTTAACTGCTAAATCCTTACTGGTGTGCCCAGATCTCAACTTTCAACTTTCAGGTTGATACCTACATATCCAACTAGTACACCTTCTTTCTGGAAGAGGACTTTTTAAAGAAGACATCCTTGGGCTAGAGAGTTGTCTCAGAGATTAAGCATCTGCCTTGCAAGCAGAAGGTCCTGAGTTCTGAACCCAGGTTCCATGTAAAAATGCCAGGTGGAAAGAGCAGTGGCTTTTACTTTGAGTCCTGGTGGGCAGAGCCTGGAAATCCTAAAGCGAAACAAGAAGGTAGAAGTAATCCAGGCTGATTCCCAAAGTCATCCTTGGTCCTCCACAGGGACACACAAGGTCCTCTGATATGCACACACAGACACACAGACACACAGACACACACACACACACACACGGACACACTAAATGAATGAATAAATAACTAGTTAAAAAAAGTTGTCTGTACTCAGAATTTAGTCTGATAGATTAGGTGAATTAGTAGTAGAAAATATATAAAATCATTACTATCCTGAAAGTTTTGGTTTACTACAAAGTGCAAAGTAGCCTAGCACAGGACGGGTTTTTCTGAGAGTCTACTGAAACATATCTTGGCTGTTTTTTTTTTCCCCAGAACCATTTCCTTCCTCTTATCTGGTTATCTTTGACTGCTACCTAGCTACAAACCTTATTATTTATAGTTCCCCAATGTTTGTGACCATGCTGATATTACCCTAGTATTCATTTGAACTTTAATAATCTTAACTTTGGGAAATTATTCCATAAAACAAAGCTCCAAGAGGAAAAAAAAATGAAGCATCAAAGAGTGAGTAGTGCTTTTAACTTGGCAACATGTAGCTTGAAGAAGGCTTTGTTGATGATGAAATGAGAGTAAAACCAGCATCACTTTGACATACACATGATATTCCAACTTTTCTGTACAGTTCCTTTTTTTCCCTCTTGTGTGAACAGCTATTTGAACCTCTGATGTATCTACTGATGAAGATGATAAAAGGGGTTCAATAGTGAGTAAATCAGAATTATTATATTTAATCACAACCACATTCCTTCCTAGTTTTATGATTGAGTTTAGATTTTACATAACAGTTTTCTCATCTATTTTTACATGTTAGAGATTGAATCAGGGCCTTGTGTAGGCTAACAGGCACTCTGTCTCTGACCTCTATTCCCAGGCCATTATTCTCATCTTTCAATTGATTTATCTACATCATAAAACATACATTTATGTATGTTCGGATTTTAGAAAATATCAGATACATTAGAGAGTTATTATTTGATAAGAGTTTTTATTTATCTTTGAAAACATCAGGACTAGAGATATGCCTTAAAATTTCAATTTGACAAGGGAAGTTGCAAAGTAAGCAATATTGAGAGAATGGCAACATTCATCAAAACATGTTCCCTATTTAGAACTGGATGGGGCAATTAATCATTATTTAAGTTTAGCTTCAGAATTTCTTACTTTATTTTACATGATTTTCTTGTAGCCTCTCTACCTGGGATTACCTCCTCCTCTATATACTCATAATCTCCTCTAAGATAAACTATTTTAGAAAGTGCTCAGTATAATGGCCTCTGGAAGATCACATGTGATAGGTGTTGCAGTTCATCTGCATAGTTGACCACCAAATGGCTTAAGGGAACAGGGGATTTATTCTCTTAGGATTACTAGTTACAGTTCATAGTCCAGCTTGACAGGAGAGCATGCACCAATACCAGGACTGAAGGAACTAGCCACACTGTCACCACATAATATCTGAGAGAGGGACAATCCTTACTTGCCAGACCAGCATGTCTGGCCAAGTATACAGAAGGATGCCAACTCTCTCAACCAGCTGTCTCTATTTTATTCCAGGGCCTAGTCCCAACCCACCATGGGCTGAGCCTTCCCTATCAACTAGACAATCTTCTGCAGGTCTGTTCTGGACCTAACTCAACCACTGATTCTCCACAAATATACCCAGAGCTCAAACCCTCAACTTTCAAGTTGACACCTATGTTCAATTATGACACTCCACCTCTTGTCAACTTGACACAAAAACATAGCACTTTTAAACAGCAACTTTCAATCCTTGTCCCCACAGATGTTAAGTTATCTTAAAAATATAAATACATTTATTAAATAAATTTAAAATGTTTTCTCATTAAAACTTCAGTCCAACATTTTAAAAGTTCAAAGTTTCTTAACCTTAAGAATATATTGAATCAAAATAAGTCAAATAATTTAAAACAGATAAAACATTAAAATAGAAATTCTTGATGTAATAAGAAAACATTAAATTAAGATCAAAGACCAGCAAATCAAATACCGCATCCTGTACTTCAATGTCCATCTTCTGTTGCTCATCATGTAGTCAAGGTGGCTTAAAGATTCTAGGCATTCCCAGTCCCCGTCTGCTGCTCAAAGTCGTAAAAGCAGAGTTCTTGAATCAGGTTGAATCTCCATGCACAGTCATCAGCAGCAGTCCCACATGGCTCTGGCATTTCAAACAACACTCTGGGTTCGCCTGTGCACTATAAGTTTCATTTTTCCTTGCAGGAACTCTATGCCTGCCACTTGTTGCCAAGCTTTTGCTGCTCTCCATGAACCCTTCAAATCATTCACCAAAAACAATACCACTGGGGGATGCTGCCAGATTTCGAAGTAAGGTTGAAATGTAGTTTGATCTATTCGAGCCACAGCTGTGCAAAGTTTTGTGTGCTGATGCTGGAAAAGCTTCTTTCCTAGGCAGTCAAACTTCCAAAAGGCAAGAAATAGCTTTAATTTGGCCTTTTGGCCCCTGAAGGAATCTGGGTTTTCACACCACAAACTTGCAATACGGTGGTTGTCATGTCTTCCACCATCCCAGTGCAAGTTACTAGGTTTTTCTTCACTTATGTTCATCTCTCCAACAGTAGCAGATGTTCTGCTGCCTGCCCTTTCCTCATCCAGAACTTCACGGCCACCAATACAGCTCTCTCTCCTCTATCAACCAAACCAGTCCATCATCTTTAAATTCAACTTCACCAAAGTCCTTGTTCCCCTCATCAGAAACTGGCCCAAACAATTTATTACTCTCTCAGCATCACTGTTTTCCAAACGGCCCATCAAACTCTGTTCAAATGTTTTACAACCACAAAAGTCCAAATTTTTCCAACAAAAATGTTTGAAATCCACAAAGTCCACATAGTCAGATTTATCAGCAACACCCCACTTCCTGGGTATCAAATTCTGTTGCAGTTCACCTGAATGGTTGCTGATAAATGACATCAAAAGGCTTAAGGAAACAACGGATTTATTGTCTCTTACAATTACTGGTTACAATTCATAGTCCAGCTTGACAGGAGAGCATACACCAACACGAGGGTCAAAGGAACTGGCCACAGCATCACCACATAATGTCTGAGGGAGGACAACCCTTACTTGACAGACCAGCATGTCTGGCAAGTGTACAGAAGGATGCCAACTCTCTCAACCAGCTATCTGCATTTTATTCCAGGGCCTAATCTCACTCACTATGGGATGGGCCTTCCCCATCAGCTAGACAATCTCCTTCAGGTTTTCTCTGGGCCTAACATAACCATTAATTCTCCACAAGTGTGCCCAGAGCTCAAACCCTCAACTATCAAGTTAACATCTGTGCCCAATTATGACAATAGAACAACACAAAAATACTTTGGAATAAGGTTGTTGAAAGATTTTTCAGGATTTCTAACATATTACATACTGATGCCAGTGCATTCCTTTCTCTTTTCCATGCCACATTGGTAAGAAGTTTTCCCAAACAATCCCAGGAAGATCAGATTTGTCTTTCCTTTATTATGTTATTCAAAATCATCATCATGATGCATTAATATGATTCTCTTTGTCTTCTTTTTGTGGGCAATGGCCTGGGTGACCTGTATCTATGAATGACCAACTCTACCATAGTACCTGAGCCATTGCATATTGTTCAAATGTGTGTCAGATTATTGAGTCAATAAAAAATACTATTAACTTGGAATTTATCCAGACATAAAAATAATTTTTACTTATTAATTTCAAAGTCTGAAAATCCATTGAGGAGTCAAGTCAAGTGAAATACTGGAAGGCAAAACAAACATGATAATTTTTCTTTTATTGTATTCTGACATATTTTGAAGGTAATGAAGACATCCCCATGACTAGAAGTCCTCGGGAATAATTCCTCTTGACTGCAGTAAGTAGCTACTTTTGAGCCACAGAAAGCTGATGAGCTTCAGGCTTCCCTGCTGCTAAGTTCATCTAACAAAGCACTCCTGATGGGTTCTGATTTTAAGGCCAATGGGCACCATATAGATTGGTTTGCTGTTCTCTTTCCTGAGTAAAAATAAAAGACTTTGAGATGTGCATTTTTATGTTGGTAAATAAATTCTGGTGTGAAATGGGAATCCAAGAATCAAGCCCAAGGCATCAAACACAAAAATAAAATGAATTGGTTTGCACATTGCCTTTGGTCCTTCCAGGACAAGTTCTTCATCGATGAACTAAAGCTGAAGAGTCAGTAGTCATCTGTACAACCATGTGTTTCTGTCCTGAAATTTAAGAAGACTGGGGAGAGATGTCGAATCATTTGAAAGTATTAACCATTTGGAAAAATCAGGCAATTGGGAAGGGAATGATATGAGAAATGTCCTAGCAGCTGTGACAAGCCATGTATTGAATCCAGCCAGAGAGAACCCGGAAATGGAGGCTGCATGCGGCAAAGCTAAAACAACAGAACTTCCCACTGTTTTGATCCAGCTTGATTACTGAGACAGATGCTAGACATTGAGCTACAGGATTAGGTATTTTGCTTGCTGGATTTTGGTTTTGTTTTAATTTAATGGTTTCTTTTGTACCTGTTTCTTCAATTTTAAAATAGGAAAGTTTAATTCATGCTATTATATCTTGTAAATATGTAGTTCATTTTTTTACAGGAGTTCACAATGAAAGGATTTTGGATTTAAAGGATTGGAACTACAAATGATTCTAGGAATTTAGAAACATTTAGAACTTTTAAGAATAGACTGAAGTCATTTTCTAAGATGAATATGAGATTTTGGGGACAAACGTGGCCTGGTATGATTTAAAGGCAGTATGCTTTGGTGTCATGTGAATAAGAATTAGAGATGTGTTAGTAAGCATTAATTGTCAATCATACCTAGGAGACAACTTTCTGAGTACATCGGAGGGTTTTTTCTAGATTAAGGTTGAAGTCTGGGCATACTGCAGAGAATTGGCTGCATAACTAATGTTCGAAGACCCAGCTCATTATGGAGTGAGAGCATTTCCTAGGCAGGTATGTGGGACTGATAGTCAGCTGAGCATAGCAAGCAGGCAATCTAGTAATCAAGTTTCCTCTGTTGCTTTCAGCTCTTGACTGGATGTATTGTAACTAGTTCCTTGTCTTTTGCTGCTGTGCCTCCTTTCCATGGTGGACTGTAACCAGGGATTATGACCCAGGGTAAATTCCTCCATTTCCTAAATTGTTTGAGTGGGCTCTTTGGTTGTAGCATCATGTAAAAAACTTAAAAAAGTGTCATATTTTGCCAAATATAAATGAATTTTAAGTGTGTAGCTGCTGTGGAATGCTGTCTCTATCCAAGCCTGAAATGGCCATTGTTATGGTTATTTCTCAGTACATGTGATTACTTGCAGGAGAACCACACAATATCAGGCCTATTGATATTCCATCTTAAAGGGGGAGGGGTCCATGATACTCCGCCTCTTCTGAGTTTAAATAAGCAGTTAACTGTCCCTGGGGGAGATATTTCTTTTCCCCCAATGATATAACCATCTATTAGTTGCTCATGCTTTTATAAGTAACTCTTACCCCAAAGTAGCCCCAAATTAAATTCTTTATTTTACCAGAGCAGAATCATTTCCTTTTGTTTTTCTGTCATTAGTATCCTCTCTGGGATGCTTGAACATTCACTCCTCAGGAAAAGTTACACAACAGCAGCAGCACATGCTTAAATGCTACAAAGGGAAAAGAGAATTGGATATTAGGTACTTAAAAAAGATCACTAATGGAAGGTGAAAACTGATTTTCTTACTTCAAAGAGATACTTTAAATCCTATTTTCTTTGCATCCCTTTAAGACAGTCAAAATACAAAACTACTGGATCTTACCAGTGGCTGAATTCTTGTGAATGAAATCAAAGAAAGAAAGTGATATTAATCTCATTTTTAGGATTTTGTGTAGAATATCTTTCTGGGAAATCTGATTAAATACATTATTGGGAAAAATTGATTATGGTTTCCACAATGGTATAAATTGCTTCAGCTGAAATAAAAAAGTGGGAAAATGAGGATGAGTTAAGTGATGTATGTGCATGCACTCCATGTCTGCTCGTTCCTGTTTCTGGCTTGCACAGACTATCTGCCTGAGCTACAGAGTGACGCACAGAGAGGAATGCATTTGAATTTATTTTCTTCATTCCAAGGTTTTATGTGCTGAATTAGCTTTGCAGTAATGAAGCTCAGGTGCAAAGGACAGTAGACTCCTCATTTTCGCCTTCAACTAGGGAAAGTTTAATGACTAATACTGTATTTATCACATCAATGCTTTTTATTCTCCTCAATTCAGGTTAAGTTTTGGACATCAGTCCTAAGTATGAGTTTTGAAATATAATTGTTCTGAGTTAAGTATCAAGTTATAAATTACAGACTTGATTCTGTATCATATAAGGGTCTGACATTGAGAAATAATATCCTGTCTGAATTCCAGTTTTCTCCACTATAAAAGAGACCATGGAAGCCAGATTGCTGGCTTGAGTCTGAGGACTCTGGCTTAGAAGTCTGTGTGGTAATTCTATTTTGAGTGATAAATAGCCTAATGTGATACATTTAATTTAAGAGTTGTGTGAAACGTGCTGATGTGATGATATGAACCAGAAAAATGTCCATATGTGGAAGATGCTAAATGAATGTTTGATGAATAAGTCAATAAAATGAATATTATTCCTCATCATTTATAGAAGAATATCACAGGAGTAAAGGTAATTGGCCACATTTAGCAAGAACTTGGCTTAATATCTGTTTCTGTATATAGAGACAAATATTAAAATCTATAACTTATAAGGTTCAATTTTCATTACTGAAGTATTAGTGCAATAGTATCCTTTGTGTGATTATTGTTAGGATATTATAATTATGTTATTAAGAATAGAATATAGTTTAGAATGATTTTTAGTTTTGTATTGGCTTGGAATTTGGCTAAACAATTGATATGCAATAAAATATTTTAAGGAGAATTGCAGAAGTGGTTCTGAAGTATTATCAATTGTATGCAAATTACTTATATTCTCAGGATTTTAGAAAGAAATAAAATTAGACTTACTTCCACACCCTAATTCACAACCATTTGGTCTGTAGCACTTATTTAAACCATGAAGTTTTAATTATAGGACCAACAGAATTGAGCACAGTGTAAAACATCTACCACTCTCAAGGGTACATTTATATTATGATCATAGAATAAGGAGTTGTTTTATGGACAAATTGTCCCAGGGTTGACAAGTCCTGCATTACATGACAGCTCTTTAGCCTGGACTCACTGAGCTTTGAAACTGACAGCCATCACCAGCACTCTTGTTCAATGCCGCTCTCCAGTGGTATGAATTGGTTTTCATCCAGTTGATTTACATTATGTTGGTTTTGTCTCTGTGATCTGAATTTCTTCTTCAGTTTACAACAGGTAAATTGTATTGATGTTATGGCATAATATCTTAGGAAGATTGTTGTCATAGTAAAGCAAACTAACTGATCTATCACATCACATATTTATGTCTTGTGATAAGAACAAGTAAAGTCTATTAATTTAACAAGAATCCTTGCAATACCTTATTCCTCATGTGGTATATTTGAGGGCTAGATATTTTCATCATATATATATATATATATATATATATATATATATAGCATATATATAGCATATATATTTTCCTATTCCTTGAATATTTTTATCCAGCCTTCCCCTGGCAGACTAACCACAGATTCATGTTCTATTTCAGTATTTTTTATGTATATATGCACATTTATTATACATAAATATATGTTTGGGTGTATATTTATTCTATATGTATATGAGAGTACGGAATATTTTTCTTTCTCTGTCAAATTTTATTCAATATAATGTCTTCTAGGGTCATATGTGGTAATATTATCTTATTAAAGTTAATATGTACCTGTCCAGTACTATCATCAATCTCACCAACCTCTCCTATCTATCTATCAATCTATCTATCTATCTATCTATCATCTATCTATCTCTATATATATCTATGTACCTACTTACCTATATGTCTAGCTGTCTATTTATCATCTATATATAAATCAATCATCTGTCAATCATCTGAACATCCATCTAAGTCAGATAGCATTATAAAATTCACATATTTCTCACATTTTGTCAGTTCATACATTGGCAGATACAGTTGTTTCAATATTTAGGGTTTTGTGAATAATACTGAAATTAACCCAGAAATTCATGAAATATAATTTAATCTTCTTTGGATTTATAGTCCAGAATAGAGATTACAGGGTCATATGATGATTGTATTTATGATTTTCACAGGCAATCACATACTGTTTTTAGTAATGGCTTTCTGAATCTTCATTGTGTAATCTGTTCCTGTTTACCCCAGATCTTTATGAGACACTTTCATACCTTTTTGGTAATCTTTAAATACATAGATATGTGATGTTATCTCATAGTGGTTTTAAATTGTATTCCCTGATGATTAGCGATGGTGGACACCATTTTATAAGCCTATAAAATATAGATCTATATCTAAAAAGTTCATAATTTTTATTTAACAAGTATGACATACTTGGTCAAATGCTTTTGCTTATTCTTGTGTTGTTTTTATACTTCATTTTCTTGAAGTAATAAATTGTATTATTGATTTATGCATGTAAAACCACTCATGGATATTACATTTGGCTAGTGAAGTATAATGTGTAATTTTTTTGCGTGTGGTGCTAAAGGTTGAACCTGGGGTTTTGTGCATATTAGGCATATGCTCTACCAGTGATCTATATCTTTAACACAGTGTTTATTCTTTAGCTGTTTTGTTGAATTGTTTGACATCATTTTATTGAGGAATTTTGCAACAACATTAATCTATGTAAAAAACCAAAGACACATTCTTCATTCCTTGTGTTGTTTCTGTCTAGCCTAGGCATCAAGGTGACATTGGCCCTATGAAATATTCCTATTTTTTGAAGAATTTAGCAAGTATAGATCGTAACTTGTTCTGAACGCTAGATAGAGTCATAAAGTCATCTGGGTCCACATGCACAGGAAAGTTCTTGTTGTTTCTTCAATATTGTTATTTGCTATTGATCTAGGTGCACTATATTCTTTTTAAAGAGCTTAACTATTCTAAGTTATTCAATTTGTTGGCATTTAGTTATAATCATATTATCATCACATTTAAATATTATTCACATTCTAAAAAGTTCATTGTTGGTTTTACTTTTATAATAACAACTCTTTTATTAATTTTTATTGGATTTTATGTTTTCAATTTTTTTCTGTTCTTTTATTAATTCCTTTTTAGAAGCTTTAAGAATAGTGTAGTTCTTTCATATGTACTGCTTATTGTTTTTCAATGTAGACATTTTATATAAAATATCAGTACCAAATTGTATTTTTCTGAATTCTGTAAATTTTCATTGGATTAATGATATTTGCAAATTTCTCAAATATATTTGAAAATTTCTTCTTTCAGTTCCTCTTTGATTCATTGACTGCTGTTTAGTTTTCATGCATTTGTGACATATTCAAAATTACTCTGGTGTTCACTTCTATTGCCATACCACAGTGATAGGAAATTCACTGGATTTTATTGCAATTTTCTTTAACTATTTGCTCCTTTTTTTGATATAACGTATTCTATTTTGAAAAATTCTCCATGTTTGCTAAAAAAGAATATTCTTTGTCTCTGTCTTTACCTTTTAGCATTTCCTGCTGTCATATACCACTCACTGGTGAGAAAAGAGCATGACTTTGAGGATGTTAATGTGCCTTAGTGGTAGAGGACTTGCCTACCATGGACAAGGTTCTGGATGCAATACTTTGCAGTTGATTCAAAAGTTCTGTTTGGGTTTGTTCAGTCCTATAGCTTTAAGTATGGTGTTAGTACTGTTCTATTTCTTTCTCCATGTCTCTTAATTTATTCTTTTTATATTTGTTTGCTCCAATGCTGAATGAATATGTTGCAAATGCTATGTCCACTTAATAAGCTTACCTTATAATCATTACATCTGACTTGCTGTCTACTTTGTGCATAAGCATAACTTCTATAGATGTCTTGGTTAGCATTTTCATAGAATATCTTACAACTTCAACTTCAGTCTTTGTGTGTTGGTACAACTTAATGAGTGTCATGATGAGCTTATAGTTCATTCTTGTTGGGCCCACCCAGAGATAATGGTCTGGGAGGGAGTGAGCAGAGCATGGCTTAGTGCATGGGACCAAATATGGCGCTGGGAGCTAGTGTCCTAGGCGTAACCCTGATCACATCACAGAGTCCTAATTGGCTTATAGAAGCCAACATAGATTTATGTTTAGTCTGACCTATGCAGAGTATGTGCTATACTGACCATCAAGGTAATTGGCTGGTGTTTCGCGCACTTGGATTCTTTGTCTATATAAGCTGATTTGTTACCCCCAATAAACTGAGATTTTGCTTTGACAAACTCCCCGTCCGTTGCCGAGTCTCTGGAGGGCTGAGGCAGAGGTGCGGGCGGTCAGGTCGTTACAGCCAGGAGCTGTGTGTATGAGTGAGTGATGGAGTGTCGCTTTGACAGACTCCCTGCTGTGCCCAGAGGCCCCTGGATTTGGGTGGGGGTAAAGGGTCTGCAGCATATTTGCCTTTCTCCGCCCTGATGGCCTGGAGCTGCCTGATGGCCCGGAGCCGTCACAGTGTGTGCCTGGGAGAATCGTCCCAGCAATTCTTGTTATGTGTCATGGTTTGATGTGTGAGTTGTGCCTCACAAACTCATGTGCTTGAATCTTTAGTTGCCTGCAAAGACTATGGCAACTTAAGGAGATATAACATTACTGGAGGAAGGCAGTCACAAGGCCTTAAGGTTGATTGCTCTCACCCTATTCCATGGGAGGTCTGCTCTTGTAGTTGGCCTTTGTTGCAGCTCTCAGCCTCCATGATGGATGTGATCTAGCCTTTCTTCATCTTCTGATGACAGCTATACTATTTCCACCATAAAGGACATTATCTTCCCTCTGAAATCATAAGCAGAATGAATCTCCTTTTTTTCTCTAAAATTGTTTGATTGTAAGTGTGTCTTACAGCAATAGCAACTGACACAGAACATGGTACCAGAGAAGTGGGGTGTTGCTGTGAGACTGTGAAACTGTGCCAGAAAGTTTTTTGAAACAAAAGAACCTGGTAACAAGAAATAAAGAAGTATCATAACTACTGAGATGCATCTAGTGTGCCTTTGGAAATATTTGCCAGGAGAAATATGGAGAACTTTGAGACTTTGCACTGTGAAAGTCATTGGGTCTTGAAGACAGGAAGGGCCATTCTAGTGAGAGCTTGGACGATTAATGATGCTGTTAGAGATGCAGATAATGGAAGCCCAGCTTGTGATGGTCTAGAGGGGAACAGAGCCTGTGTTTGGAACTGGATAAGGGGCAAATAGGATAAGGTATTGGCAGAGAGTTCAATTCAGTTTTACCCTTGTTCTGTAAGCTTGCCTGAAATTATATTTCAGTATTTGGTGGAATAGTTTTCAAGACAATGTAGTCTTAACAGTGTGGTAAGGCTGAATTTTAGCACTCTTGTTCAGCGTTATGAAGAAAAAGAGCAAGAAAACAAACAGAAAAAGAAAAACTGTAAAGCATGATTAAAAATATGAAACTAAGTTTAAAGAGAATACAAACAGCAAAGTGGAGGCTATTGCTAAAGAGATAAGCTCCACTAGTAAATCAATGTCTGGTCTTAATTTGAATTATAGAAGTTGTATACTGTGAGCAAATTCCATAAGGAAGGTTACCACCCATAAGAATACAAATTCTTTTTGAAGGGAACAACTTAAGGGTTGAGTTTCAAAGGAAACGTCTATCCCTTCTCTGAAGCAAATGTCCAGGACAGCTTCAGCACCTAGGAGCTAAATCAGCTATAATTCAAGAGGGGCAATCTCCACCTAGAGAGTGAATTAGAATTTGACAAAGTCATCTACATGGTCCTAATTTTAGAGATATCAATGATACAAGAGGGAGAAGGTGATGCATCCCTCCTCCAATTTTCAGAAATTGAGAAAATCAGGTATTTTGTGACAGGTTTGTAGGTCCAAGGACATAGCCTGCAGTCTAGAGGCCCAAAGATGGCACTTAATGTACAGAGTTAAAGCATGGTTTGCCATTGAGAAGTGAAGATGTTAGAGATGCTAGAACCAGCATGGGATATCTGCCAAAGAAAGCTGTATAAAATGGAGGAGCCATCCCAAGAAAATGATGTGTTCTTTGAGTAAAACTGATGCCCTTTGGAACTGAGAACAAGAAGTTCCTATGTTGGATTTGAATTTGAAAGCATTTAGAATTTTCCTGCTATTTTTGGTCTTGTTATAGATTAGACTTTCCTAGATATGCCCCCATTCCTCCCTTTTTGGAATGGGAATATTTATTCTATTCCATTGTATTTTGGAAATATGTGTCTTGTTTTCTGATTTTTTAGGAAGCTTTGATTTGAAATTTTAGTCTGTGTTGGGATTACTGATGTAGTCTATGTAGACTTTAAAAAGTGGACTAAGTATGGCTTGCATAATGACATGGCAATGAGTCTATGGGGACCAGAGGTGGAGGGTCATGGTTTGAAGTGTGAGTTTACCCCCCATAAGTTCACATGTTTAGGTCTTTAGCTGTTTAGGAAGGCTGTGATAACTTGCTAGAGGAAGATAGTCACAGGGTATGGGCCTTGAGGTTGATTAGCCCCACCCTACTTTGAGGAGAGGTCTGCTCTTGCAATTCACCAATTTTGCAACTCTCATCCTTCTTAATGGATGTGACTTTGGATGCTTCCAGCATCTGTCAGCCAGTCATGGACTGTATCTCCCCTCTTGAACTGTAAGTTGAATAAATATTTTCTCCTCTAAGTTGCTTGACTTTGAGTGTTGTCGCAAAGCAACCAAGTATCCAGTACATTATGTTATCATTCAGCATTTTATTGAAGAGTTTAATGAATGAGTCATTACTTGCTGACAAGTAAAAACTTCCTCCTATTTTATGAATTACTTTCTAGTCACTTAATAGATAATTTTTCTCTTCCTCCTCTTCCTTCCCCTCTTCCTCTTCCTTCTTTTCCTCCTTTTCTTCTTCTCCTTCTCCTTCTGCTTCTGCTGCTTCTGCTTCTTCCTTGTCTCTCTCCCTCTTAAGCTTAGGTGAACTTTTCTGTAGAGTAAGCTCTTATTCCTCCTTATGATTTATTTGTATATTTTTGTTAATTTTTGTTTTTAATGCCATTTGGTTTTAAGTAAAGCAATCATACTTTTAATGAGATAAAAGCTTGAATTTGGCCATCTACAAATATACTAGATTTCATCATCCTCCCCAATTTGTATTTTCATTGCTACAGGTTGCATCTCCTTCTATTGGGTATCTTTTAGCAAGTTGTAGATTTTTATATTTACTTCTATTTATCATAACTTTAAAGCCCTTGGCTATTATTTACATATAGGAAGGAAGTTCTTTCTTGTCCTGAACTATGTCTCACTGAAGCAAGGATTTGAAGAAGCAGAATATTTTGCTACTCTCTCTAAATAGCCAGATAATCTGGATTTTTGTACTCTTCAGGGTTTCCTATATCCCAGCTATATTCTAGTACCTTCTTTTAGAAACTTGAAGCTTTGGTCAGTGAATGAACACAAGCTATTTTTCTGTATGTCGTATATCATCTTTAATTTCTTTTGCTAATTTTTGTGATTTTCATTAAAGAGACCTTTTTCTCTAGTGATTAAATATTCTGGGCAGGTTATTCATTTATTTTTAACTGTTATAGATAAGGAAGCTTTCCTGATTGATATTTCTGATAATTGACAGATAGCAATACTAGTAGTGTTTTTGTGTTGATTTTTTTCATATTACAATTTATGAATTTGGTTTCTTTCTGACAAGTATGTGTGTGTGTGTGTGTGTGTGTGTGTGTGTGTGTGTGCCAGAACTTGAATGTTTGTGCCTATGGAGGCTGTCATAGTTAGGCACAGTATCATCTTGACAGTTGAGAGTTTTGAGCTCTGGGCACATTTGTGGAGAATTACTGGTTGGGTTAAGTCCAGAGCAAACTTGAAGGAGATTGTCTAGCTGATGTAGAAGGGCCCAGGTGGGTGAGATTAGGCCCTGGAATAAAACACAAAGCTGGTTGAGAGAATTGGCATCCTTCTCTATACTTGGACAGACATGCTGGCCTGGCAAGTAAGGATCATCCCTCTCTCAGCTGTTATGTAGAGATGGTATGGGCAGTTCCCTTGGCCTGGTGTTGGTGCATGCTCTCTCATCGAGCTGGATAGACTGTAACTGGACTATCATAAGAAAATAAAAGCCTTCTTCCCTTAAGGTGTTTGATGGTCATTTATCAGGAACCATGTAAACAAACTGCAAGAGAAGCCCAAGGGTGACTTCTGATATCATCTTGGATTGTTCTACCTCCTTGTTGCTTTGCTCTGGAATTTATAGAGTCTGTCCTCCTGTGCTGAAATTACAGGTCACCACCATTTCCTTGCAGCAATTTTACATGGGTTCCAGAGATCTGGACTCAGATCCTTTTGCTGGCAAGGCTTTAATCCCTGAACCATCTCTTCAGCCCAGATGCACCATTTCAGCATAGCATGAAGCAAAGAAAACACAAAAGATTAAAGCAACATGATTAAAATTTACATAAATTTCATTAGTTGGCAATTTATGGATACTAGAAATTAGAAGAGGGATTCTAACAAAAAAAGTAATGATGAAAAGAGAGGCATGAAGACATTTTGGAGTGTTGTGATGTTCGATATCTTTACAGAGTTTTGGTTTTTCTATCTAGTTTATCAAGCTATCTACTTAAGATATTTATTATATTAAAGTTTCTCAAACTATAAAAATTATGAATTGGAATAAAGACTTTTCTATTAATGGTGATATACAATAGGATTCTCTTTTTTTCAGTTCATGAACGCCTCTGCCATCAGGCTGCACTTTGCTTCCTATTGGCTTAGAATTTGACTGGATAGCTCATCCAGGCATTATTCACAGGGTAATTTGCTAGATCACATCTCCCATTGAATTTCTCTTGAATTCCAGTTTCATAAATCCTGCTCTTTCCTGGAAATCATTATACCTATACATATAATCTCAGTAAAGGAAAACATAATTCAAACCAAGTGTGTTATATTTTACATAAACTAGTTATTTCAATTAAGAGATGATTTAGTCTTAAAATAAGTATGGAGCACATGGTATTTACAGCTACTGTCTAGAGATCAGCAAGAAATGAGCATAAAATGCACTGTATAGTCTCTCAGGATTTAATAATAATAATAATAATAGACCAATTTGATAATAGTGCTGAAATTATGAAACCCTGCTGTATATTAGTGTGTGTGTTGAGATAGCAAGCATGAGTACTTACAAACAGTGTGTAATCATGAGTACCACAAAGTTAGAAATTTTAATCTTGAAAGAGTAATTAGGAGGGCTATAGAGGTGAGTATTTTATATGGAAATATCATGACTGCTACATATCAGGCATAAACAATATGCTCATCATCATCCAAGAATGATAATGTTAGTCCTGTCTCTACAAAGTTGTGGAAATTAGATGAGTTAACATAGACTAAATGTTTAAAATTGTGCTTGGCTCATAAAACGTGTCCAATAAACATTTTTAATTGTTGACACTAACATTCTGTTGGTTTTACCTTATCTATTTCTCCTTTGATTTTAAATCTTTCATACAGTTCACAGTATATTTCAGAATTTTTCCCCAATTTATGAGGCTTGCCATAATTCCTCCTACATGTAGTTAGCATGAAGCATTTGTCTAAAACACAGTAATAATCTTGCCACTGTCCCACTTAAAATCCTTCAAAGGTTTCCACTGTTTACAGAACAAGGTCTGCATTTCCTGGCATGGGATAGAAAGAAGAATAGTTGTTCTACGAAAGTCAGCTTTAGTGCTTACACTTCTTGTAACCTCTATTCCAAATTGTCAAACTACATGCTCTTATCTAGATCATTTTTAAATTTTATTCTCTGAGAAGTACAGATGTTAAGGATAAAATGAGTACAATTCAGTTAAAAAAATTGCTAAAAGTTAAATGTAAGTCCTGAGAATGAGTCTTTATTTAGTAAAGTCCTGAGAATGAGTCTTTATTTAGTAAAGATAAAAATGATTTCTAATTTCAGAGAACTTAAGTTTTAATTGCTTTCTCTTAATCATGTGTTTTGGTTTGGGAAATAATTTTCTGATTTCCAGTTATACACTTATTTGTAGATGGTTTTTCTTTTTTCATTTATAATATTTAATGTATTTATTTTTTTGAAGTGTAGGTTCTTTTTTTTTTTATTTCCACTCATACAAACTTAACAGGTACACCGGTCCCTTCCCTCCCTGCATCCCCCCATCCCCCTGTGCCTCCCTCCTCTCCCCCTTCCCTCCTCATCCCCCAGTGCCTCCCCCTCCCATCCCCGGAGCATCCTTTAATGAGCATGACAAACTCTCCTCTGGGTCCTCCTCTCGGATGAGGTGCAAGGATCCAGTGGCATGTTCCCCTTAAGCTTAGGAACACTACTGTGGCTGTCAATCCCTTGCTGCCAAGGATCTTAGTGCCTTTAGCAAACGCTAGACTTTGTGGGGTCAATAGTGTGTTTGACATTGCCCAGGGCATGCAAAGTCCAAATATGATTGCTTTGGCCCTAACTTGTGTGGAGTATCTTGCATATCATTGCTCCTCCCATCCTTGTGCTCTTACAATCTTATCATCCCTCTTCCGCAAATTTCCCTGAGCTTCAGGATGGGGAGAGATTAGGCTGGCTTAGTTCCAGGTGGTTGATATAGAGTCTCTGATGTTCTGGATTATGGTTTATTGATTTTTTTTTCAGTTTTGCTGCTCCTGCAATGCCCTTCACTCCATCCTGATGGGTATTGGATATCGCCCCCTGGCTGGAGATAAAAACCTGTTAAATTAGAGTCTTTTTATAAGATTACATTCAAGGGTAGATGTAATAAAAGTAGGAAACCGCGGTGAGAGAGGGGTCAATCGCCCATTTGCGAAATGGTTACTTTCTATCTGCCAGACTATACACCCTCCCCTTCTGGTAAGATCATACCCCATCCATTGTAAATGATCAGGAAGGAAAGTCTGTGAACTTAACCAGATGTCTCATTACCTACTTGTAGTCCTTCATGGTGGTCTATTTGCTCTGCTGTTACATGGTCCCCTCTCTCCTTGTTTCTGGTGTGTCCCTCCTTCCCATCCCTCCTGTTCATAATCTTTGCAATTACTGTAGGTATTACAGAGATTTATCTTTGAGTGTCTCTAAGTGGGTTTGGTACTAGAAGCCACCTATTAGGGAGTACATATGGTGCTTAATTTTCTGTGTCTGGGATACTTCACTCAGTATAATTGTTTCTAATTTCATCCACTTCCCAGCAAATTGCATTAATTCATCATTTTTGATGGCTGAGTAGTACTCCATTGTATAGATGTACCACATTTTCCTTATCCACTCGTCAACTGTTGGACATTTGGGTTGATTCCATGTCTTTGCTATTGTAAACAGTGCTGCTATGAACATTGTGCTTGTGCTATCGAGGTGAATTTTTGCTGCATGGGGGTTTATTCCCAAAAGTGGAATCACAGGGTCATATGGCATTTCAATCTTTAATTTCTTTAAGAATCTCCAGATGGCTCACCAGAGTGGCTGTTTGAATCTGCATTTCCACCAGCAATGTAGGAGAATTCCCCTCTCTCCACATCCTCTCCAGCATTTGTTGTTTGAATTGTGAATTTTTGCCATATGTATGGTTTTTCTTAAGTCTTAGAAATTTACTGCAAGTTACTAATAACATTGGAGATATGGCTTAATCATTTCAGACTGGAACATTTCAGGCAGATGGCTGCAGTTCTAGAGATAAGCAACTTGAGAACTTTGATCTGATGATCAGTTATCAATGCATCTTATAACATATCCATTGTGTTTTTACTTGATAATTCTTTGCTGTAAGACAATACACAAGCATCTTAGTGGTTCCAGATTAGATAGAATCCATTTGATCAGGAATTTCTTGGTAGAAGACTTTCCTGAAGGCATAAGCAGGAGGTCTCTGTAGGTCAGCACAGTCATCAAGAGGCACAGCAAGCAAAAGTGCAAGAGGAAACAAGGCCAGGGTATTAAATTTCAAAGCTCCTCCCATTCACTACCACCCCAACCCCTATGACATGCCTTTCTATAGCAGGCTTTTCCTCTTAAATATGCCACAACCTTTTCAAACACTAATACCAGCTAACCATTTCAAACACATGGGCGTGTTGCAGGGAGCACTCATACTCAAACCATGACACCTTGCTGGAGAATGGATTGGATTCTTATTTTGCCTTGTATTTTAGGACCTAAATAAGGCTGATTAGAAATATCAATCCAGTTGTTTTTCTAGTGCCTCATACAACTTGATCAGTTGACCATGGTCATGCCTACACTTGTCATTATCTTTTTCAACACGTGAAAAATGAAGAAATATATATATTACATATATGCATATAATGAAAAATACATAAAATGTCTAATGCAAATGAATGTCTTTCTTTTTTCCTCCTGCAAATTAAACCAGACATAAGTGTTTAATATTGTTATAATCACATGGTCAAGATTCACTATAATATGAATAAATGTAAAAGGTGACCAAAGATATGGTAGTTATGATATTTCATTGCAATGAAAGAAATTTAACATTTCTAAGATAGATCACTATTTCCTTGCTTGTAAAAATCAATAAGAGATTGCATTTTAATTTTGTAGCACCTAGTATATTTAGTGATAAAAATCACAGGTTTAAATAAAATACATTTAAAAATATATTGCACTGTGAAATGTTTCTCTGATGACATCACATAAAATGTCAGAAGCAAAAAAAAAAGTGATTAAAAATGTCAATCCATCTAGGAAGTCATTACAGTAAGACTTGTCCTTCTCAGACCTGCA
The DNA here is from genome assembly GCA_023101885.1 of Typhlomys cinereus. Lineage (NCBI taxonomy): Eukaryota > Metazoa > Chordata > Mammalia > Rodentia > Platacanthomyidae > Typhlomys > Typhlomys cinereus. The sequence continues at coordinate 2,193,947 of JALPQD010000284.1, forward strand.
TAATGACTGACATACCAGTAAGACTCCATATATGACCTAGGAAGTCAAGAAAGGAAAGAACAAGTGGAAACCTTGGGGTCTAAAGCTGGATACCCATATCAGTGGGGTGGCCTGAAGATAGGCAACTTGATATACCACAGAAGCCTGAATCTTCACAAGTATAGACAAGCCAGACAAGTCTGGGGTCCATAGAAGCATACAGGCAGGAGGGTGGGAGGGAATAGGAGGGATTGATGAAGGGAAGGGAGAGAAGGGAGGGAGGAGGGATGGAGAGAAACAGGGATGAGTACTCAATATTTTTGTAAAAGTGGAAAAATAAATAATAACAAAAAAGAAAAAATGGCAATCCATTGTTAAACCACATGGATGTATTATGAACAACATGAACAGTTTGAGAATTACTGGTAGTTATCTGAATGACTTAGCAAATTTCCTTGAAACACATCACAAAAATACCATGTATTATAACTCTACACTTGTGTTTTAGTTGATACTTAAAATAATAAGAGAGAGTGTCTTGTATGCTCTCCTTAGTTTCATATTTATTCTTCAGTATATATGAGGTTGGCATTACCATTAAATAGGTTGACATCACCATTAAATCTGTTATATAATTAAATCTGTTATATATGATATCTGTTATATAATTAAATGTGTGTCAGTAAGAGTAATCAGCTTATTATTGGTTTATTGATTTTTTTTCCTGATATGAAAGCAGTCCATCCAGAATCTGGGAATATTTGATCTGTCACACTATTCTTATGCTGAAGTCCAAAGGTCAAAATTAGTTTTAACACCTAAATTCAAATTAATGAGTTGGAAATTTACAGGGATTGTGTTCTGCCTTCTGGTAGCTTTGAAATACTGTGCTATCTAACTTTTAGTGACCCCAAGAGAAAGTCAGAGAGATGTGAATTAAAAGCCAAAATAAAACCTCCACTTACAGTGCTGGATTGCCTTCTACATTTTACTTCTATCTACTTTGGAGGTGAAATTTATGCTTTTACACTTTTTCTAGATTTTTAAGTAAAACATGTCTTATATAGCCTTCACCAACCAACTTGGTGTTCTTGTTTAAAGCTCAACTCACATGATATGCACTTGGATCATTAAACTGAAGGACTTGTACAGTCATGATTTTAATGAAGCATGTTTGAATAATTATGCTAATTTACAAAGCACTAGAATCAAATCAAGTGATCAAGGTTTTCATGATTGCTATCATGTGTTCCTAACCCCCCTCTGTCACCATTATGACTGGCTGAAAAAAGAAGTTTTTCTTAGGAATGTATTTAAAAATGGTTATTAATCAATGCTGAATATTAGAGAAAAATTATGAGAAGCATAAAGAAATTTATGTTCGGTCTCTGTACTGGACTATATGTGACCAAGTAGGTAATATTGTTCTACAGCACATAAACCTAAATACTGCCTATAATCAATACTGTACTCTGCCTTGACAGAAAGCTGAATTTTTATCTGTTAAATGTATGAGCTTGGGGGCAGCGATGTGTCTGAAATGGTTTAACTCTGAAATGTGATGTGCTGCAAAGGGAGTTGATTGACATCTTTGTTTATTGAAAAGTATTACATGAACAGCAAAACACAGGCAGAAGCAGAACTCTCCATTGCAAAATGCAGCTGTGTTGTTTTTCAATCGTATATGCCCTGCCCCTTTGAAGCGTCTGATGTAATAAAACCAGAAGACATAAAACAAACAAGAATCTTCTTGATTCAACACTCAAAAATTTAGATGTTCTTTTTTTTCTTGGTTCAGGGTAAAATCTTTTCGTAATACCTTTTCTGCTCTGATTTTTTATTCTATTTGTTTTTGCAGAACCATTACATTTTAAAAGTGTCCTCTTACCTTTATTAACTTGAATATAAATCCAGAGTTATTTAATAAGAAAACAAATTAGAAGGGGTTAAATATTTTTATGTTTCCTCTATAAAGGAGAAAAGGACATTAATGATACTAATCTCAAAGCACTAAACACGCAGAATAAGAAATAAAGTTCCCTTAAATTTTATGTTAGAATAATTATCCCCTCAATATAATTTGCCCATGTTTTATTAAAGCTTTATTATGTCAAGGTAAATAGAGGTTAATGCTGCTGTTACTTCTTCGAATGAAGTATTATCTTTAATCTTGCTTTAATAAAATAGTGGTAAATTGCACAGTAGGGGTAATCACCAAGGGCTAATTTAGAGAGTTGTAAAATCCTTTACCAACTATGTACTGTAGTTAAAAATAGAAGTTATCTTAAGAAAACATAAGTTGTAATATAACTTGGAGGAAATTAGAATACTGACATTAGTAATTTTAATTACTTGCTTAATTAAGTAGATGCTTATTAGATACCTACTATGTGCAAGTGACTATCTGGCTGTGCCAAAGGTATGCAAGGATGTTAATGTGAAGTTTCCTTCTATGGAGATTATGGTTAATTCCTTGGCAAATACTCAATTAACTGTGGACTATGAAGCTTGCCATATAGAAACATCTCTGTTGAGCATGTTTTGAAGACAGTTTGCTTTAGGAGAGAAATTGATGAAGGGACACCCAAGTGGAGCTCTGAAGGAGGTGTGTTGGTGGAGTGGAAAGGATATTTGGGGTATACTAGTGGTATAAACAAAGACATGTTGCAATTACTCTGCATGGTTGCCAATAAATTCACAACCATCAGGACAAAGGGTACTACTTTGGTTTGTGGTTCTTGGTTATGGTTCATTGTCCAGCTTGACAGGAGAGCTCATACCAATGTCAAGGACCCAGGGAACGGGTCACACCATATCCACAGAACATCAATGAAGGGACAATCGTCTGGCCAAATATATTGAAGAATGCCAACTTAGAAAACCATTTTATCTACCTGCCCATGGAAAAGTCTCATCCATTGTAGAGTGGGTTTCCCCCATCAATTGGACAGTCTCCTGCAGGCTTGCACAGGGTTTAACTCAACCATTTTCCAAATGTGTCCAGAGATTAAGCTGTGAATTGTCAAGTTTACACCTGTATCAAACTATGACAGAACTGATATTGAAAATTACCAGATGTTCACTCAGTCCTTTCTTACTCTTTCAATTAAAGCTGAAAGACAATTCAGAGATGAAAGACTGATGAGATGAATGGGAAGGTTATATATGGCCAGTGGGCAGTGTATGTTGATAAACTTTAGAAGAAAGCAATCATATCACACGCAGAATTATCTTACACACTACTAAATCACAGACTATAAACATTATTAAGGCTATACAAAAGAGAAAAGAAAATATTGCTTTTTCTGAAGTAGAAGCACTAAGGTTTTCATCCTTCTTTGAATACATCCTAAGTTGTTTCAATTATATTATCGTAGTGCCAATTGTATAAAATACTTAGAATATAGATGTATAGGAAGAATCATTTATATTGAAAAACTCAGATTGGTTGGAAAGGGGATTTATAGACTTTGAAAGCATTTGAACATGAAAACCAGGAGAACAAAAATTGCTGTAAATAGACTTAGAAGAATATTAATTATATAAATTCCAGTTTTTAAAAGTATTTGACTGAGTTTCTAATATGAATAAAAAGAGAAATATTAACAAGGACCCAGGGAACCTTAAAAATTCAATTATTTAAAGACATGTAAATTGAAGTGAAATTTTTCAATGCAAAAAAGGAAATAAATTGTGTATGGAACATATATGGGGAATTGGGGTTGAAATGGGTCATTATCAACAAATCAGTAACATATTGTGATTGAAATCCTAATGTTGGAGTCCAGCCCCAGAATTTGAGTCTTGCTCTTGTTAATAATATGCTGAGCCACATCTTGAGTATATATAGTGTTGCCTTCACTTATTTTCTTTGGTAATTATAAATGGATAAAATTCCATTGAAAGGAACCAGAGTTTACTTTTTTTGATCAATCACATTTTTTGGAAGTACAATATGAAATTGGTTTTGAACTCACATGTCACAACATGGACAATGTACCGAATGTGACTCTTCTCACATTACACAGCTCATTTTATCATGTTCCAATTTCATTTTTTTTTCCTGCAAGTCATATAGAAATTTAAGGTTAGGTTTGGGCTTTTCTAAATTTTCCACTCATTCTTCCTGAACTTCAAAATTGTTTTTGTTCTAAACTCTCCAGTCTTTTCCTGAAGTATTATGGCAGTTTCAGGTATAATCAGAAATTGAAAGACTGCTTTTACCTTCAACAACTAAACAAACCAAGGCCTTAGTCACAAAATTCAAGCAAGGAGCGCTCTTTACCTCTGTGCTTCTGTGCTACTAAAAACAAGTCTAACTACCAGAACTCATCCTATTGGAGTCCGCATAACATGTGGTTATGCCTTGCTATTATGCCTTGCTTTCTGGACTTAAAGGGAAGGGGGGAGAGAGAGAGAGAGAGAGAAAGAGAGAGAGAGAGAGAGAGAGAGAGAGAGAGAGAGAGAGAGAGAGAGAGAGAGAGAGAGAGAGAGAATAGCTCTTTCAGCTTGGTGTATTGTGCTCTAAAAAGGAAAGATATAATGTGTTCTTAAGTACTAAAAAAATTCTTGTAGAACTCTTCTGGAATGAGCACAAAGGGACAGAGAAATCAAATGTACATGATGTTCATTTTTAATTTTCCTGCAGGTCTTATTCTAAAGCAAACAACTGTACATTGGATGACTTTTGTATCTGACAAGCCATTTCCTTCTGATTCTTACAAGCCTCTGTGACAGTAGGTATATAAAGCTTTGAGTGAAGATCTGAAGCTGTTATTAAAATGGAAATATTCAAAGCAGAAAGGATTCCATGAGGGTCTGTTCTGACGACACATTAATGTATTTGAAAGGATATTAAAGCTTAGCAAGAGGGGAAATAGTCTTAATGGCAAAATGTAAAGCTGCTTAACAGAATTATGCCTCAGACCCTGTGTTAGGTCTAAGAAACATCTCATGTAATTCAGAGTAAAGCTGTTCTGTTCTGAGAGCTTTTACAGTTTTATAGTTTTCTAATTTGAGGTACTGGTGTTTTATAGTTTGAAAGTTTTGCTCTCCTTTGTGCATTATAAAGCCAAATAATATTAATAACATTTCTCCTCATGTGTTTGTAATTGAACTGTGACACTGTTGAATCACTATATAAATTTCTTTCTTATATAACCAAATTTATCAGATTTCTTGCACTGATAGTGAAGGAAGATGCATACAGCGAGTATCATATTATGGAAGTAGCACAAAAAAGATAAAATGAAAATTAAGTTTGTACCAAGAAAGATCTCATTTCTTAGCATGAGCACACCTGACTCCATTCATGTATAAATGTAGAATGCTCTTAATAAACATATTGGTCAGGCAGGAAGCTCAAGTGGAACCAAGATCCAACATGATGGTGTGGTTGTGGTTGTCAGGTTTGCTTAGGTTAGAGTTATCCCTATTTTCTAAATATCACAAGGCAATAGAAAGCAGTTTTGATGCTTTTCATTCTTCAAGATAACAACTCTAATCAAAGATTCTGAAGCATGCCACAAAGACAATGCGATAGAAAAAATGGAAAGTATTTCTCTTTTTAATTTAAGAAAGTGAATGATAAAATAGAATAAAAACTGAAGTGTCTGCTATTGTACTTATAGTTCATGTCAGGACATGAGCTTCACATTGCAATGTAAAAAGAGCTAAAGCAGCATATGGAAAGAAGTACATGCCACATAAATTAACTCTAAGATGTCAGAAAGGCATAAAAGCAAAAGAGACTCAGGACTACAGCATTGTAATAGTGAATCATCTAAGACCAGAACCACTTAATTTTCTTATGAAAGCACTTAAATTCTAATAAATCCTTGAGATACAGACATCAAATTTATAAACAGCTCAGGATTATCATTTGGATTATTTTCAGAGTCTGTTTGTCACTCTATGTATCCTCCAAGGTAACGCCCTAAACTGATTTCAAGAGTATCATTTCTACAAGATCAAATTGTATTTTGCTTTGACAAAGATTGATCACTAGACACATATATGCAGAATGTACTTACCAAAAGATAATTGACAGCAACCAGGGTTGGAATTCACATTATACATTTCATTCATGAATGCAGTAAATTTATATTTTCACGTCTAAATCTGGATTACCATCCCCATTTCTTTTCCCATTACAACCTTTGTTTTTCCTTACCTGTCTCTCTATTTTCATGAGAGACATTCCTAGGTTGTTTATATTTCTGATGAAAGATGAAAAAATAGATAATTCTTTTCTCAATTGACTTGTATTTTTCTCCTTCCACTTTTGCCTATTGGTACTAGTTTTATTCTTCCAATCATATGATGCCTTTTATGATATAATTTTATAAAAGTAGTATAGTTTAATAGTAATCATTATATTAAAGTAACTTGAAGCTAATCTGAATCCTGATGCTTCCATTTGAACAAGCATAAATTTATAGCCCTGCTTTCGATATTCAGTGTATAGCAGAACTAATAGTAACTACATCCCAAACTGCTGCAAAGGGTTAAATAAGGTAGATTTTCTCTTATTTGCTCTTATTTTATGATTAACATTCATTTATCAGTGCATTCTTTTTTATTATATAAGAAATAAAATTGTAAAATAAATAAGATGGAAGGTAAAGGAAAGACAAAAGATGAAGCAAATGAAATTATAAAATAATTGCACCTGAAGTACATTTCCTAGTCAATCAAAAGTTAAATTTCAGTCTATTGAAATCCAGTTCAATTCATTACATGTATTTGTCTTCACAAGAGGTACAGTTACAAAAAGATGAAAAATGCACAAGTAGCACAGTGAAAAATGAAGCAAATAAAATTTAGGTCACATTAAGGGTGGTGCAAAAATATTAATTTCAAACAAAATGGACAGAAATAGTCTCACAGTCATTATGGATGATTAAAAGGACTGATCTAGGATAAAAATGCTTCTAATTACAAGCAAAAAATAATTTTGTTTTATACTTAGCAATTTAAAATTTCTCAAAATAGTCAAACTGTTGGCAAAATTCTAAGTCAAACCTTCTTGGAAATTGTAGGTCAAATTACCTCTATTACATACATAAATAATTGCATGTTAACTGAATGATTAATTAATGCATAAAATACCATAAGAATGGACAATTGAATGTGAATCTAACATATGTTTAACTGATATGTTTAACTCAATAATTATAATATGTTTATTAACATACCATTAAGAATCCTTTAATTTTTTCAAAGACTTGGAGAGATCAAAATTTTTGACAATAGTGTAATTAACTTAGTTATTAATCACCAAATAATCTCCAAAACTACCAAACATCTCAAAGTTAAAAAGTATAAGTATTTCCAGAATGCCACTATCAAAATTTCAGCTACAAAAATTTAGATAGAATGTGAATACTAAAATGTTCATAATAGAAATGAGACAAGTCAAAACTTCCAATTTACGAAACCAGAAAAACAATATAAGAAAATCATTGGGGAAAAGAACAGTTACATGTACAGAAATTAATGTTACAGAAAATAGATACTTCTTAGCATCGATAAGGTATTTACAAAACATTAAAATAATAGACAAAATCTCAGCAAGTATTAAAGAAGAAATAAGAAGAATCCTCTATGCAATTTTAGGAATGAAAATGTGAATATGGGATCAAAGTTGCAGAAGGGAATAATATGAGGGCTTTACAAATATATGAGATTAATAAAGCATTAGAATATAATTCTCAGAACTAAGGAAAATTAGTATTTGTCATGGTGTGAAACGTGTCCCCCATAGTCTCATGTATATGGCAAGGTAATGGCACCTTGAGAGGTGGAGTCTTGCTGGAGGAAGGCAGTCACAAGGGGTGGGCCATGAAGTGGATTAATCCCACTCTACCTCCAAGAGAAGTCTGCCTTTGCAGCAAGCAGTCTTGCAGCTCTCAGCCTCCAAGATGTCTACAGTGAGGTAGCCTCCTCCAGCTTTGGCCAACCAGCCATGTTGGCTCTGCCATTAGAAACTGTGCCCCCCCCACCTCTGGAACTGTAAGATGAATAAATCTCCCTTTCTCCCTTAAGTTGCTTGACTTTGGGTGCTCTCTTGGCAATAGTTAAGAGTAACCATTACAATATTAAAAAGAATTTTTTTAAAAAAGAAAATTAAACAGATTGCCTCTGAAAATTCTAAACATCCTGTAAGGAGGTGTGCACCTATTATGCAACCATTATAGCACTTGGAGCATTAGAATCACAAATTTTATTGCAGCCTGTGATACATAGTGCGGTCTATCTCAAACCAACCAAAATGAAGGAAAAAACCCAACAATAACACAGATACCACCAGCAACAATCCTGATAAAATCAAATCCAGTGATGAAAAAAAATCATACATTAAAAAACTGTTAGATATATCTAAAAACATATCAATACATAAGGCACGAGGTGATCAATTTGCTTCTTTCACAGTTTAATTTTTGTTTATAAGATATTGCTGATATTCAATCATTTGTTCTGTTATTATTTTAACATTTTTGTATCTTACTATTATTCTGATGACTGGAGGTATATGGGTTTATTAAAGTTCATCAGCTGCATCATGTTAAATCTTGAGTACAGAGAAAACATAGTAAACCTTGAGGTTAATATTGTCCTTAAGAGCTTAAACACTTCAGGATTTCTTTTACATTCTTATGTCCTTAAAATCACACTTTTGTTGAGCCATAATTATTTTTGCTATCTGATATAGTGTGTACATCACACAGTTACATGGAAGTATAGAGAGGTTTGTAACTCCAAGTACTGCCAGGATAGTCACTTGCGGTCACCATTGAATTACCTCTTGAGGGAGGAGCATGATATTTTGTTCACCTTTCTGCATAAAATAAGCAATTGGACATAATTGTGCAATCAAATCCTGCTCTAAATTAAGTATAATACAATGGATACTGATTTTTGTACAAAGCAAAAACACTGACCTTCACATAAAATGATTTTTTTTTTGTGTTTATTTCACTTTCCACTGTGGGTTGGAGAACTTTGGCTTGTAATTCAGGGGCATCATTCAGAATTAAGAATAGAAAATTCTAGTAATGTTGGATTTATGGGGTAGAAATGTGGGAAGGACTGTTCAAGTCTTCAGAACTACATGACTAAGTTAACGTGAATCTAGAGAAAAGTTTTAAACTAGTTTTTCCATGAGAAACTTCTTCAGACTTTTCCAAGCATAGGTAGGAAGCATGAAACTTCCAAAGCATTGTAGATGTTAAATACTTCTTGAGTTTCTTATATCAGTTCTATATACTGTTCCTAGCTCTCATTTAGTCTTTTTTCCTCTAAGTTTTGGTGGCTTCACAATGTCCTAATTATGTGATTCACTCTTTCTTATCTTCATTTGAAGAAGATCCACATGGTAATAAACAAACAGATCTAAAAGATAAAGCATGGAGTACACTTAGTTATAAGTCAGGTTGCAGTATGTTCACAAGAATCAGTAATGCCGTGAAATGTTCTATATTACTATAATTCATTTCTGAAGACAAATGTCAAAGAAAGAGTAATTAGTAAACCTTTCACTGTCTGTACAAACTGACTTTTTTTCAAATTAGGTAATAATAATGAAAAATAATAAGAAAAGAATGACCACACCATTTGCTAACGTATCAGTGCATGTTAGGTTCAGTAACCTAGTCATTTTCCATGCTCAGTACACATTACTTTTTAGAGAAGTTACATACTTATACTTTTAAAATTCCTACTTATATGCCAGTGAAGCTCACATTTACATCTTTATTCTGGGCTCTTTTTTTAGCTCCATATCTGAATATCTTCTCGCCTATTGGCCATTTCTGTATTTGTTAGAGTTGCTTTCAACTATCAGTAACAAGTTAGTTTTTCATTATTTTTCTTCAGATTTTCTACCACCTGTGTTCCCTTTACTCACTGTCTACATACCCAAACAAACTTGTTCATTTCTAATCCTATTGATTCCATATTCTAAGGGTGAACATTTCACTTTATTCCAGAGCACCACTTGGGCACCACTCCTTGTAGATTCTTTGTAGCAGTCTTGCCTCCTTCTTAATTATTCTCCAACCAGTAGTTGGAGTGATTTCTTTTTTTCCTAAAACTAAACTTAAGAACAATATGCTACTATTTAAAACTCAGAAATTTTAGTTGGCCTTAGCATGCCCTGCTCTATAAGGTAAGACTGATCTTTCAATTTCTGCCTTCTTTGTCCCTCACATAAACCCATCTTACTGTTGTGTCTGTTATTTCTTCAAATAAGTCATGTGATTCTTGACCTACCTTCTACAGACTTTTCACTACATTGTGCCTCATTTACCTCTGTGGATCACTGATATCTCCATTGGATGCCACATTTTTGGAGTAGTATTCCAATATTGAAAGATGAGGTACTTCCTATTTAGGTGTTAACATACTATGCCTCAGTAATGTAATTTTACCTGTGAATATTTCCTCAAGGAAAACCTAGAAAAGGAAATGTCCCTGTCATGTCTTCAGAGTCCAGCTTGTAATAGACAAAAACTTTACGTCAAAGTTCTTTAAGTGTTAGAATAGTTAATTATGGACACTACCTTCACAAGGCTTTAGATGTGCTGTCTTGCACTTCTGAACATGATCTCCATTTATCTGAAGCATTTATAATTTTTCTGACAGTAATCTTCAAAGAATGGTGTGGATTTTATGTCAGTTGTGTGAAGCAAGTTAACATAAAGCAGTTGGTTTAGGATAATGGACATGAAACCTGACATTTCTCCCCACTTAGTGTGTGGCTGCATGACCATGATTTTGATTACAAAGTATTCAAAGAGCTGGTAAAATAATTCAGAGCACTTGCAATGCAAACATGAAGAAGAGAGTTTGAGCCCCAAAAGCTAGGTGAGGTTTGGAGGCTTATATTTATAGTTCCAATGGTGGAGAGGTGGGACAAGCAGATACTCTGTACTCACTGGTCTGTCACACTAGCTGCATAGGTGTGTTTCCAACCAATGAGAAATTCTGTGCCAAAAAACAATGTGGGTGGCTTCTGACAAATACCCACAGCTGACTTCTGGTGTCCACATGGATGCATACACATGAAACCCACACATATATACCCACACATGTACACATGTACACACATGCACAATACACAAGTGGAAAAGAAAAAAAAAGCACAATATTGAATAAATTAGTTAGATCATCTCCAAAGGACTTGGGGGAAAGACAGATAAAAGGTTCTGTTATTCATCCTTCAAATACTTTTAAAAATCTGTAATGCAGGGGCTGGAGAGGTGGCTCAGGGGTTAAGCCTCTGCCTTGCAGGCAGAAGGTCCTGAGTTCGGATCCCAGATCCCACGTATAGACGCCAGGGGGAAGCGGGGGCGGCCTGCGTTTCTGGTCCTGGAAGGGTGGAGCCTGTGAATCCCGGGGGCAGAGTAAACAAGGAGGAGGTGGAGGCGGTCCATGGTGGTTCCCGAATTCGTCCGTGGTTCTACACACACACACACACACACACACACGCGCTGCGCGCGCGTGCACATACATACGCACACACCCACAATTGAATAAATAATAATAAAAATATTTTAAAAATCTGTAATGCAGATTTATTACTGTAGTTGTAATTAGGGTTCTCATTGCCAACAATTCAAAGTACTATCTAATGCATGCTAATATACTCAGATCAGTGATATAAATAAAATAGTAAAATAAATAAATTGAATGGAAGTTAAAGATAGCCAAAGTGGGTTTTGCTCTTTGCTTATACCAATATCATTTTGCATTCTGTTCTAATATAATTTATTTTCATATGGAAAATGCTGAAGGTTAGAAACTTACCTTGATTATTGAAACACATGCATAGAGTATGTTATATCATTAATCCAAAGGTCATTCAAATACCAAGAAGCAGCTTTTGAAATCATAACTTGCAGACTTTATGGCATCCTTCCCACATATGTTTACTTTAAATAATTCCAAAACATTTTGCTTTCAGAATGCCTTGCAACTTTTAATCAATGGAAAGCTCCATGATTCTTTTATTTATGAGACTTTAACTAGTAGTATTTATTTGAATTAGAAATTAAAACTAAGTATCTTAGAAATGCAAAGCATCCAAGTACTCCTTTATTTTCTATCAAAGTGATGACATTATTACATGGCTAGAAATTTTTTCTGCACATCTGTAATGCAATCAAGGTGCAAAGGAAAATCTGTTATTAAATTCTTTATACAAACTTTCTGCAAATGTCTAGAGGAAGCTCAGAACTTCCTGGATTACAAATTGAAAAATACTCCTTTAATGTGTCACCATTGGTCATTCTAAATAACTGTGAACTTTCCAAAACATGATCTGTAATAAGAAACAGTATATGGGCTGTTTTACCTAGTGGGTAAAATGCTTCCTGTACAAGCATGGGACCTGAGTTGGATAGTAGAGCTCACACGAAAAGCCAGGCACTTCTGTGAGAATCTGTGTCCTCAATACTGGAGCTGAATGGTAGCGGAAGGGTAGGCAAGACAAGCACATTCATTGAAACTGAGGAGATATAAATTATTATACAGCTACTTTAAGTACCATAGTCCAGACACTGTACTGTAGTTCATGCTTTGGTACTTTTGATTCTTAGTTTACTTGTATTTAGCAAATAATCAATTTTTTAGTCTGAAAATCCTCAACTGCTGCTTTGAATCTTTTGGAATACACCTATTTTTTTAGTCAGTGAAAATGACTAGATTTAAAATGTATTTTAATGAAAACACTTTCTTTTAAATAAAAATTTGCATTTAGTAACCTGATGTTTCTAAGGTGTCAGGCCTTGGCTTCCCACTCCATTGGCTTCAGATGGCACACTGAACTACTGGTTCCCCAGTGTTCTTGAGGCACATGTTGGACATGTTCTCCTCCAATGGAAGTCCTTGCCGCAGCTTCAAGGGCTTGATCCTTACCAAGTGGTTAACTATTTTCAGTTCTACATTCACTGAAGAAATGTTTTTTTTATGAATTTGAGGGGTATGTGCTTTCTCTAGTATAAGCTTCTTCAGCATATTTTTTAACAATATGGAAGATTTCTTGTACTTCTTATTCTGGTGAAAATATGCAGGTTATGAGAGTGCTGGGGATCCCCATCATATTTTTCATGATCTTCAGGATTCGGCTGAAATGCAAACAAAAAAAATCACTTCCCTTATGGGTGGAATTTTATGCTTAGTTATTCAGAGGTCTCCATGCAGAATTCCATCTATTTGTTTTCAATGATTTAATTCCTCTCCACATCTACTAGCACAGCTAGGATACCAGCAGTCTGAAAGCTACCAATACTCCTCTTTTTAATCCATCATCTTAGGGTTTGCTGAAGTATTGTAAGAATTCAAGTAAACTATTACAACCATGGAGGTGGCTGGGCAAAGGACATTCTTGCAATGAGGCAGGTGTTGCCTCTGCTTTTCCTTATCTCATGTGAGTTCTGAATTAGACAGAAAGGTTATAAAAAATCAGTGGGACAGATGAGCTTCCATCTAAGAAATATTTTTTGCTTCTTACACACAGTAATTCAGAAAAAAATGTGGTCAAAAAGTAAGTGATCTGATAAAATCCAATGAAGCCAACAGCAGAACATCAGCAAAGGATACCTCCTAAAATGTTTTTAGAATTTTGGATATCTTCTGCTTCACATGCACTTGGGAAACCTGGAGTCAATGGAGCTAAGTGGAAATACAATAAACATGTAGAATAGGAATGGAGTGCGCCCCAGACAACAGGGACTACAGAATCTGCCTCAGAAACTTGTTATGGATTTTAGTGTGTATTGTACAGTTGGTAAAACATGGAGGAATTATGTGTTTTGTTACTGTTTGTTTTTAATTTGCTGCACTGTTAGAAATAGAATTTTAATTATCTCAGTGTGGATAGAAAGATGCTAGGAAAACTATTGCTGTGGTACACTGATATTTGAGCTTACTACAGAGAAAGAGAGGGAAGTATTGTAAGAATTCAAGTAAACTATTACAACCACTCAATTAAAAATCCTGTATACTAAACCTAGATCAAATTCTGGGCTAAGCACTTGCTATTGGAAACCCGGATGAGGCATGGCCAGGACTAACCAATATTCTGCAGTTCACCCTGTGGCTCCTGCTGACCAGGGAGGCTGGCCCTGCATTCCAGATTTTATAAACAGAACCAGTGCTAGCAGCTGGAGTCTGAACATGCTAGGGTGCTTCATATTCAATACACAGCCTTATAAAGAAAAGAAAAATGAGCCTTGTCCAAAACTCTTACCTCAGCACCCACTGGCAAAAATAAAATGTAAGCTGGGGACCGCATCTCTTTGAAGCTGATTTTTTTTTTTAAAAAAATCTCTCTAACAGGCCTCTGGTGGCTACAGATATTGATCGTCAGAAAGTAATCTGCTCAGGTTTGGGGGCATGCCAGTACAAATTGTGGAATGCATTCCTTCCTCTCCAAGGACATGTTAAGCCTTTTATATTGTCCATACTGGTTCACTTGTCAGCTGTCTACCCCATTTGACATGAATTATTTTCTAACTTTTATGGATATATAATGAAATATATTTTTAAAATAAGAAATTGTATTAATATAGAACCTTTAGCTTGAGTCAAAACATTGTTTTCATCTTTTTTAACCCTCATTTTTCTTCCATAATCATTATTTGATTCCCTCTGGCTGCCTGCTACTTGTTTGTAGTAGTCCCATTCATCCATTGAGACCTTTCCATCTGTCACACAGCTTTGCTTTCTTTACCCAGAAGCTTTATTCTCCTACTGTGCCATGTTTACTTCCCCCCACCCCTGGCTTCTTAGTTGGAATGAATTTTATTTCATGGAGGTGTTTTCATCTATCCTTTTTTGTTATTTTCTGATTTATACGAATTAATGCTGGCTATGTTTACTAATCTGTAAGGATTCATTTTTAAAAAATCATGTATTTTTATTTTGTATGAAATTGGAATTGGGGTAGATCCAGAACATTTTTGCATTCTGAATGTTAAGTGAGGCAGTAGGAATTGCTCAACAAGCATTTGCATAAGAGGAAAGAGTTGGTGCATCACGTCCTCTCTGACTAGATGTGCTCTTTGGTTAGCTGTTGCCAGCAAATGACTTATTTATTGTGAATTCCAGTGCTTAGAAATACTTAAACATAAAATGAAAGTCTCTTGGTTTCAAGCATTATAATCAACCTCACTATTACCATTTAGTTATGCTTAAAAGAATATAGCTTCTGGTTGGAGATTGGATTCCAGAGATAGGACAATAAATTCAAACATCAAGAAAAGATTAAGTTAATAAAAATACTCCATTTGTTTGAATTAAAGAAATTATGCTATGGTATGATAAATCTTCCAAAAGATAGTTCTTTCCTAACTGGTGTACCTGCTGCTGAGTAGTGATAGTTAGCCAAGTACTGAATACTTTTTAGGATAGACTCAAAGTACTGAAAATCACAACGTTAACATTAACAAATGTAAATTTATTTGTAGTTTTCATCCTAGAAGAACATTAACTTTTCATTTTTGCTCATGACATAATACTTGTATTTCAAAAATTAAACGATATGCAGTGTGTCTCTCACAATATTTTGTGGAACTGTTAGTTATTTAATATCCATGTTTTCTAGTTATAATATTTTTGAAAAACAAAGAAAAACTTTTATACCATTTCAATTAAAACATAGGTTAGTTTTCTTTCTGAGATGTGGAGATGGCTAAGTTCATTTGTTTTAAAACACATGCTATTATTAGTGTTGAACTTATTCAGTACAAGGAATCTGTGTTAAGCAGAAGGCACAGCATGGATTGTTAATAACTCACATTCCAGCTGAGGGTAGGGAATAATGACTCTTCATCTCTGTCACCAGTGTGGCTTATACCAGCTTGGAATATATTTGTTGAGGATGGGTTGACTACAATGATTGTAATCATACTTAGTTTAGCTCAGGAAAGGAAAAACAATGTTTGAACAGATAAAGGGTATATAAGAGCATAGAATAAAAGGATGGCTCTTATAGTGAGTGAAGTAGCAGACAGTGATACATATGGGCCTTTAAAATTATGCAGGCATATTTATTGTAGGAGGATAGGGTAACAAGAGATTAAATACTGGAACCCTTAGTAATTATGGAAAATTACTGTTACCACGGAACAACTAAAAGATGATGCATCAAAATCCTCAATTATTCGAAGTTTAATATTTATCTATCTATTTCTCTATCATCTATCCATCCATCTATCTATAAGCTATGTGTCTGTCAATCTTTCTGTCTGTTATCTGTCTCACATGGTTGTATCCTGTAGGGTGATACAATATCCTATTGTTATAACAAGCTTTGCATGGACAACAGAGAAAAAGTTCTTGAAATCCATAAAGGAGCTATATGAAGACACGGCAGAGAAATCAACTCAAGAAGGCAGCTATTGAAGGACCAAGGTCTTAGGAACAAGGAAGATTTCCTGAGGAGAAGTTGAATAGCAGTGATGATTAGTTGGAGACATTAATCATTCCTAAACTTCATGGGACCGGAAGTGACAAAGTCAGAAAGAATAAGCAGAGGATTTATTTATTTACACTTTTTTATTTCCCCATACTTTTTCAGTTTCACAACATTAGTGCAGAAAAGCAAAGAAGGTAGGGGAAGAGGTCCTATTGGTGAAGAGAGACTTTCAAAATAAAAAAGAATGTACCACAAATAAAACCTAGGTTTAACATTGAGACCCCAATTAATGTTCTAAGAGTAAAAGAATCAGAGATTGACCAAGTCTATGATTTTGAAATGCAATCACAAATTATCTCATTTTCTAATAAAAACGTAATAAACTGTCCTCACATTCCTGTTTGGAGCATTATTGTGACATCATCCACAACTTTCATTTTTACTTTTTGAATGCATTATTTTTTGAGGCATGGTTTCAACAAAAGCAACCTGTCTTGTATCTCTGTTGCCAAAGGTGACCTTCACTCCTGATCCTCTCATCCACCTCTAAATGCCGGGTTTATAGGCACACATTATCACAGAGGCCTCTATTCAGAAACTTTAATTGACTTACTCATCTTCAATTCAACAAAAAAGTTTGTCAGGCATATTTACAAAATATGAATACTAAATAAATTAGCAAAATCCAGAAATTTTGAAAAGAAAGAGGAATACACATAGTAAAATATTAAAGAACAACATGTAAATTCATAACTTTGAAATTATGCTTTTATGAATATGTAAGTTCTTTGTAGTACTTACCAGAAAATAAAAAATAACAATCACATAATTATTTTAGAGTTAAGAAATTAAATAATTGAGGGACTAGAGAGGTAGCTCAGGGGTTAAGCCTCTGCCTTGCAGGCGGAAGGTCCTGAGTTTGGATCCTAGACCCCAAGCATACATGGCGGCAGAAGTGGGGGGTGGCCTGTTTTTCTGGTCCTGGTAGGGAGGAGCCTGTGAATCCCGGGGCAGAGTAAACAAGGAGGAGGTGGAGGTGGTCCATGGTGGTTCCCGAATTCGTCCGTGGTTCTACACAAACATGCACACACACACACTCAACTGAATAAATAATAAAAAAAGAAATTAAATAATTGAATATTAAAACAGTGGATTAGTTAGCATCATGTAAACAGCTGAAATGAAACCTTATGATTTGAAGTTGGTTAGTATAAACCACCAATGAGAGCAGTTGGGTCTGAAATGATCCCC
Source organism: Typhlomys cinereus (assembly GCA_023101885.1). Taxonomy (NCBI): domain Eukaryota; kingdom Metazoa; phylum Chordata; class Mammalia; order Rodentia; family Platacanthomyidae; genus Typhlomys; species Typhlomys cinereus. The sequence goes on from JALPQD010000284.1 coordinate 2,211,597, forward strand.
AATCAATAGCCAAATAGACTTGGTCATAAATGTGTATAGAATTAAAATTACTTGTGATTATAGACAAAATGTAAATAAGGGCGCTAAATCTTAAAGCAACTGACGTTTTCTCTGTATAGATCATTCTTGTCCACAACAAATAAAACACAAAGCAGGTTAGCCATTTTTCTGAGTCAAGGGATTATGGTTGCTAGTATATTCAAAGATTGTGAAAAATTCTAGGGCAGAGTATTAAAAAAATTTGAAACCATGCAAAAGGGAAATTCAGAAATCAATGCAGCCCGTGAATGCATACAACAAAATTGTAGAAATCTTATGGAAGAAATTGAATTTCAAGGAAATATAATGCTAAGATATTTTAACTAAAACAAACAATCAAAATCAAACCAAAACAATGTTAAAAATAACAGACCTTCTGCAGGATTTTTGCTACACTTTGCACTAGTCAGCATAGGGCGTTATTGAAATCATGGTGGGTTGAGATCCATGCTAAAAAAAATGTAGGGCTTAAAATAATCAAAATGTGTCAGAAGGAATTTAATTGCCTTCTAACATATGATCCAAAATTCTTAAAAGATATAAAAGAGTCCAGAATTCAAAATTTAACATACATAGTAGCTTACACAATATATAAAACAAGGTAAGAACTATGGGCATTATTACATGAAGCAATTATGAGAAAGGAAAACTGTAGACTCTGAATCAAAACTTTCAGTGAACAAGACCAAGACATTTGAGGCAAACATATTCAGTGTACTTGCTAGAATGGAAAGGACAATAAAAAATGAATGGGGCTCAGTGTCTTACTGGACATTCAAGCCCTCTAACATAATTGAAATTGGATTGCTAGAAACAATGGAGACAAGTATATTTGAAAAATGAATCACTAAATGGATTTCAAATTTTATTTAAATATTTAAGCCATATATTCCAAATCACAACAACTGTCAAGCAGCATCAAAACCACCCAAAGCACATGAAGAAAAGTTATAATCTTATATTGCAAATTTCTGTTGAAACAACCTGAGGAAAATCTGGAAGAACATTGATAAGTATTGACATGTTCATCAGAAATGAAAGAAGTCCCCTAAATTAAAAATCTGTATACTACAAGAAAAAGAGTTGTCAATTGTAATTTATCTTTATTCAAAGTCTTTGAAAAGAAAAAATATTTTTCAGATAAATGTTAGCACACGAAATTCATCATGTGAACTTACATCTTGAGGTGTGCAAACAAAAGTGCCTTAGGAAAAGCAAAAAGGAGGTGAAACTTAACTCTTTGCACGACAGCATTGGGGACTGGGAACAATAAAGACAAAGAATTCAAACAATCTTTCTTTTTTAAAATATGCAAAAAATTAGATTTTAAAGGAAGTATGTAATTATATTGAACTGCAGTATCAAAAACAAACATGCCCCTTTTGCACCCCACCCCGCTCGGACTCCCACCATCCAGCCGGAGCCGCGTGGCCGAGGGACGAGGAGATCCTCCCCCTGCGCCTGGGCCCCGCCCCAGCTGCCCTCTGGTTAAATAGCTCCACGCCATCGCCCCCATCCCCCCTTTGCACCCCACCCCGCTCCACCGGTCCGGACGCAAGGTGGTCCAGCCAGGCCTCACCCCAGGACCTAGGTAAGTCTCCGCCTGCCCCGCCCACCAGGACCCCAGGCCAAATAATTCAGTTTAGTGAAATTGAGAGATCTTAAGAGTTAAAATGACAATGCCAAAGTCAAAGTGAAAATCCATGAGAAGCAACAATCAAGTAAACAAATTTCCCACTGAAGAAATTAATCCCATAATGTTAGACTCCAACAAGAACAAACCCACGGAAAAAGGCCAAGAAAGCCCCACCCAGGATAAAGACTTTCAAAATATGATCATTACCATGTTCAATACTATGAAAGAGGAAATCAGGGAGGAATTACATAATCGAATCAATTGCTTTGAAGAGGAACACAACAGACATCTGGAGGAGTTGAGAAAAACAGTGCAAGAAACAAAAAGTGGCATAGAGCAGTTAAAACAAACTCAAGCAGAGTTTAAAACTGAGCTAAAAGACAAGTTATCTTCAACCCAGAACGCCACAGAGAGTCTTATCAACAGAACTAACGAAGCAGAAAACAGAATTTCAGACCTTGAAGATAAAGTGGGAGTACTAACCAGCTCAATGGAAGAGGTTGTTAAAGCCAAAAAGATACTTGAGAGAAATATCCAAGAGATATGGGATACCCTGAAAAAGCCTAACATGCGTATTCATGGAATACCGAAGCAAGAATCTCAAAATACCACCCCTGAGGAAATTTTTCAAACGATCATCAAGGAAAACTTTCCTCATCTAAAAAAAGAGAGGCCCATCCATATACAAGAGGCGTTCCGCACCCCAAACAGATACGACCAAAATAGAAGCACCCCACGGCAAATAATAGTTAAAACACTCCACATTCAAGATAAAGAACTGGTGCTGAGAGCTTCAAGGGAGAAAAAACAAGTCACTTTTAAAGGTAAACCTATTAAAATAACAAATGACTTCTCAGTCGAAACAGTAAAAGCAAGAAGAGCTTGGAGAGACATACTTCAAGTATTGAATGAGCAAAAATGTCAACCCAGGGTGATTTACCCTGCAAAACTATCAGTCATGATCGAGGGAGAAAGAAAAATCGTCCAGCACAAAGACAACTTTAAGGGATACATGGCCACCAAACCAGGCCTTCAAAAAATGCTAGAAATGATACTCAAGCGTGAAGAAAAAAACAGGCATATCCAGGAGAACGGAAGGCAAGTATAACATCATTAAAAACGAAGCAATATACTTATAAAAGCTACTAAACATAATAAATGTCTGGAATTAACAATAGTTTCTCCATTATAACACTAAATGTTAATGGAATTAATTCACCGATCAAGAGACACAGATTACAAACATGGATTAAAAATCACAATCCATCAATCTGCTGCCTGCAGGAAACCCATCTCACCACAAAAGATAGGCACGCTCTAAAAATAAAATGCTGGTCAACAATTCTACAAGCAAATGGAAACAGAAAACAGGCAGGGGTAGCCATTATGCTATCAGACAAAGTGGATTTCAAACCAAAGAAAATTATGAGAGACACGGATGGATACTACATTTTAGTCACAGGTACAATTCACCAGGAAGACTTCACAATATTGAACATATATGCATCCAATACGGGCCCCTCCACATTCATTAAGAAAACCCTACAGCGTCTAAAGCAAGAAATCAATCCCCAAACGATAATTCTTGGGGACTTCAACACCGCCCTCTCAACATGGGATAGATCAACAGGTCAAAAGCTTAACAGAGACACTTTGGAACTTAATCAAACCCTGAAAGAAATGGACCTTACAGATGTCTATCGAACTTTTCACCCACGTACCAAAGAATACACATTTTTCTCAGCAGCACACAGAACTTTCTCCAAAATAGATCACATATTGGGCCACAAAATGAATCTACACATATACAAGAAAGTTGAAATTCTAACCTGTGCCCTATCAGACCACCACGGCCTAAAGCTGGACATCCACAACACATCAAACAAGAGAAAATACACTAACTCCTGGAAACTTAACACTATGATGCTGAATGAGAACTGGATTCAGGAAGAAATTAAAAAGGAAATTCAAGATTTCCTGAAAGTGAATGATAACGAAAATACAACTTACCAAAATCTCTGGGACACAATGAAAGCTGTTCTAAGAGGTAAGTTCATAGCTCTTAATGCCTACATCAAAAAAATGGAAACATCAGAAATAAACAACTTAACAATGCAGCTTAAAGCTTTAGAGAAACTAGAGCAATCTGATCCCAAAAGTAGTAGAAGAGAGGAGATTAGCAAAATAAGGGGAGAAATATCTGAAATCGAGATTAAGAAAACGATAGAAAAATCAACCAGTCAAAAAGCTGGTTCTTTGAAAAAATCAATAAGATTGATACACCCCTAGCTAAACTAACCAAAAGCAAGAGAGAGAAAACACAAATTAACAAAATTAGAAATGAACATGGAGTTATCACTACTGATACCCAAGAAATCCAGAGAATTATAACATCATATTTCAAAAACTTATACTCTGTGAAGTTTGACAACACAAAAGAGATGGATGAATTTCTAAGTAAACACAACTTACCTAAATTGAATCAGGAAGTTGTGAATTATTTAAATAGTCCTATAACATATAAGGAAATTGAGGAAGTAATCTCGAATCTTCCCACCAAAAATGTCCTGGACCAGATGGATTCAGCACAGAGTTCTACCAGACATTTAAGGAGTTAATAACACCAATAGTCCTTACACTGTTCCATCAAATAGCAAAGGAAGGAACACTACCAAATTCCTTCTATGAAGCTAATATCGTTTTAATCTCAAAACCTAATAAAGATTCGCTTAAAAAAGAAAACTATAGGCTGATCTCCCTGATGAACACAGACGCAAAGATTCTCAACAAAGTCTTAGCAAATCGGATTCAAAAACATATTAAAAAGATCATTCATGGGGACCAAGTAGGCTTCATCCCCGGCACACAAGGTTGGTTCAACATACGCAAATCAATAAATGTAATTCATCATGTAAACCAGTCCAAAGTCCAAGACCACATGTTACTCTTGATAGATGCAGAAAAAGCTTTTGACAACATCCAACAGCCTTTTATGACCAAAACGCTAGAGACAGTGGGAATGGAAGGAACCTTTATCAATACAATAAAAGCTATATACAACAAGCCCACAGCAAGGATTATGCTCAATGGGGAACAATTGGAAGCATTCCCACTTCGATCAGGAACTAGACAAGGCTGTCCACTCTCACCACTTCTATTCAATATTGTACTTGAAGTCTTAGCTGAAGCCCTAAGACAAGAAAGGGACATAGGAGGGATTCAAATCGGCAAGGAAGAAGTCAAGCTATCCCTATTTGCAGATGACATGATCTTATACCTGAGTGATCCCAAAAACTCCACCAGGAAGCTCCTGGAACTAATTGAGAAGGTCAGCAGGGTGGCAGGATACAAAATAAATGTGCAAAAATCAGAGGCCTTCCTATATGCCCAGAATGAAAGAAGTGAAAAAGCCTTGAGAGAAACAATACCATTTATTATAGCCCCTAAAAAAATGAAATACCTTGGTATAAACCTAACTAAGGAGGTAAAAGACCTTTACAATGAAAACTTTAAAACCCTGAAGAAAGAAATAGCAGAAGACACCAGAAGGTGGAAAGACCTCCCTTGTTCCTGGATTGGCAGAATCAACATCGTGAAAATGACCATCCTACCAAAGGCAATATACAGATTCAATGCTATACCAATCAAAATCCCAAAGCAATTCTTCAAAGAAGTTGACCAAACAGTCTCAAAGTTCATATGGAGGCACAAAAGACCCAGGATAGCAAAAACAATCCTGAGTAACAAAAACACAGCTGGAGGTATAACCATACCAAACCTTAGTCTATACTACAAATCCATAGTTGTAAAGACAGCCTGGTACTGGCTCCAAAATAGACACACAGATCAATGGATAAGGATTGAAGACCCAGATATAAGCCCACAAAGTTACAGCCATTTGGTCTTTGACAAAGGGGCCCAAAGAATCCAATGGAAAAAGAACAGCATCTTCAACAAATGGTGCTGGCAAAACTGGATCTCCACATGCAGAAGATTAAAGCTGGACCCGTACTTGTCACCATGTACAAGACTTAATTCCAAATGGATTAAGGACCTTGATATCAGGCCAGAGACTATAAAAACCATAGTTGAAAGGATAGGGAACTCCCTCGAGCTGATTGGGCTAGGCCAACACTTCCTAAACAGACATCCAATGGCACAGTCACTGCTACCAACTCTAAACAGTTGGGATCTTGTGAAATTAACGAGCTTCTGTTCAGATAAAGAGATTGTCACAAGAGCTCAAAGGCAACCCACAGAATGGGAGAAAATCTTCACTAATCACATATCTGATAGAGCTCTATTGTCCAGAGTGCACAAAGAACTTAGAAAACTAAACTCCAAGGAAAACACTGGCCCAATTAAAAATGGGCCCTGGAACTTCAAAGAAACTTTACCAGGGATGAAATTAAAATGTCTAACAAATATCTGAAAAAATGCTCCACTTCCTTAGCCATCAGGGAAATGCAAATCAAAACTTCCCTGAGATATCATCTCACCCCGGTCAGGATGGCAATAATCCACAATACTAACAACGACAAATGCTGGAGAGGATGTGGAGAGAGGGGAACTCTCCTACATTGCTGGTGGGAATGCAGGCTCATACAGCCACTCTGGCGAGCCGTCTGGAGATTCTTAAAGAAATTAAAGATTGAAATGCTATATGACCCTGCTATTCCACTTTTGGGAATAACCCCCCATACAGCAGAGGTTCACCTCGATAGCACAAGTGTGACCATGTTCATAGCAGCACTGTTTACAATAGCAAAGTCATGGAATCAGCCCAAATGTCCAACAGTTGACGAGTGGATAAGGAAACTGTGGTACATCTATACAATGGAGTACTACTTAGCCATCAAAAATGATGAATTACTGGAATTTGCCGGGAAATGGATGTCATTAGAAACAATTATATTAAGTGAAGTATCCCAGACTCAGAAAATTAAGCACCGTATGTACTCCCTAATAGGTGGCTCTTAGTACCAAACCCACCCAGCCCACCTAGAGACAGTAATTCCAAGGATTATGAACAGGAGAGATGGGGTAGGAGGGCCACACCAGAAAGAAGGAGAGAAGGGACATGTTACAGCAGGGAAAATAGGCCTCCACCAAGGACCCAAATAAGTAATGAGACATCTGATTAAGTTCACAGACTTTTGTTCCTGATCATTTACTACTGAAGGGGAGTGATCTCACCAGAAGAGGAGGGCATATAGTCTGGCAGATAAAAAGTAACAATTTTGCAAATGGGTGATAGACCCCTCGCTCACTGTGGTTTCCCACTTTTATTACATCTACATTTGAATGTGCTTTTATCACAAGACTCTAACAGCTTTTTGTCTATGGCCAGGGGGTAGCATACAATGCCCACCAGGATGGAGTGAAGGGCATTGCAGGAGCAGCAAAACTGCAAAAGAAAATCAACAAACCACAATCCACAACTTCAGAGACTCTATATCAACCACCTAGAACTAGGCCAGAATAGTCTCTCCCCATCTTGAAGCTCAGGGAAATTTGTGGAAGAGGGGGCGGTAAGAGTGTAAGAGCATAAGGATGGGAGGAGCAATGATATGTAAGATACTCTATACTAGTTAGGGCTGAAGCAATCATAATTGGACTTTGCATGCCCTGCGCATTGTCCAACACACTGTTGACCTCACAAAGTCTAGCATCTGCTAAAGGCACCAAGATCCTTGGAGGCAAAGGATTGGCAGCCACAGCAGTGTTCCTATACCTAAGGGGAACACGGGAAAGGGTTTGGGAAAGGCCACTGGGTCTTTGTACGTCATCGGAGAGGAGGGCCCAGAGGAAAATCAGACATGCACAAGAAAGGACTCTCTGGGAATTGGGGTGGGAGGCACTGGGGGATGGGGAGGGAGAGGGGTGGGGAGGGGAAGCAGGGGGTACGGGGGGAGGAGGAGGGAGGGAGGGAACTGGTGTACTTAATAAGTTTGTATGAGCTGAAATAAAAAAAAACAACAGTAGACAAAAAGTAGAAAACACAAGAAGTAAAAGTTGACATACTTAAGAGAAAATATGCGTTCATTAACAAAACCCTACAGCGTCTAAAGCAAGAAATCAACCCCCAATCATTAAGAAAACCCTACAGCGTCTAAAGCAAGAAATCAACCGCCAAATGATAATTCTTGGGGACTTCAACACCGCCCTCTCTACATGGGATAGATCAACAGGTCAAAAGCTTAACAGAGACACTTTGGAACTTAATCAAACCCTGAAAGAAATGGACCTTACAGATCTCTATCAAACTTTTCACCCACGCACCAAAGAATACACATTTTTCTCAGCAGCACACGGAACTTTCTCCAAAATAGATCACATATTGGGCCACAAAATGAATCTACACATATACAAGAAAGTTGAAATTCTAACCTGTGCCCTATCAGACCACCACGGCCTAAAGCTGGACATCCACAACACATCAAACAAGAGAAAATACACTAACTTCTGGAAACTTAACACTATGATGCTGAATGAGAACTGGATTCAGGATGAAATTAAAAATGATAACGAAAATACAACTTACCAAAATCTCTGGGACACAATGAAAGCTGTTCTAAGAGGTAAGTTCATAGCTCTTAATGCCCATGTCAAAAAAATGGAAACATCAGAAATAAACAACTTAACAATGCAGCTTAAAGCTTTAGAGAAACTAGAGCAATCTGATCCCAAAAGCAGTAGAAGAGAAGAGATTAGCAAAATAAGGGGAGAAATATCTGAAATCGAGACTAAGAAAATGATAGAAAAAATCAACCAATCAAAAAGCTGGTTCTTTGAAAAAATCAACAAGATTGATACACCCCTAGCTAAACTAACCAAAAGCAAGAGAGAGAAAACACAAATTAACAAAATTAGAAATGAACATGGAGTTATCACTACTGATACCCAAGAAATCCAGAGAATTATAACATCATATTTCAAAAACTTATACTCTGTGAAGTTTGACAACACAAAAGAGATGGATGAATTTCTAAGTAAACACAAATTACCTAAATTGAATCAGGAAGTTTTGAATTATTTAAATAGTCCTATAACATATAAGGAAATTGAGGAAGTAATCTCGAATCTTCCCACCAAAAAATGTCCTGGATCAGATGGATTCAGCACAGAGTTCTACCAGACATTTAAGGAGTTAATAACACCAATAGTTCTTAAACTGTTCCATCAAATAGCAAAGGAAGGAACACTACCAAATTCCTTCTATGAAGCTAATATCGTTTTAATCCCAAAACCTAATAAAGATTCACTTAAAAAAGAAAACTATAGGCTGATCTCCCTGATGAACACAGACGCAAAGATTCTCAACAAAGTCTTAGCAAATCGGATTCAAAAACATATTAAAAAGATCATTCATGGGGACCAAGTAGGCTTCATCCCCGGCACACAAGGTTGGTTCAACATACGCAAATCAATAAATGTAATTCATCATGTAAACCAGTCCAAAGTCCAAGACCACATGATACTCTTGATAGATGCAGAAAAAGCTTTTGACAACATCCAACAGCCTTTTATGACCAAAACGCTAGAGACAGTGGGAATGGAAGGAACCTTTATCAATATAATAAAAGCTATATACAACAAGCCCACAGCAAGGATTATGCTCAATGGGGAACAATTGGAAGCATTCCCACTTCGATCAGGAACTAGACAAGGCTGTCCACTCTCACCACTTCTATTCAATATTGTACTTGAAGTCTTAGCTGAAGCCCTAAGACAAGAAAGGGACATAAGAGGGATTCAAATTGGCAAGGAAGAAGTCAAGCTATCCCTATTTGCAGATGACATGATCTTATACCTGAGGGATCCCAAAAACTCCACCAGGAAGCTCCTGGAACTAATTGAGAAGGTCAGCAGGGTGGCAGGATACAAAATAAATGTGCAAAAATCAGAGGCCTTCCTATATGCCCAGAATGAAAGAAGTGAAAAAGCCTTGAGAGAAACCATACCATTTACTATAACCCCTAAAAACATGAAATACCTTGGTATAAACCTAACTAAGAAGGTAAAAGACCTTTACAATGAAAACTTTAAAACCCTAAAGAAAGAAATAGCAGAAGACACCAGAAGGTGGAAAGACTTCCCTTGTTCCTGGATTGGCAGAATCAACATTGTAAAAATGACCATCCTACCAAAGGCAATATACAGATTCAATGCTATACCGATCAAAATCCCAAAGCAATTCTTCAAAGAAGTTGACCAAACAATCTCAAAGTTCATATGGAGGCACAAAAGACCCAGGATAGCAAAAACAATCCTGAGTAACAAAAACACAGCTGGAGGTATTACCATACCAAACCTAAGTCTATACTACAAATCCATAGTTATAAAGACAGCCTGGTACTGGCTCCAAAATAGACACACAGATCAATGGATAAGGATTGACGACCCAGATATAAGCCCACAAAGTTACAGCCATTTGGTCTTTGACAAAGGGGCCCAAAGAATCCAATGGAAAAAGAACAGCATCTTCAACAAATGGTGCTGGAAAACTGGATCTCCACATGCAGAAGATTAAAGCTGGACCCGTATTTGTCACCATGTACAAGACTTAATTCCAAATGGATCAAGGACCTTGATATCAGGCCAGAGACTTTAAAAACCATAGTTGAAAGGATAGGGAACTCCCTCGAGCTGATTGGGCTAGGCCAACACTTCCTAAACAGACATCCAATGGCACAGTCACTGCTACCAACTCTCAACAATTGGGATCTTGTGAAATTAAAGAGCTTCTGTTCAGATAAAGAGATTGTCACACGAGCTCAAAGGCAACCCACAGAATGGGAGAAAACCTTCACTAACCACATATCTGACAGAGCTCTACTGTCCAGAGTGCACAAAGAACTTAGAAAACTAAACTCCAAGGAAAACACTGGCCCAATTAAAAAATGGGCCCTGGAACTTCAAAGAAACTTTACCAGGGATGAAATTAAAATGTCTAACAATTATCTTAAAAAATGCTCCACTTCCTTCGCCATCAGGGAAATGCAAAAATCCGGTCAGGATGGCAAAAATCCACAATACAAACAACGACAAATGCTGGAGAGGATGTGGAGAGAGGGGAACTCTCCTACATTGTTGGTGGGAATGCAGGCTCATACAGCCACTCTGGCGAGCCGTCTGGAGATTCTTAAATAAATTAAAGATTGAAATGCCATATGACCCTGCTATCCCACTTTTGGGAATAACCCCCCATGCAGCAGAGGTTCGCCTCGATAGCACAAGCTCGACCATGTTCATAGCAGCACTGTTTACAATAGCAAAGTCATGGAATCAACCTAAATGTCCAACAGTTGACGAGTGGATAAGGAAACTGTGGTACATCTATACAATGGAGTATACTCAGCCATCAAAAATGATGAATTACTGGAATTTGCTGGGAAATGGATGTCATTAGAAAGAATTATATTAAGTGAAGTATCCCAAACCCAGAAAATTAAGCGCCTTATGTACTCCCTAATAGGTGGCTCCTAGTACCAAACTCACCCAGCCCACATTGAGACACTCAAAAGTAAACCTATGTAACACAGTAATTGCAAGGATTATGAACAAGAGAGATGGGTTAGGAGGGCCACACCAGAAACAAGGAGAAAGGGGACCATGTTACAGCAGAGAAAATAGGCCTCCATCAAGGTCTGCAAGTAAGTAATGAGCAACCTGGTTAAGTTCACAGACGTTCTTTCCTGATCTCACCAGAAGGGGAGGGCATATAGTCTAGCAGATAAAAAGTAATCATTTTGCAAATGGGTGATGGACCCCTCCCTCAGTGAGGTTTCCTACTCTTATTACATCTACCCTTGAATGTGCTATTACAACAAGACTCCAGTTTAACAGCTTTTTGTCTCTGGCCAGGGGGTGACATACAGTGCCCAGCAGAATGGAGTGAAGGGAATTGCAGGAGCAGCAAAACTGCAAAAGAAAATCAACAAACCACAATCCAGAACTTCAGAGACTCTATATCAATCACATAGAACTAGGCCAGCCTAATCTCTCCCCATCCTGGAGCTCAGGGACATTTGCGGAAGAGGGGGCGGTAAGATTGTAAGAGCAAAAGGATGGGAGGAGCAAGGATTTGCAAGATTCTCAACAATAGTTGGGGCCAAAGCAATCATAATGGGACTTTGCATGCCCTGCGCAATGTCCAGCGCACTGTTGCCCTCATAAAGTCTAGCATCTGTTAAGGGCACCGAGACCCCTGGAGGCAAGGGATTGACAGCCATAGTAGTGATCTTATGCTTAAAGGGGAACAAGAGAAAGGGCTTATGGAAATGCCACTGGGTCCTTATATGTCATCGGAGAGGAGGACCCAGTGGAGAGTTAGGCATACACAATAAAGGACTCTCTGGGAATTGGGGGGGACGCACTGGGGGAAAGGGAGGGGGAGGAGGGGGTTCGGGGGGAAGAGGGGGGAAGGAGGGAACTGGTAAAAAATTTTAAAATGTATAATTAAATTTTTAATAAAAAAAAGAAAAAAGAAAAAAAAAAGAGAAAATATGCTACGCTCATGTATTGCATGTAAATAGCATGACATCTGGTGCTCACTCACTTCCCTTCCTGGTCACTTGCGACCGAACACATTTGACCTCATCAATCAGGGAGGGTATAGGGACTAGCAGATAGTGCCCATCCCATAAATGGGACACTGACACCCCCACTCCCCTGCACTGCTATGTTCTACTCCTATTCTTCCATCTACCTTTGAGTCTCCTCTTATTTTAAAATCTTCATTTAAACAGACTTTTATCTTTGATTAGGAGGTGATCTTCAGTACCAGTCGGTATGCAGCCAAGGTCAGTGCAGGAAAAGCAAAAGTGAAAACAACAACAAATGATAATTCAGAACAGCAAAGACCCTACTTTATTCACCTGGAACCAGACCAACCAAATATCTCCCCATGGTAAAGCTCAGAGAGCCTTGCAGATGAGGGGGTGGCAAAATTGTAAGAGATAGGAAGGACCAAGAATATGTAAGATACTCCATACAAGTTAGGGCTGCAGCAGCCATGATTGGACATTACCTGACCTGCACAATGGCTGACATGTCCATGACCCCCCAAAAAATCTAGCATGGTTCACAGGGGAGAAGGTTCTAGGTAGCAGGATCCTTAGAGGCAAGGGATTAAACAGTCATAATAGAGTTCCCATGCTAATGAGGAGCTCAAGAAGGGACTCTGGGTTATGCCTCACTAGATGGAGGACTCACAGGGAGATTGTGCATTCAGGCAAAGGGATGTTCTAGATGATGGAAGGAAGGAAGAGGGAGGGAGAGGGGTGAAAGGAAGCAGGGAATGGGGAGAATGCAATAGGAGATGATGGGTGTGGGGAAGGGGGAAGGGAGAGGAGGGGGTACCAATTAAGCTTTTATGATTAAGAAAAGAATAAAATGTGGGAGAAAAAACGGTCGACATACTTAAAAGGAGAAATATACCAACTCATGTTTAATAGAATAAGAATGGAACAATGAAAGATGGATAAAAACTCAAGAAAAAGATGTCAGTAAATTTGACCAAATTGGTACAGAACATTTTAACCAACACAATATCCTGCACTGTACTGAGGCCATAAAACACACAAAGAATGGTCCCTCACCATTAGCATCATGTAAATACACACAAAAAAGGCAGTATTTTCCAACTTCTTAAAACTTAACATATATACATAGGTATGTATAAATCAACAAGACAATCACAAATGTGCCAAAATAAGTTTTCAGCTGAGACACAACATATATAAATTGTCCATTACAGCTGAAACCATACTTCAAGAAAAAATTTTTAACCTTTTTATTATTATTATTATTATTTCTGCTCATACAAACTTAATAGTACATCAGTCCCCTCCCTCCTTCCACTTCCCCCCACCCCCTCGCTCCCTCTCCCCTCACCCCTCCCTCCCCATCCCCCAGTGCCCCCCGAATCCCCAGAACATCCTTTACTGTGCATGCCAAACTCTCCTCTGGGTCCTCCTCTCTGATGAGGTGCAAGGACCCAAGGGCATATCCCAGAACCCTTTCCTATGTTCCCCTTAAGCTTAGGAACACTACTGTGACTGTCAATCCCTAGCTTCCAAGGATCCTAGCGCCTTTAGTCCATGGTAGACTTTGTGGGGTCTATAATGTGTTGGACATAGCGCAGGGCACGCAAAGTCCAATTATGATTGCTTCGGCCCTAACTTGTGTGGAGTATCTTGCATATCATGACTCCTCCCATCCTTGTGCTCTTACAATCGTACAGCCCCCTCTTCCTCAAATTTCCCTGAGCTTCAGGATGGGGAGAGATTAGGCTGGCCCAGTTCCATATGGTTGATATAGAGTCTCTGATGTTCTGAATTATGGTTTGTTGATTTTTTTTCCAGTTTTGCTGCTCCTGCAATGCCCTTCGCTCCATCCTGATGGGTATTGGAATTCACCCCCTGGCCAGAGATAAAAACCTATTAAATTAAAGTCTTGTTATAAGAGTATATTCAAAGGTAGATGGAATAAAAGTAGGAGACTGCGGTGAGAGAGGGGTCAATCACCCATTTGCAAAATGGTTACTTTCTATCAGGTAGCCTATATGCCCTCCCCTTCTGGTGAGATCATACCTCATCAGTTGCAAATGATTAGGAAGGAAAGTCTGTGAACTTAACCAGATATCTCATTACTTACTTGCAGTCCTTCATGGTGGCCTATTTTCTCTGCTATAACATGGTCCCCTTTCTTTGTGTCTGGGGTCCTCCTTCCCCATCCCTCCTGTTTATAATCTTTACAATTACTGTAGGTTCAAGAGAAATTTTTACCTTTAAATACCTGTTTTAGGAAATAAGAAAGACATAATAACTTGTATCTTAAGAAACAAGAAAATTATTATTCTACAATTTATGAACTGAAAAATTATAAATTTCAGAAATCATTGAAATAGAAAGAAAGGAAAGATAAAGTTGCTTCCCAAGAAGAACAAGTGCATGGTTTCATGGAAAGCAAAATCATAAAAACATTAGATACATATGTAGGCACCAAATGAAATGTTTTAAAACAGGTGAAAATAGATCTGTAGAAAGGACGATTGGTTAGGAAAAGAAACATTTGAGATTAGAACATTCCAACAATAAACCAGTGATGCAAAATACGCACACACAACATTGATGGGATAAATAAAGCATGACTGGTAGCTCTGCCACGCCATAATAAATCTGTGGGATGTCATTACAAGTAATATAGAAGAAATCTTCAAATAAATAGTAAGGAGGAAATTTGTCAAAAGCAGACCTTTATTGAAAGAAATGCTGAAGGGATTCTAAAAAAAGAAAAGATAAATGATTCTAGAGGGAAGTTAAAATATACAAAGGATTAACATGCATAGAGTGATAATAACAAAAAATAACGAAAATTTTCATTATATTTAAAATTAATATAGATTAAAAATATAATGTGCACAGAGGTAGGTATTCACTAAATATGACATATTTTAAGAACCCTTCCTTTACAAAAGGACAATTTAATGTTCATAATGTCTACATTAACTTCTTACAGAATAATTTAAGACATGTCATAAGTAACAGAACACAAGATAGAAAGGCATACATTAACATCAACTATGTCTATTCAAAAACACATGCACTGGGCTTCAGGCAATAAAACATTCTTAAAGAGGAACATTGTTCAATGATTAAAACTCAGCCACAAAACCTTTCTAATTTGTATTGACAAAATAATATAACATCATGACTACAAAAGTACAACTTAAAAGGACTAAGTAGAAAAATGCTTAATTTTTATTTTTTATTTATTTTTATTTATTTTTTCTGCTCATACAAACATAATAGGAACCCTTGCCCCTCCCTTCCTCCACCCCTCCCTGGACCTCCCTGTTCCCTCCCCGCTTTGTCCCTTCCTTTCCTCCCTCCCTCTCTTTCTCCCAGTCCTTCCTCCCCCCTCTCTGAAGCATCCTTTAATGAGTATATCAAACTTTCCTCTGGTTTCTCCTCTCTGATGAGGTGTAAGGACTCAGTGGCAGAAAATGCTTAATTTTAATATTTGGAGAATAAATAAACTTCTCTGATAAAATAAGAAGGTAAGCAATTTGTATAAACATGAAAGATATGAAAATAATAATCAGTTTATCTAGTTGGTCTTTTGAGAATGCTGAACCAAAGGAAAGATGTACACATTAGTTACACAAAGTAGATTTTGGGAATTTCCAAAAATTAAAATTCAGAGTATGTTTTCCTTTCCATGGTATAAGATTAAATTTATTAACAAATTTTATCAATCAAAAATATGCATTGAAGATACCAAAATATTAAGTGATTCGGCACTATACTGGTAACATTCAGAAAATTATCAAGAATAACATTAAGGAGGTTAAGTCAATGCAGTGAACTCCATGATCAAATCACACACTCATATTCATATGATAAACAGCCAGCATCTTGCATGTCCATACATTAAATACTGATAAAATAATATTAAAATCCATAGTTTTAGCAAGTTTAGCTAGTAAAATGGCCAAAGAAAGGAAAAAGAAAAAAAAAAAAATACAAAGTTGAAGGACTAAGAATGTGAAGGACAAATGCACAGTTCAAGAAATGAACATCCAGTGGGTGACATCCAATACCCATCAGGATGGAGTGAAAGGCATTGCGGGAGCAGCAAAACTGGAAAAAAAAATCAAAAAACCATAATCCAGAACTTCAGAGACTCTATATCAACCACCTGGATGGAACTAGGCCATCAGGATGGAGTGAAAGGCATTGCGGGAGCAGCAGAACTGGAAAAAAAATCAAAAAACCATAATCCAGAACTTCAGAGACTCTATATCAACCACCTGGATGGAACTAGGCCAGCCACAAAAAAAAGAAAAAGAAAAAGAAAAAAGTCGTCTCTCTCCCTCATGCGACCCCAGCGTGCTGGAATAAAATCCTCTTGCTTTTGCATCGAGCCCAGGTCAGTGAGTATTCTGTGGGGGTCCCGCTCCTCCCTGGCCTGAGGCCTGTGGGTCTTATATTTTGGTGCAGCGGCTGGGAAGTCAGCGCGCCCTCCCAGACCTCACTGCAGCAGGGATCTGAGGTTCGCTCCAGCAGGTTAACAGGACTACAGGCGGTGCAAAGAGAGGTGTGGAGACAATTGGCTGACGCCTACGCGCCTGGAACACCAGAAACCTCCTACAAGTTCCAGGTCGGGGACTCTGTCTACTTCCGACTACACCGATCTCAAAAACTCGAGCCTCGGTGGAAGAGACCCTACATCATGCTCCTGACCACGCCGGCCGCAGTAAAGGTAGAAGGAATCGCCACCTGGGTCCATGCCTCCCATGTAAAGCCAGCACCCTTGAAAGACCCCCAGACGGCGTCTCTGGCATGTCCGGACCACCGAGAACCCGCTCACGCTCAAGATCATCAGGACACCAGACCCCAAGGACAATGGAACTTCCCTCCGTCTTCCTGGTACTGTCTCCTAATACCCTGTGCTTAGCCAGATCCAACCCCCACCTACCTGTCAGGATGACATGGGTCCTATCCAGGCCAGAAGATGGCAGAATAGTCCAGGAACAAAGCTTCTTAAGACCCCTGGGAACTAAGCTTCCCGCCTTCCGAGTAAGTCTTTGTACCCTAGCATGGGGAGAGAGGGCTCCATCCACCCTAGGAGCCGCCTTACACCCTGAACTAGAAAATGGCTGCTCCTATGCAGGCATGGGTGCCGGATCTCCAAATACGGGCTTCAGTTGCTCATCTCAAGTACCACTGTTCTTGGTTGAAGGCTTTACGGGCACAATTTGCCCACAAGGGAAGTCAGGCTGTGGGGGACCTGAAAACTATTACTGTAAACAATGGGGGTGTGAGACCATTGCCCCATGGATACCCCCACCAAACATAAAAGACCTTATCAATATCACGAAAATATCTTCAGAGTCAGAAGGGGGCACCTTACTGATTACCTTCACTCAACAGGGAAAAGATTACCCCCTATGGCAGAATGGCATGACCTGGGGAATCTGGGCATATAGGTCGGGCCCAGATCATGGCTTCCTGATCTCCATCCACCTGCCAAACCCTATCTCCCACCACCCCGCCTGTGGGTCCTAACAAGGTCCTGGCCCTAGCCTGGCTACCCTCCCCTAAAATCACCGAAAAACCCCGGGGACTCTCGAACCCATCAGAAGACCCCTGGTCTGCCTAGACCACAGTTTCTACCCCCATAGTTGACATATTCAGTCCTCCCCAACCTATAAATCCCTCGACCCCCAGACAGAATCCAAATCCCTTACTTGACCTAGTCACCAAGGCCCTCCGGGTCCTCAACACCACCAACCCCCAAATGGCACAAGACTGTTGGCTATGCTATAATATAGCCCCCCCCCATTATGAGGGTGTAGCTTTTACCAATTCTCCCAATGAGACTACTGACATAAACCAGTGAAGGTGGACACAACAAAAGACTAAACTTACACTGTCCTCAGTGACTGGACAGGGGCTGTGCATAGGACAGGTCCCCGAGCCACTCACTCACCTGTGTAACTTCACTTACTTTCCCCCCCCATAAACAGTAATTCCTACTTATTACTGCCACCAGATAGATGGTGGGCTTGTGTTTCAGGAATAACTGCTTGTGTTAATCTCCAGATTCTCAATAACACCAAAACCCAGAATATTGTGTGCTAGTCGGGCTTTTTCCCTGACTAATTTATCACCCTCATAAAGAATTACTAGATGCCTGGGACCCGATAAAAACTCTCCAGTCAGACCTAAAATAGAACTAGGGATAACACTCTCCATTCTGCTGGGGGTAGGGTTAGGGGCTGTGGGCACCGCTACAAGATCCTCGGCCATCGCCCTCCAACACAAGGCCTATGGTGAACTCAGAATGGCCATAGACACAGATATAGAGAGAATAGAAGGGGCCATTACAAAACTCCAGGAATCGTTAACCTCCTTATCTGAAGTCGCCTTACAGAACAGAAGGGGACTAGACCTCTTGTTTCTACAGCAAGGAGGACTATGCGCGGCCCTAAGAGAGGAGTGCTGTTTTTACATAGACCATTCTGGGGCCGTGTGCGACTCCATGGCAAAAGTTAGAGAAGGACTTGCCAAACATAAACGTGAATGTGAATCAGGCCAGGGATGGTTTGAAGGTTGGTTCAACTCCTCCCACTGGCTAACTACCCTAATCTCTACTCTCCTGGGGCCCCTAATCATACTTCTGTTACTGCTTTCCTTCGGACCCTGCATTTTAAACCGATTACTTGCTTTTATTAGGCAGCCCATTAGTACAGTACATGTAATGATGTTAAGACAACAATACCAACCTGTATCCCAGTCAGATTTATAAATTTTAAGGTTAAAATTATGCCAAAGAAAAAGGGGGGAATGTAGAAAAAGAAATTTCCTGGGGAGGCAAAAATGTGGTGACCTAGTCTCAGGATCACGTTTCCTCACCCCAACCTAATGATTCCCAAAAAAGGCAAAGCACATGCGACCAGACCATGTAAGGTTGTGTGTCCAGGCCAGACACTGGGGACTACCCCCCCAGAATTCCAAGGAAGCACTCTTCCCCAGGTTTCCAGGTAAAACTGTATGCATGCCATTCCCTTTGCGCCTAAACTTGAGTCAATCAGTTTAAAAGTTAAGTACCTAAGCCAATCATTTTGTAACAACGCAGAATCTCCCTACAAAGAATGTATAAAAAGTCTGTGCCTTTTGTGTTTGGGTCCTCTCTCTCCCTCATGCGTGTGTGGAGCGACCCCAGCATGCTGGAATAAAATCCTCTTGCTTTTGCATGGGAAAAAAAAAGAAAAAAGAATAAAAAAGAAAAAAAAAAGAAATGAACATAACCAGTAACTTATCTTTTGAAAACAATAACAGAATTCATAACCTATTTGGAGAGAAAAAGATAGGCAAATAGGTGACAGATAATAGGTAGATAGACAGATAGGTTACCAGTATTGAAATGTGAACAGCTGTATGCCAAATGTATTAGAAAAATATATTTAATACATTTCTGTAAGATATTCAACATTACTTCAAATCATAGCTTATCAAACTGAATACAAGTGAGAGAGACAGATGATAGACAGATAGGTAGATAGATAGATAGATAGATAGATGATAGATAAATAGATAGATATTTTGTATTGACAAAATAATATAGCATGATGACTACAAAAGTACAACTTAAAAGGACTAAGTAGAAATGCTCAAATTTTAGTATTTGGAGAATAAATAAATAAATAAATAAACTCTCCTACTAAAAAAATCTCATGTATATAAGTTTAACTATACTGGAAATCTAAAGCAATCTTGAATAACTTTTTTATATATTAACAGTTGGTTGGAAAAATTCATGTAGTAAATATATTTTTATGAGACCATCAAAGGTTATGCCCAAATTTGATGAGACATGAAAATTATAAGTCAACTTTTCATGATCATAGATGGAAAATTGTGAAAAGGTTTAGCATAAAACAGCTAGTGGCCCACACAACATACTAAATGAATAATAAAAAATCAATAAATAAATATTTAAAAGCTAGATTATAAAACAAAATTTACATATATTTTAAGAATGTAAGTTTGCATAATATTAAAAGAATAAAACTTACTCTCGTAACTAAATATAGAAAAGAAAAATAGTTATAAAAACATAGGTAGAATAAAAGCATCTCATAAAATTCTAGACTGGTTCCTTATGAAATCACTAGCAAATCTAGAGAACAGGAAAGTATTTATTTCCTGAGATAGGTGTCATGTATAATTCAGGATAGCATTGAAACTACAGTGATTCTTTGTCTGCACCTCCCAAGTGCTGGTATTCTAAGCATGAACATGCTTAAGCTGAGAACACTTTATTAATCACACAAAGACATCTACAAATGTTGTATTGGAAATACTGAGTTTATATTAAATCTAACGTGGTAAACTGCTAGATTCATAAGTTCCATTTGTAAATACAGAGATTTTTGCATAAATACAAATATAAAATCATTTAGAAAAGATATTTGTAAAAGCTCCTAACTGGAAAAAAATTAATTTTCTACATGTGGCAGAACAGATAAATACAGTGCAGTATGTTTGAACAATAAAACTTATCATGGTAATGAAATGAGCAAACTATTTCAGTTCATGTGGCAGTTAGTTGCAGATGTCTATGTGACAATTGAGAACGGAGCCTTTAGACTTATCTATGAAGAATTATTTAGTTAAAACAATCCTGTAGAATATTAACTAGTTGATATGGGATGACACAGTCCATGGTGGGTGGGTACAGTCCATGGGTAGATGGATAAAATACAAAAAATATATTGCTGGAATTTGGCATTATGAAAATCTGGAATGAATGCTCCTGTCCTTTCCTCACTGTCACTCTTCTTGTGGATACGATGTGGCTAGTTCCCTCAGTCCTTGCTGGTAATTCTCCGGGCACACTGGACTGGAACATAACACCAACACCGCGAGTAATTAGCTCCTTGTTCTCCTAAGTTGATTGGGCCATTTATTAATCACGGCAACGGACAATATATGAAACTAAGACAAATTTAGTGACAGTAGAGTGTAGTGTTGTCACACAACTAAGACATTTGATATAGCAGCCAAATGGGGTATTGAATGAAACAAAACAGTTATAGTTAGGCACAGGTGTCAACTTGACAGTTGAGTGTTTGAACTCTGGGTACATTTGTAGAGAATCAGTGTTTGAGTTGGGCTGAGAGCAAACCTACAGGAGATTGTCTGGCTGATGGGGACGACCCAGCCCATGGTGGGTGGGATTAGGCCCTGGAATAAAATACAGACATCTGGTTGAGAGAGTTGGCATCCTTGTGTACACTTTGGCCAGACATGCTGGTCTGGCAAGTAAGGATTGTCCCTCTCTCACCCATTACATAGAGATGGAATGGCCAGTTCTCTGGTGTTGGTGCATGCTCTCCTATCAAGATGGGCTGAGAACTGTAACCAGTAATCATAAGGGAAAATAAACCCCTTGTTCCCTTAAGCCATTTGATGGTCATTTATCAGCAACAATGCAGGTGAAGTGCAACAAATACCAAGAACTATAAATGAATTTGCAACCATAGTAGTAAAAAAAAATTCAGAACAAAAGAATCCAAGTCATTCTATGTGTATTATCAGGTAAGAGAATTATCCATAGTGATGGAAATCAGAATAATCATTCTCTATGCATAGAGTAATGATGAAAAACTCAAAAGGGCAAAATAGAGATTCCTGGTTCTTTTAATTCTTCCTATGAAGCAGATTTTTATGTGAAAAATTTGAAAACATGGATCAAGATTCATTCTAATATGTTGTTCAATTTCTCTGCATATTTTATTTGCATAAAACCTTTTTTACTTAGAAAGTGTGAACATATATTGACAGGTTTCATGAGTGGTTAAAATCATGTGGGTATAACAATTAAGCAGAAATATTATTAATAAAAACATGGTGCTTTGCTCATCCTGAGGAAACAGCACAGGAATGGAGTGTGAGTGGATTTGGCAACATGAAAAACCCATAATGGTGCAGGATGGTCAGCCTGAGAGTTTGGTATTTACATACATGAGAGCATCAGTTATGACATGCTCTGTGTGAGTAGTTGTCATGAATAAAGACTTGCATCCAACTGGAGAAGGAAGCATGTATAACAATGTTTAAGTAGTTTATTATAGGAACTTTGGAATGTTGATTATTTTGAGTTTAGTATGTGCAAATAATAATTCATTTGTATACTGAGCAGGTGTCGTGTGTGTTTGTTCTACAAATCTCTTTTCATCCTTGCTCATAATTTTTTTTCAATGATTCCAAACTACTTTTGAATGGCATATTCTTCATGCAGTGGACACTTCTTTGAGAATTAAGGGTTTTAATAAATAGCCATAAGAACATGGATGATATGTAAGATCCTGGCACCCTGGCTATAAGTGTGATGTCCACTATCAACTAGATTATTTTGTAGGGAACTGCTTGCTGTTCAAGTTTACTCGCTATATGTTCCTTGCCCTCAGATGTGTGGAAGAAGAGGAATGGGAATCATATGCTTAAAATGAAGAATTTATCCTGAACCAGATAAATTTAGGGCACTAAAGATATTGTGTCAAAAATACCACCAAAAGTTATTGAAGTAAAGATGTGTTACTGTAATGTTTATTGAAATGTTTTGGCAAAAGTGTGCTTCCTTCTGCGAATATATGGTTGTGTGTTTGTCTTTGTGGTAATGGACATTGGTAACAAGATGCTCTTACACACAGTGAATGATTACATGAGTTCTTTAATGACAAGACAATGAAAACTCACAGAGTTAAAGAATGCTAAGGAAATAAGCAAAAGATATTCATCTCCTAATGTGTATTAACTTCATAAATCTCAATAGATGGTGTATTTGCTTTATCAGAGTGAGGACTCATCATGTTCTTTTGTAAACAAAAAAGTCCTTCCAAAGATGCATGGAGGATCTGCGAAAATCTTCCTGGTCAAGTCATATTTGATATCAGCTTGATGGGATTTGAACATACTGGCAGACCTCAATGTTCTTATAATTGACCATGAATGCACATTAATGCAATCAGTTGACTTATTCTTTCCTGCTGTGGAAGGTTTTCACCTGCCTGACTCAACAGAGAGGAGTCTTAATAAGGTTTTGTTAAACATTTGAACAAACCTGGTAGAAAGGTCTTCAAATCTGTTGTCTTAAAAAAAATGGGTTTGCTTGCTTTTTAGGGGCGTCTGGGGTAACTTATCATAGTTAAATAAATTAGAGGCATTGTGACATAGTGAAAAAAATGGGTTTTGTGTATCTCTGTAGCTGGAGTTCTTATCTCATTTCAACAACATGATTGTTGAAATGATTTCCAACAATAAGGAAGGAAAAGCAATAATTAAGTTGTGGCTGATTGTTTTCACTTTACAAGGATTTACTACCTATCTGTTGATTTGGTTCTTCTTAGAACACCAGGCAGTATAAGTACTATGGAAGATTCACTTATTCAGCTAAAATAACATTTGAGAAGGATAAATTTAATTAAAAATTTAAAAAACAGTGGTTTGGAGAGATGGCTTAGTGGGTAAAATTGATTGTCACATGCCATGACAACTGAAGTTTGAATCCTGAGAACTTGGGCAAAAACTGGGTACATAGTATGTTTGCTTATTATGCTTGAAAATCATGAGAAATTGAGATGAGAGAATTTTCAGAAACTTTCAGACCAGCTAGTCTTGTGTGTGCAATGGAAGAACGGCAGAAAGATCCTGTCTCAGAGAAGGTGATAGGTAAAAACCTATATTTGACATGTGAGGTTATCCTCAGACCGCCATATGTGTCCATATGTATGCTATAAAAATACACACATTAATGTGCATGCGTACATTGCACACGTGTACACACACACACATACGCACACAGGATTTTAAAACTTGGAGCTAGAGTCAGAATTCAGTGGATAAAGCACTTGCCATTCAAACATGAACACCCACCTAAAATCCAGGTAGGTGTGGTGGTTGCCTATAATCTAAATATTTGGGAAGCAAAGATGATGTCCCCCGGTCAAGGTGATTCCTATAGGGAGCCAAATGGTGAGCTCTGGGTTCAATGTAGAGACACTGCACCAATAAATATAGTGGAAAGCAATGAAAAGGATACCTATCAGTAACTTCAGATCTGCTGCTACATGCACGTATGTATGTGCACCAAATACATGTCCTGAGAAACATGTAAGCACACATATACATGATCAGATATTCCCCACCCACTAAAATTGTTAAAAGCCAGATGATACTCAGTTTAATTAATATGAAAACATATAAAACCATAATGCTAGCACAAACTAGCTGTACAAATACATAGTAAAAATTATGAAACTATAAAGATAATGACCAATAATTATGAAAGAAACAAGATAAGAAAGATAAGAAAAAATATATATTATGGAATTTTCTGGTAAAAGGATGGACGTGGAAACTTTAATATTGAGTGAGATATCTCAGACAACAGAAAGTTAAGCACCACATGTTCTCTCTTATATGCAGATAATTGAACTAATATCCTTGTCAATGTATTTGTATTGGAAACATTGTAAGGGCCAGAAAATTTGAAAAAAGACCTATAAGTGGGAAGATGGGAGAAATGTTTAGAGTGGAACCTTTCAAAGGAGAGATTTAGGATCCCAAGATAAGGGTAAGCAAGGGAATTGGGAAAAATACATAGCAGAGAATGAAGGGATGGGAGATAGCAGGGAATGGAAGATAGTAAGGACAGAAGGACTGATAGAAAAAAAAAACAAAGATTGTGTAAAGTAGTCCCAAAGAAACATCCTATGCCAGTAATATGTCAAAATGTCTTTTAAAGAAAGGAACAAAAATGGAGCTGAGGGACAAAAGCCTTGAGATGATCCACTGAGAACTTAGGGACAAAGTTATACTAAAAGTAGTAGGAATGTGGCACTTTCTGATAAAATATTGGTCAGAGAGGTCTTAAAGGCACCCAAACATTATAAACTTTTGCCATTGTTCTTAGTTGCTCTCCAAAAACTGTCAATAAGACCCTATTACTGAACATGCAACAAAAATGGATCTCAGAACATGGGCGAAATATATCAACAGGAATTGGTCTGAGGATTTTCTCCTTGCTGGATAGCTTGCACAGTATCAAGGAATACTCTAGAAGCTTCTGGGGAAGAGAAATATTCACTAGCCCATCAATGGCATGAGATCTGAAGTTGTAATATAAATCACCACAGCAATAGGTCACCACCAGTGTAATAGTGGCATAAAAATCAAGGAGACAACCACAGCTTTTTGATTGGACTCAAGACCCACTTGTCAGAATAGTATATCCTTGTTACTGTAAACTAGAATAAAACCCAAAAGAAAAAAGAGGGAAAGAAATAGATCAATAGGGAAAACAGCCAATTAACCTATAGGTAGGAAGACAGTACATCAAACTGTTCTGTAGGTAGATGTTATTATACCCATAGAATTGAACGTACAGTTTAAACCTTTGGGTCTAGGGTGGCCTGAAGAGAGGTAACTTGAGGTACCACTGAGGCCTGAGCTCCCACAGGAGTAGACAAGCCAGAGTGATCCCTGAGGTCCATAGAAGCATATAGGCAGCAAAGTGATAGGACGTGGAAGGTAATGATGAAAGGAAGGGAAGGGGTGGAAGAGAGGCAAGAGGGAGAGAAGCTGGGATGGGATGAATACTTAATATGTTTGTAAGAGTGGAAAGAAATAAAAAGGGAAAAAAGAAAATAAACTTTATAGTATAAAATTTTTAAAAAGAATCAAATATGTGAATAATCATAACTCTTAAAATTGTTTTAATTTCTTCTGTAATTAAAATGTTTTCATTAAATATCAGCACATATAGTACAAAAAAAGGACAGAAACGCAAGAAACAGAATACTTGAAACTCAAATTATTAATGCCTTTATAACAACAATGCTAGCCAACACTAGTCCTTCATGCCATAGCTTCATAAAAAGTGATAAAAAAATGAAGAGTGAGTGGCAAAATTCAGGTTAAATAGGACTACTGCATTTTGGTAAAATGTAGTATTATAAAAATGAAAACCCTGGTGATGCTTTACTTTATTTTGATTTTCAAGGTTAAAGTTTTTTTCTGTAAAAGAAACCCAAGTTCATGTATCTTCTGTCCTTAATTGATAAATAAAAATGGTCTCTTATTATGACAGAAAACAAATGATAAAGCATGGCAGAATAGAGGAGGTTCACTTGGTAGAAGATAAACTATGAAGAGAATAGTGTAGTCATTTTCAACAGTTGGAAGATAAGTCAAGGAAAAATACAGCCACACTGAGCTGTATAATATATTGACAACTGTATCAACCTGTTGTATGAAAGACTATGATTTGAGAATGTTGGAAAGGATCCCCAACTGAAGGTCTCCTTTAACCAAAGACTTTCTTTGGAACATTCAATATACAGAAAACAATTCTTCCTGTTGAAGATCCCTTTCATTTGTATATGAAGGTATTGCAAGAGTAGATATTACGGTGGCAAGTCAGGGTGGGAAACAGAACTTCAGAGAATGGTTTAATTATGCAACTCGGAGGCCAAAACATGAAAACGAACAAGGCAAGCCTAGACTATAGTTTTCAGTCCTATCTGAACGCTGGACACACAAGGGAAATTACCGTAGAGGGCAGGGAGGCTAATGGCTTTGAGAACTCATACTTGATATGGAGAGTCAAGAATTGATTCCTGCTTCTCTTCAGAAAGTAGATTTTTTAATCCCTTCATTAATGACTATGAAAAAAGCAGGTCATGGATGAAAAAAGCAGGTACTTGAGGTCCAGGAACTGAAGTAAATTCTGGAGACTTAACATTTTCCTAATAAGAATTTTTAGCCTTTGTAATAAAACAAAGAATGAAGTCCTTAATTGATGGATGGGATTAGTGCCCACTCACCAAACTACACTTGCTATAGGTATGCCAGGTGAACAAGTTTTATCTTAGATATTTCACTAGCTAATGTATAATGAGTGTTCATGTATATTTTGTATGCACTAAGCTTCGTACTTGAATCATTCTTGTTCATGAAGTCTAATGGTGATCACATGAACAAGGAATAGTAAGATTTAATGAGGTTAATGAAATTTGTCTGAGAGTGGAGCCCAAAGTGGAATAAGCAGTACTTATAGTCCAGTTTTTCTGACTCCAGAATCCTCATTTTCACCTCACAAGTGACAGTAGTATCACTGATGTTGCAGAAAAAGAGAACTACAGCGACTTGCAGCTTTAGGAAACAAAGAAAAGGAAAGCCACACAAGATGCCCATGTGCTTTTGGTGGGGTTGGCAGTCAAACATGGCACCAAACTCTGGATCCAATCAAATGTTTGGTACTGTCCAACTTTCCATATGGTTGGGAGGTCTGGATCTGTCACAGATGTCGCAGGCAGCTTCCCACATCACCTGCAAGACATATGTGACATAAAGGGGGAAGACGGGATTGCTGAAAGGGTGGCCCAGCTGGGCTTGTGACTGTGAAGCAAAGATCAGCACAGCAGCAAGCCTGCAAACCAGGAGAGACGGGGGATGATTCGCTGAGGCGTCCTGAGTCAGCTGCCCAAGAGGGAGCTGAAACAGGGGCATTGTGAGTAGGCTCAGGCACGGTTGGCAGAAGAAAGGCTCGAAGGACACATTGAATCACAACTTCTAACAATGTGCCATGGCTGTGCAAACAACATCAGACAGGCCAAACTTCCATGCAAAAAAATCAAAGACTGAGTGACTCTTTTTGGGCAAGTGTGTCTGGCAGCCTACAAGGAGGAAAGGAATGGCTGCAAGTACAATATGCTCCACAGACAGAGGAGAGAGTCCCAGCCCAGAGACAGCTTCCATGTGTATGAAGTGTGGAAAATCTGAGACATGCACTGGGCTCTTCAGCCACATTCTCACCCTTGGAAAGCAATCAGCCAGCAGACAAATCTCCAATTTAAATGACAGCAAAATGTATGCTTGGAGTTATCTGACCAAATTAGCAACTGAGATATTCTAGGGACTTAATTTGCACATTGAGTTTTAATAGTATTATATTTGGATAGCAGATTATATAACCAAAAATGTTAATGGGAAAATGATTTTATTTGACTAGGAAATTGGCACCCTGACTAATTGTCTGAAAAGGAGCCAATTTTAAAATTCAAATGCTATTTGAATGAACTAGTATTGGCTGAATTAGGATTTATTGTGTAATATATGCAGTTTTTAAAAATAGCCTAAGGAAAGAAAAAGGACTCAATGAACTAAGTTTGTGTACTTGACTGTGTTTTTGATGCAGTTCAGAATGGATGAACTAAGACCAGTCGAATCATAAAGAGGGCTGGAGTGGTGAAAGATGACTAATTGGTCTGAAGTGAACATGTGATATGAATCTTTCTGTGGTCAGAGTCAGTAAGGTGGTTGGTTATAAGCCTGTCATTTAGCTTAAATAGTTGGCTTCCTTTGTATAAATGACTTGGAATTTTTCATGCTTGTACATATAGATTAGCATGAAGTGCCAAGCATATTTAAGAAAGACCATAAGATTCTAAGGATGATATCAAGTATAGTATATTAAAGAAATTTAAAACAGATGATAATTTTTCCCTCATGTTTATTAGCTGTAACTGGCCAAGACTAAATAAGAAACAAGAAATTGGGTGAGGGTTATTTCCACAGAAGAAAGTTTAGTAAATAGTTTTTTTTCTCTATTTTGAAAATATTCTGGTTGTTAGTGAACTATATGGATCTTATTACTCAAGCCACTGTATCTCATTCTTAGGAAGCCTAGCTAGCTCTTGTAAATAAATTAAATTCGCCTTCTTCATTCATTGTTTCTCTTAGCAGCCCTGAAAGTACAGGGTTCTTTAGAAAACCAGGCCTTTCCTCTCTACACTATCCCCTAACCAGCTCGACTCTTTAAGACAACATCTTCAAGTTGCCATAAACCAACTGTGAGTGTTAAGTGAATCTCTTTGACAGGAGCGAAGTCTTTTGGGCATTGAAATAAGGTTTTCCTCCTCTTTTGGCATGTGAAGATTGAGAGCATGCTTTGACACTAGCAGCAGCGGATGTGAGCAAAGCAACTTTCAGCACATCGGAAGTGTCAGGAAAGGGAAAAGTCAGTAGAAGCAGAAATCCTCAAGGTGGTCTTCCCAGCTACTGGATGCCATATGGCTAGTTAGCTCACTGTGCCTCTTTCCTGATATATACCCCTTCTCTTTGTCAAAAGTCACAAAAACTGTCATCTTCTAATACTGCTCAGGGGTTAGAAAGAAACTCAGAGTTAGGAATCAATAGTAGCAAAGTATTGCCCTAATTTAAAAAAAATATTGTTTTTTGCTGTAGTCATAGGAACAGAAGTTGTGATGGTCAGTGGAAATTTCCCCTGAATTTCATGTTTCTAGGCACTCTGCTTTATAGAATTTCTTGCAAATTTGGTATAATCAGTTTCTAGGTGAAGAATAGTAGTCACTATTTATCTTGAAATTTGTTTTTGGTTTAGACCTGAGAGGTATAATAATGTTTATTTATTGCAAATATGCTAAATATTTCCTTACTAAAAGACCTTAAACATTTATTAACATTTAGTATATATGAATAGAATAATACCTACCACATTTTGAGTTTGGTGATTTTTTAATAAATATAAATACATCCATTTGCTCAGTAAATAGGTTAAATAGATAAACATGTTGAAAAACTGGAAGCTTTAAATAAGCAGGTTTTCAGTGGCTGGATTTCTTCTAAAGCCTTCATTTTCAAGGAAGCAGAGACCACATATAAGAGGTGGTTCCTGGACTCAAATGTTGTACTTCCTGTACACATTCCTAGTGTATTCATCAAGTAATGCTCATTAATATTTAACTCATTACACATTTCAACCATATAACTACAGTAGGACAGAAATTAGCATGCCGAGTCTGCACATTTGCTACATGGCAAAACTGTTTTCTCTGGCAACAATTTTGCATTTTTAAAGTCACAAGCTCCTTGCTTAACAGAACTCCAAGCTGAGGAGAAATAAGAAAATGGGATGAAAATGCTGTGACTAAAATGAAGGAGGGCTGAAGGAACAGAAATCTTTGCTGGATGATTTTTCTATGGTTGCCCCAAATTCCTACTGTCAATAAATGAAAGAGGACAGCCTCGTGTGGGATTACAACCTAGCTGGGAACGGATGAGAAACCTGCTTTACTGGAGTTTGTAAGTAGTTTTCTAAAAGCTGATTTCTGCACAAATAAAATTGATTGGATTGTTGTATTTTTTCTGGCAAGAATTGTTTTTTTTTTTTTTAATCTCTGCATATGCCTCTCACTCTTCTGATGTTTGGCTTTGTGACAAATCCTGCAAGACCCAAACACAAGTCATGTCTTCTCTGAAGATGCAGAGAATACACTCCCTTGCTCTCTGCTTCTTCTTGGATCATGTTATAATGTGCCCTCATTAATAATTTGTTCAATAACTCAGATGTCCTTATCATCGATTCCCTTTGCCCTGCCACTCACTTATGATCTAGGCTGTGAAACTGTATCTCACCAACATTGTACAATTTGATGCCAAAGTAACTTACAGTATTTCTAGTAGCACTAATCTGACTGTAAACAGACAGTTCCAAACATGAAACGCTCAGGATAGATTATTGTCAGGTGAGAGGACATTAAGATAGACCCTCATCATGTAGAATACCCTACTGCTAACAGATTGACTTCCATCATATAGAATACCCAACTGCTAACAGATTGACTTCTTCAGATACAGTATAACTGTCAGCAACCTTAGTCAAGCTAAGGTTGCACTGTTTTGTTAGTTTTTATAATAAAAGAGAAGAAACAGCATTTACTATCAGATTGTCTCCTAAAAACCTTCCATTGTAGAAAAAAATGGCTTTCAGATTATTTGCATGGAAAAAGTATAAAATACTATAACAAGCAATTGCTGTCAAATGGCAAACATTATTTTACTTTGTATTCTTTGAAAGTATTTAACACAGATTATAACTGTTTCTAGCTTTGTTAATATTGTCCAAATTAATGGTAAAAGGAAGCAATTGATATGCATTGTTCTTTTGTGGAGTATATTTCTGTAGCTAATATGAGGTGGCCTCCCTCTTTTTCCTCCTTTTCTTGAAGTCAATGGGAGTGCTGTTGACCTTCATTTCTATTCCTCCCTTTTGAAATTTTGTGTCTTAGATGATGGAAAGATAAATGTTCTAATTATGGTCTTTCCTCTGAAATAATTTAATAATTTAATGGTGAGTTATGTATGCTTACATATACATGACTACATCTATTCATACATATATGTATATATGCATACATTATTGTCTAGATATGTCTGCATAAAATTCTGCTAATTTGAATATATCTAAGTAAACCTATGGGTGGAAACTATATTGAATTATCAATATTAAAAGCATTATATGAAAATCTGAAAATCTGACTTCCTAGGTTTAATCTGCTTTCCACTTAAAATTCATTTTTTCTTGGGCAAATTATTTAACCTTTTACCTATAATACTGAAGCAATAAAATACATCTGTTTGGTTTTGTAGAGTTAAATTTGTCAGTATGTGTAAAGCTCTCATACAACTGTGTGTGAACCATTCTAAATGTTATGCTAATGTTAGCTATTATATTAAGATAGTTATCCATGTATTTTGTATAATATGCTGGTACTTATATAATTAAGACAAAAGATCAAAGTGAACACTTGACTATTTCAATGGATATTTAGTATAAGATTGGATATGCTATTAACAGTTAGATCCTTCAATTTCTTAAATCATAGTAAACAAAAACAGATTCTCTTTAAGAATTAAAGCAGCTGTCAATGAGAACAGAATTCTTATACTGTTCTATTGTTTTTCTCTGTTTATTTAGCCAGGTATAGTTAATGACTATTCATATATTACCTGTATTTTAAATAGCTTTTATTTAAGTTTTTAAACTCAATTATATTTTCTGTCCATTTCTAAAATACTTTGTATATTTTAACCATTAAAAGTTTTACTAGTTGACATTTTTTAATACTGCACTATGCTCTAGAGATAAGTATCCAGCACATCCAAGATTATTTCTCAAGAACAAACACTACAAAGGACCTTACATCGAAACTGTTAATTATCAGGATTTGGCAGCAAGGCACTGCTGTTTTTTCTGATCACCATATCTCCTGTTCCTTTGCCTGCAGGTCCTTCCTTCAGAGTGTTCACATGTGGTGTTTTTTTTGTTTTTTTTTGTTTTTTTTTCTGAAGGGATGTCTATCCCATCTGAAGGATCATGTGTGATTTCTTGAATCAGAATGTGAGTTTCTGGATACAATAAACAGATGCCACTTTTGTAACTTTTCATTTATGAGATGTAGGTATTCCAAATACATGAAGAAACCTGCAGATAAATTTTAAAGACAAATCACAGTTTAAAAATTAGAAACTTGTTTAGAGTACAAGGATGCAGGGTAAAACAAAAGACATGTCTGTTTCTGGCTTAGAAATAATAGCATTGATCAAGTGTAGTCTCTTCTAGGAGTTGCATTGGACACTCAAGTTAAAAATAACTGAAAAATAATTAAAAACAAATTTTAATGTTGTTCTTGAGACTTACAGTCTATGAAATAATATTTTTTGCCATCTTATAAAGCCTTTACATTAAGATCATTTGAAAACAAGTAAACAGTAATTATCATTGATCTTATTATAAAAGTTGTTGGAGATAATAAGCAGTGTCTTAGTTTTTAAAGGAACTGGAGGAATTAAGGAAAAGCATCTTAAGTAGTATGCTTCCATCACATGATTGCTAAACATTAACTATTAAAGCCATTGTTTTCATAAGAACAAGGGATGCTAATAGGGATTTGTACAGAAGTAATAATGTAGCATGTTTCTGTAATTTTTAACCTTTTGTTAATATACTTATTCCTTACAGGAATCCATATGGGTGATTGAAAATATAAAATCTATTGGACTCTTTTACAGCAAATAATACTTTCATTGGAAGAGGGGCTAGCTCTTAATGACAAGTGTTATTTTGACTAAGAATTTCACTATTTAGTATATTATTCAAATTGTTAAGCTTGTTTAACTTATCACACTCTCAAACTTGAACGTAGTGTGTTTGCCTCTGGTCATTGCTCAGACTCTTACTGATTTTCTGGGAACCACAAAACCAGTGCTTTGCACATTCCCTCTCCTACCTCCCCTTTTCTTGAAGTGTTTCTTTTGTTTGTCTCCATTACAGCAGCAAGAAGGGACACAGTGTTTCTGCACAGTGGGAGTTGGCAATCTCCGAAGAGGCTTTCCAGCATTGCTTTTTAGAGTGAAATCATTCCAATCTTCAATAGCTACTTGGATTAAAAAAAGAAGAAGAAAGAAACTAGCACATTATTATTCTCAAAACCATCTCAATGCAAAAAGAGGCTATTTGCCTGGTTCTTCCCAACTCCCCCTTTCCTCCCTCCTCCCACCACTTCTGCTCATCTTGTGCCTTTTCTTTATAAATGTGTTTCCTTCACACCTAAGTTTAGATTGCTTGGTCCTGATTCACTAATTCTATTCAAGCTCAATATACCAATGTATTTTTTTCTTGTGGTTTTGAATATTTTTACATTGCTTATGTGAAGGATTGTAGCCAGATATATATTGCACTCATTGGTATTTGAATTTTTATTATGAGAATGACAAATATATCCTCAGTGGCCCAAGTAATGCCTTCAAACCTAAAAGTTTTTAACATGTATTCCACTGATGGACAGTGATTTTAGAAATAATCTTGAAACTAATTTTTAAGTGGGCAAGTATTCTTGTTTTTAGCTCCTCGTGTGTCATGCCCTCTGATCCTGTGTTTTTCTCCTGGTTCTTCATGCCTGCGTTCATCACTAGTAGCATTTGTTTATAAGCACATGTCCAGAAGTGATGCAAAGTGCACAGAAACAGCCGAATGCCTGAGGAGCTGTTTGCAGTGCCTTCATCCTGTGAAAGGGATTAGCGTATATGATGAACACATAATGCTTCCAACAGGGGTTTGTGGTGTCGTTCTACAATTTATTTGTTCTCTTCAGTTATAGCATAACCATAAATAATGAAAGGGAATGGCATGAATAAAAGACAGAGTCATTTTTGTGTTTTATCAAACCCGAATGAACAATTTATACCCTATATAACAGGCAGATGTATGACTGTTCAGAAAATGAAAATAACATGTTTTCCTTGTTAAACAAGTGGAAAAATGGCAAGTCAGAAAATTTAGCAAACATGTACCAAAATATTACTGATGTTTCTTACTTTGATATCTTTTGAAGTAGGTATTCAATGAAATGGAATAGGATATGCATGTTCCTATTTGAACTTACAGTGTTCCCTGGACACACCATAGAATTTTTCCAGAAGATGTCAGTAAAGTTATTCCATCCTTCTGATTCTTGGGCCTCTAATGGCATCTTGCTCACACTGATGATGCACTCTGAAGCCAAAAGATTCCAGTCATTTTATTAGACTTTAATTTTTCTTTATAGACTTATTTGGAAAAATGCTAGTTTACTTAAAACCATATTCATAGAATACATCTCATCAGCATTTTTCTGTCAAAATTGCCTGCAGCTTAAGGTGCATTCTAATGATATTCTCTGTTTCTCTGTCTCTCTGTCTCTGTCTCTGTCTCTGTCTTCTCTCTCTCTCTCTCTCTCTCTCTCTCTCTCTCTCTCTCGCTCTCTTTCTCTCTGAAATCCTATGACCATGCATTGGTGTTTTCTTTGGACTACATTAAGCTTTCTTACATCATCAGCATTTAGACAGCCTCTTCTCTTCCATTGTTCTGAACCTTTCAAGGATTACCATGACATAGTCTTTTTTCTTTTTTCTTATTATTTCTAGCTCCCTTGGTACTAGACTCTGTTAGTAGTTTGTATGCTTATCATTGTTAAACATGAAACTAAAAAATAGGAAATGCCTCTTGCCTTTGTGATACATCTTATTGTATATATGTCCATTCCAAAAAAAGTCGTAGTCATAGTGTTTACAATTAAGGGCTGATGCAAGGATAAATTGTTATTGTTTGAGGAATACCAAACACGTTATGCAGAAGTTTTATAGGTGAAGTTCTAGTTTTACAAGAAAAGTCATGAAAAATGTAAGTTGAAATTCTCATGTTCTGTCAATAGGACTATAATGTGAAATAGACTGAATAGTTCAGCTTTAGTGTCATGTCTGTAAATTACGCTCTTACCAATGGATAAGTTGCTTGAAAGGTTATGAATGATGTCATCCACACTCCCATAGGGAAAGACACCGATCTGACTTTTCGGATCTGTTTACAGAGATCCAAAGTGTTCTGCCTATTTGTTTATCTAAAATACGTTTCTTTGTGAATGCTAGAAAGGAATTGCTACTATAATCCTAGGTATCAATTTGCTTCCTGTAGGATATTGCCTTATGATCCCTGCTCCATCTCCTTTTATTTTTTTATAATCCCAAGCCCTAGAGGCATCAGTTCAGCCTAAGTCAGTGATTTAGAGGCTCTCGTGCTTTTATTTATAAATGTGTATGCCATAAAAGTTACATAGTTCAGAATATAATGAAAACTGGTTGCAAAATTGTGCTTTGAAAAATTGCAAACATGTCCTTGTAAATACATCTTCTGCCCAGCTATATATTTTCTTAATACTAGAAGTGATTCTCTGTCCACATATGTATTATATTCTATGTCATGTTAGCATTTGGAAATCTGATGGCTGTAGACTCATGCAATACATACCATGTATGGCATGTGGATTTTCAAACTTTTTAGTCATACATTTTCAGAACAATATTAAATGTTACAAACACACACACACACACACACAACACACACACACACACACACACTACAATTGAAATATACCTGAATGCTGGTCAACCTGAATTCTTTGTCTGATAGGAAGGATTAATTCTAAAGTAACTTTTGGACTGGGTTTTAGGAAATTGAGAAGAATTTTTAATATTTAAATTTAGAACCCACTCTGTAACTACTACTTCACTTGCTATTAACAAATGCCTATATATCAGAAAAGCAGAAAAGAAGGATTTGATAGAGGGAAAGTAAAAGAGGGAATGAAGAAAGGAAGGAATGAAGGAAAATGAAAACAAATGAAGAAATGAAGGAAAGGTGTTGATTTTCAATAAATTGCTTGAAACCATACTTTCTGGAGAAAGATAAGTTAAATAAGATCTACTGTTTTGATTTAAATATATTAATTTCAAAGGAAGTACTCAGGCTGACATAAGGAATGTGTTTTAAGGTAATGAATCATTACTTAAAGGTCACCAATTAGATTCCTCCACCTGCATTAGTTTCCACCTGCCTTTCTGCAAGGGAATGGCTTCACACGTATGGCCCATCATCTTGGGCTATAGTCACCCATGTTACCATGCATTTAGGGGGAAACAGAACATATTCTCAAACCTCCAGATCTGTTGCTAAACCTTGTCACTCATTTATTTGGATGTATGACATTAAAAGTTAGCTTTATTTTTCTTTATGTTCATCTGATTCTAGGATATGTCACAGAAAAACTGAAAATTTCCAATTGAAAAAGAATATAATTTCCTATCTTGTGTTGAAGGTGTGAATTCTACAACTTGTGCACATGCACACTTTCAAGACATTTCTTGTTTTGTCCTTTTTACCATATTTTTTCCTATACTGTTTCTTTTAACTGAGAGCAGGACCCGGAGCTGAACCTGGATGTTTATTGGTTGCAGAAGCCTGAGAGTGTTCAAGCCAGGCCATGATATTGCTGTGGGCCTCAGCGAGTGATGTCCCATGTGTGGAAGTAGAATGAAGAGAACTTCATGGAGAACTTCATCTTAAAGCTAACTGAGTATCAAAATTAAGGCTGTATCTGGGTTTTATAAGGGAGGAAGTTTAAAAACAAAACATGTAGAATATGGAACTCCTCTTTCAGAAAATAAGAGAAAAACTCATTTTGTTCAAATAAACAAAAAAAATGAAATCTATGAGTACATTGCTTATTCCTACTTGGATTCATGGATGGGTTCCATGCAAATGACAGGTGCTGAAGCTTAAAGTGCTTAAAAAGACTCATGAGTGCCTGTAGACTTAAGCATAGCATATGTCTACTGAACACTACAGAAAGAATCATGTGTGCCTGTAGACTAAGCATAGTGTATGTCTTCCTGAACATTACAGAGGCTGGAACCTGTAGCTAGAGTAAGGTTTAAAGCAGAGATAATCAGGGGCAGATAGATAGAATAAGAGTTCAGTCAGAGAAGAAAAAAAATAGTTATCTATAGTTCACTGAAAGTATCCTGGTTCAGAGGAGGCATCTATTCAAGATGTTGCTGTGAGTTCCACAATACATATAGACATGGCTCTTAATGGAAATCTTTTAAGGATAACCAATCCAGAAAAAAAATCACTGGAGTGACTGCTTCATAATTTTGTCACTTTGAGCTAATTCAACGTATGAGGTTTGGATAATAGTAACAGACATTTGTGTCTCTGCCCCCACAGGCATGTGATATATCCAAGAGTACTGAGAGAAGAACTGTGCTTGTAGTTTTCTTACAGCTTGTATCTTACCTAATATTAACCTGCTGGGCATATTGGAGCTGTAAGGAAACTGGATGCAATAGTAAGCTCTGGTTGAAAAAAGAAGTGCACCGATCAATAACTTGTATTACTGTAAAAATCCTTCTGGGCTTAAGATTTTATTTCTTGAATCACGATAGGACCTCTGAAGAGCAAGAATGAGGGCTAATCAAGAAATAAAAGAAAAAGGCATATGCGTGCCAATACATGACACTATCTATCAAGAGCATTGTAGATTTTACACAAAAGGTTATAGAGCAGGGATTTTTTTTGGGGGGAGGGGAAGGGTCTTCAGTCTCCATGTTACTGTTTCAAAATTGTCTTTTGAAACACATTTTCTTTTTTTCTTATCATACAAGCTCAATAGGTACCCACTTCCTCTTCCTCTCTCCTCTCCTCCCCAGTTTTCTTAAAACTTTTTAAAATTTTTTTATTATTTATTCAATTGTGTGTGTGTGTGTGTGTGTGGTGGTGTGTGTGTGTAGAACCACAGGCGAATTCGGGAACCACAATGAACCGCCTCCATCTCCTCCTTGTTTACTCTGCCCCGGGATTCACAGGCTCCGCCCTACCAGGACCAGAATCACAGGCCATCCCTCCGCCTGGCATCTACACGTGGGCTCTAGGACCCGAACTCAGGACCTTCCGCCTGCAGAGGCTTAACCCTTGAGCCACCTCTCCAGTCCCTCCTCCCCAGTTTTCTCTACTTGCACTCTCCCCCATTTCCCCTCCTTTCACTCCCCTCCCACTCTCTCCCTCTCCTGGTGCCTCCCCCTTTCTCCCTCCCATCCCCTGGAGCATCCTTTTGTGTGAATGACAAGACTTTCTCTAGGTGGGTGCCAACCCACCCTAGTGAGGGTTCAGGACTCAGTGGCATAGCCCAGAGTGCCTTCTTGGGTTCCCTGTTAGTTTGGGAACTCTATTATGTTCAGTTGCAAGTGACCAGGAAGGGAAGTGAGAGTGAGTTGCACCAGATGTCTTTCTACT
Organism: Typhlomys cinereus; assembly: GCA_023101885.1. Classification (NCBI taxonomy): domain Eukaryota; kingdom Metazoa; phylum Chordata; class Mammalia; order Rodentia; family Platacanthomyidae; genus Typhlomys; species Typhlomys cinereus. The sequence continues at coordinate 2,250,319 of JALPQD010000284.1, forward strand.
TACATGCAATACTTGATGGTGATGACCTAAGCATGATCCCCTATCTCCTTTTTTTTTTTTTTTTTTTTTTGAGGTCCTCTTTCCCCTTTCCTCCTGTTTATAATTCTTTGTGGTTACAGTAGGTATTACAGAGATTTATCTTTGAGTATGTCATTAAATGGGTTTCAAATTTTTGTTTTTTAATAAGAAAATCTTTCCTGTGACCAAGGAAGTTCAGCATCATTTTTAAAAGAGAAATTTAGTGTTTTTTCAGAGTTATATATCTATGCTTGCATGTACATCTATATAGTCACATTCATTGCTCTTAACATTTTGTTGAAACAGAAATTAATCATGTGGTTTCTCTTGTAATTAAGCTATTTTGTGATTATTCCTTAGGTCAGGAACTACATTTTATGTGGACAGTAGTTTTGTTGTTATCTTAAAATGTGGCTGTCACTAGATATATATAGATTATTAAGAATCTAATTACGTGCTTCAAACTGTGGCTATCTGTTTCATTTTAGAATAATTTGGGAAGTGAAATAAACAAACGTATAACTCATGGTGTTAATTTATATTCCTGCTTCATGAAGGGATTCGATTAGTGTGTATTTATAATTTCTTATCTGTAAGAGAAGAAATTTGATAGGAGTTGAGGGTAATCTGAAAAAGAAATTCAGATGGAAGTAAAATCAGGAGAAAGAAAGAATATGGTGCTCAATTCATAGATATTGTGAGCAGCACGCAGAAAGTAGACCATAATCAGATGTGAACAAAGAGTTCATCAATGTAAAGAGTCAGATTTCACAGGGAGAAGAGGGTTCATCACAGAAGCTCCTCTTCCTGATCTGACTCAGAGATTGTACCTCTAGTAATTTATTCATCCTTTAGAAATGACTACATTGAGAACAGTCAACTGTGAGATGTAAAAATAACAATCTAATTGTTCAGTGTCTCTCTTAGTTGTCTCTACTGCTTCCTCCTGATTTGGAGTCACATGGGTCACATGCTTGTTTATACTCCCTGCACCCGGTTCCACTTGTCTCTCTCATTTTTCTTGTAAATACTGGTATTTACAAAGGATTTGAGATTGGATTCCATGACATATTTTTATTTTGTCTTGCTTCCTTATTGCCAGCACCATGTTAAACTTTTGTGTAAGATTCTGACCAGGATTATTGTTAGTGTTTTAATGGTTTTACTTTATAAGAAGATAGGAAAGAAATTATAGAAAAAGTTAAAAAGTCTGGATATTTCAGATTATGAGTTTCTAGTGAAGTTATAGGTTTTCCATATTTTACATATATCAATAAAAATGCTTGTATTTATTTGTTTGAGCACATTCTGTACTAAGCAAGTCTCCTTACATATATCAAAAGAGATTCAGGGAAAGCTTTGTAACATATCTAATATGTTCAACAAATCAAAAAAAAAATCAAACAAATAAATATTTACTAGATGAATAGAAAAATGTGAGCCTACCCAATCACATGATTCTGTGCATAACTGGCATGTCTTTATACATGACTTTTATAAAAACTAATAACATCTAACTGGGAAACAACTGTTTAATATAAAACTTGGGTTTTGATAAGTGACTTAAAGTATAGACAATAGATACTGATTTGGGGTAAGAGAGGAATTAGAAGATGTGGGTTTTACCTTCATGATGGCTTTACAATGCCATTAACATAATCTAAATAATTAGGAACCAGAATTATACCATAAGAAAAAAATGGTTGAAATACCTAATCTATAGAAAGAACTTGACTTTTTTCTGAATTAACGATTAGGCCAGCTTAATCTCTCCCCATCCTGAAGCTCAGGGAAATTTGCGGAAGAGAGGGCGGTAAGAGTGTAAGAGTACAAGGATGGGAGGAGCAATGATATGCAAGATACTCCATACAAGTTAGGGCCGAAGCAATCATAATTGGACTTTGCATGCCCTGCAATGTCCAACACACTATTGACCCCACAAAGTCTAGCATTTGCTAAAAGCACCAAGATCCTTGGAGACAAGGGATTGACAGCCAAAGTAGTGTTCCTATGCTTAAAGAGTACAAAGGAAAGGGTTCAGGGAAATGCCACTGGGTCCTTGTACATCATTGGAGAGGAGGACCCAGAGGAGAGTTTGGCATGCACATTAAAGGACTCTCCGGGGATTGGGGGAGGGGAGGCACTGGAGGGTGGGGAGGGCCGGGTGAGGGGAGGGTGAGCAGAGGGGTCGGGGGGAGGAGAAGGGAGGGAGGAAACCGGTGCACCTATTAAGTTTGTATAAGCGGAGACAATAAAAAATTAAAAAAATAAAGCCAGACATTTGAGCTGCATGAATAAAAGGGGAGAAATGGAAAAAAAAAAAAAAAGAAAGACAGAGAGTGAGACAGACAGAGAGATGGACAGACAACAGAAAGGAAATGGGGAGAGCAGACACGCATTGCACTGTTCAGGTGTAGAGGTCAAAGGGAACTTTCAGAATGTTTTTAATTCTATGATGTGGATTTCACATATGGAAATGAAATCATCAGACACCTTTCCCTGTAGTTCTATGTCTTCAGGTTTTGCATGCTTTCTTGACAGGAACATTGGAGTAGATTTCTGTGTCTCTCATCATATCACAAAGATCATGTGCTCACATAATGTTTAGGCAACATGGGGTTACTTTTCACTGGTTTTGGAAAGACACTGAGGCTACAGGACATGATATCTCAGCAGTTGGCCTTGCCATTGATGATGGTAACAGTGATGTCACAGGGCTTTGCTTGTCGCATATATTCATTATATAAAATAAACAGATTCAAAATGAAATCTATTTAATATCTATAAAAAATTGAATACTCACAACTTGTAGTGCTAGGGATTTAAATCAAAGCCTTCTATGAGCTAGGCAAGCATTGTACTACTGAGTTATATCACCAGCCCTTGAAATTTGTATTTTTATGGAAGTGAAAACTAACATTGCATTTTAGTAGAATAAATTAACTATTGAAGAAATCTGCTTGTTTCTGAAGACTTAAATTAGGACTTGATAGTGATTAAGAACCTTTTGATACCAGTAATTATTCTAGAGATAAACCTTTGTTGTACTACTATAGAAACAAATGTAAAATTAGGCTAAATTTCCTTGGGAGGTTCTTTCAATAAATCTATAGGATTGCATTCTTTTTGCTTTGATTTCTTACTTTTTCCTGAATGACTGGTAGGCCTTAAGATTCTACTTCTAAGACTGTATTTAGCGGAATTGTGATTGATTACTTAATTAACTGATTTATTGGTACACTAGGTAGTGAAGGGCTTTGATATTGGACCAACCAGGTTTGAATTCAAGCTTGCAAGTTTCAAGATGAAGAGCCACTACATCCTCCTTAAGACTTAAGGGATAATATATACATTATACATATATGTATATATATATTATATATACATTACACATATGTATATATACAAACATACATACACATATATACACTTATATATGACTATAGAATTTATTTATTTACTCTTTCATGATAAAATCTGAAAAGGTGACAGAATGTGTTGCAGTGTGATGAAAGCTTAATATCAAATGTCTAGGTAAATAAATTAATGAATTACGGTGTCTATTTATATTTACCAAAACCTTATGAAAATTATGTATGAATTACAAAAGATTTTTGGAAAGATTCTACAAATCAAATATAATGATTAGGTGGAAACATTGCACAAAAATTTCTATAGATAAAGTTGCTATTTTCTTCTGGAATCTATAATACAATGTAAAAACTTGATGACCTATTACGTCTCACAAGAAATTAGTCAAGTGACTATACATTTAAAGTCTAAGATGTGACCTGGGGCTACAGGTATAAGCCTGAAATTTGCAATATTTAGTCTGGTTTTCAAGCTCTGTACTAATGACAGTACGATGCAATCACAAGGAATGCATTTAAAAAGTGTTTTTCCACATTATGAAGACAAAACACTATACCTTGCTCAACTGTTTTATAGTACTGTCACAATAAACATGATGTCTAATTATTTTCTGATTTAGTTATGAGTATTTTCAAGTCTCTTGCAGGTTTTGTAATAATTGTGAAAACTTTTATTCTTTTCCCTTTCTTCATCTTTTTATTTTTTTCCTGAGAATTCACCAGTCACAAAAAGTACCCTATTTTTAAATATGTTCCAGGAAGCCAAGTACTCCCATTCCTAGATTCCTTTGAGGTTGGTTGGAAGGAATCATGTGTTCTCATTGTATCTTAAGAGGCATGGAAAAAAAATCTGCTTTGGTCATGTGGTTTTGCTTCCTTTTGATAACTAAGAGCTTCATTGGTTTTTAGCTAGAGGGAAGGTTATTAATTTCTTATCTTCATTCTTCCTTTACATAGTGTCAACTGGAAAAATAACGCCAGTCTTATCACCAAGTGTTTAAGAGTGGAGGATAGTTTGAAAGTAGAAGTACAGAATATTGAAACAGGCTTGGCTGTTATTGTCTTGTTGAGTAACTGCTCCATCCATGCATCACGTCATTCAAGACATCTCCTGAGACTTATATGACTATGTTATAATGTTTGTATGAGTCTGGTAGTCTCTGTATTAGCCTGCAGGATTTCTATTGTGTGTGTTCTTTCATTCTACTGATTTCTTCTATTATTTAAAGTATATCCTCTGTAGTAGTCACTGTTACATTACAGGTTGCTGCCTCAAAATATCTAACCTAAGCAAGTTAAAAAATAAAGGGTTTATTCCAGTTACTAATCCCATGCTGTTACAATCCATCATATAGGAAAGTCATAGTAGCAGAAATCTCAGAAAACTAGATACACCAATCCACAGTGAAGAGCAGGAGGTAAGGAGCAAAGTATGCTTCTTCCTAGTTCCTAGTGTTAGCTGATTTCCTTATGTAGTCTAATATCCCAAGAACAAAAAATGGTGTTACCTGCTATGTTTTCCCACATCAATTCATAATTCAAGACAATGTTTCACAGGCATACCATGAAATTACCTGGATCTAAGAATACCTCTTAGATGTGCACAGAGTCTCATTTTCTGGGTGTCAGATTGATGATCAATCTCTCTTTATCTAAATATTTGAAATGCCATAATTATAAGATGGAGAAAATGATAATGAAATAGATATTTATCAAAAGGATAATATCTAATTCAATTGGAGGATAAAATGTTTTTGTTAGGGGTAATGCCTTGAAGATACTTCCTATGAGCATCTTTACAGTGAAATAACAAGTGATGCGGAGTTAATTATTGCAAACTTGCTACATGAACTGCCATGCCATTTATAGGAATAATAATAATATGGGGCATGTTGATATGTCCTTCCCTAGAATACATTAATACAACCCACAACTCTGTGAAATCAATTATAGGTGAGGCCAATAGAAGTCATACATGATACTTCCTAGAGGGATACTGAGACTTAAAGCACAACTTGTGATTCATAAATGAAAAATAATCCTTGGGTTTTCCCCAAAAATCAGATAGGTCTTAGTTTTTTTTTTATTTTTATCTATTTATTTATTTTTAAATTTTTTTATTATTATTTATTCTATTGTGTGTGTGTGTGTGTGTGTGTGTGTGTGTGTGTAGAACCACGGACGAATTCGGGAACCACCATGGACGCTTCCACCTCCTTCTGCCCCGGGATTCACAGGCTCAGCCCTACCAGGACCAGAAACACAGGCCGTCCCCGCTTCCGCCTGGCGTCTATACGTGGGATCTGGGATCCGAACTCAGGACCTTCCGCCTGCAAGGCAGAGGCTTAACCCCTGAGCCACCTCTCCAGCCCCCAGATAGGTCTTAGTTTGATCATGATGAATATAGAAGGCCCAGGAGATGATAAATTTACTCTTTGATGGAGGCCAATGGAATATATATTCTATTTCTGATTTCTCAATCAGAAATATATCAGCTTTATATGTCTACTCAATAGGCATATGTTCAATTCTATAATTGACACTTGAGACATGTAAGGTAGACTCATTACTGCATAGGAAACCATTATATTTTGCTTCAAGGTGGCCTCAAAGGCAAATGCTTTCAGATGACCTAGTGCTAAATGCCTAGTAAAACATGAGTTAATGAGAAATTATTCTTCTAAATTCTGTACTGTAAAAAATAAACAAGATTATGTGGCACTAGTAATGTTTCAAAAAGATGTTCTGCTTACTCATCACAGCTGAAAAGCAAAAAAAGAAAATCTCTGTCTCCATCTCTTTGACAATCTCTGTCTCTTATTCTCTCTTTTACAAATACACACACACACACACACACACACACACAAATACACAATTTACTTTATATTTCTCATCTTATGCTGTTTATACTAATGTGGTCTTTATCATCTGATTCTACTAACATCAATCCTGTACATAACACAATTTTAGAAAATTTATATATTCCCTGTCTGATATAACATTTTTGAGTCAAACATCAAAAACATCCCTGTCTGATACAATATTTTTGCATTAAAATGTTTGCTATTAAATCACATCTTCAAAAATGGTTATCTGAGAAACTTCTGGCTTGTGACAATTAAATTTCATAATCAATATATCAAAATATTTCCATATTTTCTAAGAAGGAAAAGTATGATTCTTGTGAGATATATAATAAAAGCTCTTTGGAATGCTTTTGAGAATTTGTATCTAGAATGAGAGGAATATATTTATGTTCATACATATAGTCTTAGGCTGTGAGCTAACAAACAAGGAAAGCCAGACTTCTTATAGACTATGTCAGGGTGCTTAATTGTTGATGTTGGTAACACTCTGTGAACAGGGTTTTTTTTGAATACATCTGTGTACATCAAAAATCTAATATATCAATGGCAAACATTTATGGGAAAACTAAGAGGTGAGATGTAAAAAATTAAATTCATTGAATTAGAGAAGGTCCTCATGGGACCTAACCTCTGCTGTTTTTGTTTTTCAGAGTTACGAATAATACTACCCCAATTCCTTAACTATTAAAGGAATTGGCTGATGTTTCAAAAAAAGATGGACACCATACTAGTTTATTTTCTTCACTAGATGCTACCCCCCAAAAAATTATAATCTAAGCACTGAATTTTATTATTCTATTTTTTTAAAGATTTCTCTAAATAGGCTCTCCTTTTCTTCTACAATCTGGTTTACTCCCTAAGGCATTGCCATTGGTGTCTGTATTTATCCTTTTCATCAAAATTTAGTCATTTGTGATAATTTTCCTTTTAGCTTAGCCTCACAAAACCTATTATTCTAAAGCTTGGATAGCATGCCACATTCCACCTCTGCCTGTGCTGCATAAGCGCTTGGAATGATGACAGATCAGAGAAGCTGGGCCTGAATGCGTAATTATTGAGACGTGCAGTTAATGTTGGCTGATAAAGAAGGCACACAAAATTAAGAAAACATGCTTGATAAAGCTAGGCAGTTTATTAAGGACTTGAGTAAGAACAACTGTGCAGAGTTATAAGGATTCATAAACTTCCTTTTTCCTCCTCCAATGTCACTGTCTTCAGTTCTTGTGCAGTGCTCATCTCATGCATAACAATTTCCTCATTCCACACTCTCCCCCGCCCTGCTCCAGAACAGTTTTGCCTTTTCAACTAGTTACTGTTACCACCATTTAATAAGAAGGTTTTGCTGGGCTTTCTAATCGAAAACTTGCTTTTATCTTTCTTCATGAAAGAATTGAAATGGCTTCTTTCAGGTCGCTGTAGCCTCTGGGGAGATAAGGACCCTGCGGTTAACAGGATGAGAGATTTTTGTTTAGAAATTTTTATTTAGACAATGAAAAATGACCTCTGTAAACTCAAAGCTATCTTATTTTGGGGCTTTAGGCTTCTGGCAGATAAATCAATTGGGCCCTTGGGACAGCAAAGGAAAAACCTTTGCATAACTGTGTCAGGGCAACGCAATAGATTTGTTGTGAGTATGCAGTTGCATTGTATGTGAAATGCACTTAAAAATAAATATCATTTTATTTTCTATTAAATATTCAGAATCCAGATTCTACTCTTTTCAGCTCTTGCAAGATATATGCCTTTCTGTGAGGGAAGCTAGAGAAAGCAATTTTTTTAATGTATGAAATATGTGGCTATTGTCAGAATTTTTGACTTCTGATTTTAATTATTTATCTTTGTGTTGCTTTTGTGAAGACTTTCAGATTTTAATTCTCAAAATTATATGCTCCTTTAAAAATGTCAGCGCTGTAAAGTGCTTTTTGTGGGTAAATAATTTTGTTGTTCAGTAAATAATACAATAGTTTGTCTGTTTGTGCTTTTGCAGATTATTGCGACCTTTTCACACCTGTTCAGAGGCTCTAGAGCTATGCAGATCGTCACAGCATGAATTTGCACTGTGTGTTCTCTCCAGGAAGAATGTTGTATTTGAATGTGTGCCATTTCACCTATGGTGTGTACAGTGCAGATTCAGGGTGAAAAGATGCAGAATACTCTGTAAGTTTCCCAAGAAATGAGGGGGGGAGTGAGATAGGAGTCAGGTGCTCTACCAACATGAATGTATGCATACTCGGTGATGGATTAATAACTCCTTTTTTGCACTTATATGCATGTGTTTGTGCGTGTGTGCACGTGTGCATGTGTGTGTGTTTCTGCCAGAAAACACTTGAGTGTGTGAGCTTGTGGATGCCCAAGGGTAGTTTCAGGATTCATTCTGAATTTGCTCTACTTCCTTTCTGTAGTTTTCCAGGTTCTGACTTCCAGGGCCAAAAGTTTAGGCCACCACTAATTCTGCCCATCATTTTTTTTTTTTTTAGTATCAAACTTTTTCATGCGTCAATACAAATATCTTTATTGAAAGCACGTAAAAACTCAAATATATTAAAATTCATAAAATAAGTTTTTTAAACATTTTTTATTATCTCCGCTCATGCAAACTTAATAGGTACACTGGTTCCTTTCTTCCCTCCTCCTCCCCCTGACCCCTCTGCTCAATCTCCTGTCACCCCCCCTCCCCACTCGCCAGTGCCTCCCCTCCCCCAATCCCCAGAGAATCCTTTAATGTGCACGCCAAACTCTCCTCTGGGTCCTCCTCTCCGATGACATACAAGGACCCAGCGGCATTTCCCTGAACCCTTTCCATTGTTCCCCTTAAGCATAGCAACACTATTTTGGCTGTCAATCCCTTGCCTCCAAGGATCTTGGTGCTTTTAGCAAATGCTAGACTTAGTGGGGTCAATAGTGTGTTGGGCATTGTGCAGGGCATGCAAGGTCCAATTATGATTGCTTGGGCTCTAACTTGTGTGGAGTATCTTGCATATCATTGCTCCTCCCATCCTTGTGCTCTTATACTCTTACTGCCCCCTCTTCCACAAATGTTCCTGAGTTTCAGGATGGGGAGAGATTAGGCTGGCCTAGTTCTAGGTGGTTGATATAGTCTCTGAAGTTCTGGATTATGGTTTGTTGATTTTCTTTTGCGGTTTTGCTGCTTCTGCAATGCCCTTCACTCCATCCTGATGGGTATTGGATGTCACCCCCTGGCCAGAGATAAAAAGCTGTTAAACTAGAGTCTTGTTATAAGAGTATATTCAAAGGTAGATGAAATAAAAGTAGGAAACCACAGTGAGGCAGGGGTCAATCACCCATTTGCAAAATGGTTACTTACTATCTGCCAGACTATATGCCCTCCCCTTCTGGTGAGATAACCCCCCATGCAGCAGAGGTTCACCTCGATAGCATAAGTGCAACCATGTTCATAGCAGCACTGTTTACAGTAGCAAAGTCATGGAATCAACCCAAATGTCCAAAAGTTGACGAGTGGATAAGGAAAATGTGGTAAATCTATACAATGGAGTACTACTCAACCATCAAAAATGATGAATTACTGGAATTTGCAGGGAAATGGATGTCATTAGAAACAATTATATTGAGTGAAGTATCCCAGACTCAGAAAATTAAGAACCATATGTACTCCCTAATAGGTGACTCCTAGTACCAATCCCACCCAGCCCACCTAGAGACACTCGATGATAAATCTCTGTAATACAGTAATTGCAAGGATTATGAACAGGAGGAATGGGGTAGGAGGGCCACACCAGAAATAAGGAGAGAGGGGACCATGTTACAGCAGAGAAAATAGGCCTCCATCACGGACTGCAAGTAAGCAATGAGACATCTGCCCAACATTTTTACATATCTCCTGGGGACCTGAATTCAGATCCTTTTGCTTAGGAGAAAAATTTTCAAATACTGAGCCATTATCTCAACCTGGTGATGATGATATTGATCTACATAGAGAAGAATCTGTCTTAAGGCTTTAATTTTTTCCCCATTACTTAGAAGACCTTTGAATACATTTTATAATAGTGTTAATATTATGACACAAGTAAACATAATACATTAAATGAGAAATGACAGTCAGTGGAAAATAAATTTGAAAAGTGCTTACAATTATCTCATAAAGCTTAGTTAAGAACAGTGGCAAAGTCATAGGATGATGGTAAAGGAATATAAAAAATCACACTTTTATTTTAACTTTGGCTAAAAACTTCAGTAAAGGAGCAAGCCTTTCAATCGATTTGTTTTTCATAATCATTGAAATATACTATTTCCATTTTATCAATCTTTCCCAAAGTTGATTGGTATTTAGATCATAGTCAAAATTAGTGTATTGGTGGAGATGGCTCAGATGTTAATGCTTTTGCCGCAAAAGGCATTAACAAAAAGAAACTGAATTTAGATCCCCAGATCCCCAGTAAAAAATGATAAGGGGATGTGGAAGAGGCTTGCACTTCTGGACCTGAAAGGCAGAGCCCAAGAAACTTAGAAGAAAGCAATAAGGAGGTAGAACAATTCAAGATGATTCCCAAAGTCACTTTTGAGTCTCCACAAGTACATACAAACTTCAGCACTCTTTGATATACACAAACAAACACACACAAGATAGCACACGAATTTTACTTGAAATGAGTTGAAAATTATTTGATATGGTTTCAATTGCTAATTAAAATAATTTTCAGATTCAAAGCCAATGGTCTATTACAGTGAAAAATATTGCATTTGATTATAATTAATGATGATGATTAATAGAAAAATCTTTTAATTTCATTTCATTTGACATCCCTGAAAAGTTAGTTCCTTTAAATAGCAAAATGACATGGCATCAAATTGTATTTATGATTTTCATAGATTTCAGATTTATGATATTGCATTCATCCCATCGTTCCTTCATTTTTCACATTTTTCTGAAAAATAATTATAAAATCAATGCCCAAATGCCCCAAATGACAAAGCAGTTGCAGTGGTCACCAAACCATTTATTCAAACAATCATCCATGCTACTGTAAGGTAAGTTCTAGACATACTTGGTATTAATTATGCTTACATATTTTCCAAAGCAAAAGATAACAGTTGTGAAACATCATCTGAGAACTTAAAAGCAATGAAGACTATCTCTCGTAGAAGAAACATAGAGGCCACTAAAAATTCTTGCTCATTACTACTAATTCTTAACTCAACATAGTGTTTCCAAAATAACAAATATTCCATTATTGAGATGAGCAGAGGAGCAAAGGAAGACCTACCACACTGGAAAAGAAAGTAGAGAAATGGCATGGTCACAGAGTCCATCATTATCTACATAGGATACACGATGACCTTCATATCATTTTGAAACGTTGCTTTATAAATATTGCATGAACAGAGTAAACACATTACTTTGAAAGTTAATGTTACTTCAGTTAAAGTTAAATTTATTACATCTAACTATTTTTGAAGTTACTGGACATTTTCATCAAACACTGATTGGTTTATTTTAAATCACACATAAATTAAAAAAAATGTTAATAGAAAATTATTAAAAAATTATTAAACTAGTACCAAGAGGTAAAAGTGACTACAAAAATAAATAGTAATAAGACTGGCAAGGCTTAATCTTCACCTTGGAATGAAAAAGATTTGAGTTCAGATTCTGGATCTCATGTAAAAAAGGACAGCAGTTGTCTGCAATTATGACCCTGTAAAGCAGAACCTGGGAGATGGAACAATCCAAAATGATTCCAGAAGTCACTTTTGGGAATACACAGGCACATACACTCAAATGCTCTTGGGACACACACACACACACACACACACATGCACGCACGCACGCATCACATCACACATATTTTAGTGATATCATGAAAATAGTTATTCAAAAAGTATCAATCAGGATGCCCACAGAAACCTGATAGCACTCTCAATAGGGCAGGTTTAGAATTGTCATTTGCAAAAAGAGTGTCATGGTTTTAGGTACAATTGTGAACTTGACAGTTGAGGATTTGAACTCTGGACACTTTTGTAGAAAATTAGTAGTTGAGTTAAGCCCAGAACAAACCTGCAGGAGATTGTCTAGTCAATGGGAAAGTCCCAGCCCAAGGTGGGTGGGACTAGGTCCTGGACAGGTGAATAAAATGCAGAAAATTGGTTGAGGAAGTTGGCATCCTTCTGTATACTTGGCCAGACTTGGCCATTACATAGATACAGTGTGACCATTTCCCTCTGACTTTGGTGTCATGTGGGTACTCCTGCCAAGCTGGACAAAGAGTTACTGGACTATCATATGACAAAATTAATTGCCTTGTTCTCTTGAGATGTTTAGTAATTATTTTATCAGCAACATAAAGAGTAGTTGCTGCAAAGATTTCTCACAAAATCTTGGATGAAGTTGATAAAAATGAGTTAATATCTCACACTTTGGTTTCAAAAGATGGAAGAGATTTAGTAGTTATTCAAATTGGGGCGTACTCTAGAGACAGAAGAGTTTGCATATCATACATAGATAAGGAGACATAGCAAGGAAGAATATAGAATAACTCTCTTGGTTTCAGTCCTTACTATGTCCCTTGGCCTCCAGTTAGCTAATCTCAAGTGTAAATTGTAAGGCAAGGCCTGCTATTGGAGTTCATGTAGATGAGCTTTCCAAGGTGAATGACAAATGAATCCAGTTCCTTAAAACCCAAAGTACTGAGCAATAGAAACAACACTGAAGTTGTTGGTGATATTGAAGCAGCAGTGGGGAAGCTGAAAGTGAAAAGTGATTAGAATATTAGGAAACAATTGTTTTACAACATCAGAAGAGTACAACATGGTAGGATGTCCTCAAACAAAAACTAAAATACAGTATTGTGAATTTGTGTGAGGAGTGATGTTACATGGGTGCCTTGCATACATGCCTTCGTATCAAGTGTTCCTCTGTTAAGTAAAAACAGGGAGGGAAGAAGCTGTGATTTGGAAACAAAATTCATATTGAAGCTAAATCCTTTGATTGTAATAATAGTCCTTATCTATATGCATAGCCTGGGTTACACTGAAGCAAACTTTTAGATAGTACCAAATTCCACAAAAATAATAATCAATGCAATATAGCATTCAAAATTTGAACATATAAAAATGTTAAGCTCTTGTGTGTTTTATGACCTTAGGGAAAAGACATTTCTAATCAGTCTATGCGAATCCTACAACTGACACTAATTAAGTTTATAAAGGTTAAACATGGTTAGCCAATGAAATAGGCCAAGTGGGGCTTTTTGCATAATTGTGGTTTTGGTTGCAAAGCTTTTATTAACTTCTTCCATTGTTTCCATATTATGCGAGATACTATAATAAATTAATACAGGGACTTAAAGTTTTTTAATTTTGCCACAAGTTGAGATGTGGTCCATAATTCTTACTGCTTACCAAAGTTAGTTGATGTTTAATGAAGGAAAATGATCAGGTAAATTAATGTGCTCAATTTCTTTAAACCAAATCTGCATTGTTAATAAGTCTTGGTGGACCTTGAACTCTTTTCTTGCTCTTGTCAGTCATCTACATTTTCTGTATTTGGTGTTTTTCCACAAAGATGTAAAGGAAATTATAGAGGATGGTTAGAAATGCTTGGATGTCAAAGACAACTATTTTAAAACTCCAGGCATAACATGGTATGCATAAATTTTACAATAATATTTTACCCAAATTTCTCATTCTCCTATTTCCTTCATGACCTTCATATTCATAAACCTCCTCTTGCTTCTCACTCTGACTTAACATATTCAGTGCGTTAAACTTTTCTAAATTACAAGATTGGTTATTACAAAAAGGTTTAGATGTGTGGTATTTTAAATTGCCAACTACTTTAAAAAAAACATGCCCCTTTTTGTTTGTATGTGTGCGTGTGTGTATGTGTGTGTGTGTGTGTGTGTGTGTGTGTGTGTGTGTGTGTGTACTATGTGCCTCTGGAAGCCCAAGTGTGACTTGAGGAATTATTCTGCATTACTAAACCACCTTTTTGCTTTATATTCTGGGGCTTCCCACTTTCCACCTTCCAGGACAGAGAGTACAGTGTGCTGTATTTTTTTAACATGGTATCTGGAATCTGAACAGGTTCCTATATATACCTTGAAACTCTTTACAATAATAATTCATGTGAAAAAAGTAATTAATGTTACTCATTAATAATCACTTTGTCATTGCTTTGATATAATCCTTCCTTATTTTTACAAAATAAACATAATTTCTTATGCTTAACTTTCCTTCTGTTTTCATTTTAATGCCTCCTATTATTGTTGAGTCAGAGGTGGATAACCATGAAGTGAAAATCCACTGCTTAATTTAGTGCTCCATAACTGATATCTGAAGAAAGCAAAGATGAACTTTGTCATGACAATCTTTAATCTAATAGCCAGGTCGGACACATAATATGTTCAAAATGCATTTTCAGAGATTTCTATAAATATGATTTCCCTGGAATTGTAATGCTCATTTTGAACAAACAAGAAACAATGTTTTTTGTATTACATATTATTTATGATACTATTTTTAGTGTTTTTTCATGAGAAAATTTTACTTTGATCTTCAAGTCATACATTTGTGGAGACTGGCTCACCACTGGCCCATATCCACATAACTCATGCTTTTCACTCATAGACTGGTGTGACACAGTGTAATAGAAAATGATACATTGCCTGAATTTAAAGGAACATGGACTATTTCTGGATCTGCCATGCAGCATGAGATCTGTATCACATCTGAGACAAAGCTAACCAAGCAGACAGAGCAGAGAGATATCTATAGCATCCATTAATCAGGGTAGAGTATATATTTTTTCAGCATGCTATTTTATTTATTTGGTATATTTCAAACCTTGAAAAGAACAAAAAATAGCCCTTGTGACCATTCATATTGATTCTTACATGATCATATTTACACAATCATCCCCTGAAAAAGCCAAAGCAAATCCAATTTGGTTGAAAAGTATTAAATAGTCAGTCCTTTATGTATAGTCCCTTATTAAATTTTCCTCACTGGGGTGTTATTAAATATTCTGCAATGTAGGCATTTTCTTCTGTATATAAATGTATGACTAACTGTACCACTTAAAAGCCAATTAAATTTCAAGTAAGCTAAAACATATGATTTATAAGAAATGCAAGTACCAAGTGCTTCATATTTGAACTAGGCAGAACAAACATCTCATAGAATGAATAAGTAGATGTATATTCACTCTTACAGATGACTGAAAATTCTTCGAGGTTAATATGTCTTTTGGAGGAGACAAGTGTGATCTCTCTCCAGTGAATGAAATAGTAAATACTCTTGAATTCTTACATAAGGTTCATATGTCTTTTTGACAGTATCTTCACATTTAAAATCCTTGAAGTTGAGCCACTGTTACTCTTCTATTGAAATTATTTTTCATCAACTGCAGTGATATCTGATAACTATTGTTATCAATGGTATCTGATAATTATTGTGGCATTTATGTTTCCCCTAATCATGCTCTCTCCAGAACAGAATTTAGAAGTACAATACTGCTGATCTTACTGGAAGTCCACATTCATCTGAATTTCATAGCTGCTTTGTTTGTTGTGTAGATTTCCTGTCAGTTTTTTGTACCATTCTTAGGATTCAAGCCTCACCTTTTCTCGTGGTTATACCTGCACCCCTGTCAGGTAATTACTCTTAGGTATTTGGTCATTAAGCAAACATATTTACCCATGTTTCTTAAAGTGATTTTAATTAGGATGCACTTATGTTCCATAACACTGTGCTACAACAAAACTTCTGAAACAACAAAAAAAAACTTAGGAAGGAAAAAGGGATTTTATTCAGATGGGGATATGAAATTATAGTCCATGATGAAGGAATGTCACAGTGGTATATCTCATTCACAGCAAGAGCAGAATCATTGGTGAAGCTCCTTAGGACAAATAACTTTTTATGTGCCATTTGTGGGCCAATGCCTAGCTATATGTTGGCATCTGTATCACTTTCTCTGAAGTTCAGAGACATAGTAAAAGAAGAGATTGGAGATAATGTAAGAGCTGGAGGAAATGTGATAGTCTTATTTAGGATTGAATCCTCAATCATTTTTTTATTCTGAAGCTGCTAGAAGAAAAAAATAGGGAGTACACTTGAACATATTGGCAAGTTTCTCCTTTATCGATGACGTGGGATTCCCGTTTTAAGATTCTCATTTGAATTACAACCTGAGTGTTTAAGTCACTTATCCTCTGGAACCTGTCTCCTCATTCTCACAAGTGAGCAGAAAATATGTGTAGCACACCGAGTTACTCTGACCTTGGAAATGCTGACAAAGATGTCTTCAACAAAGGATATGGGTTTGGCATGGTCAAAATACATCTGAGAGCTAAGTCTTGCAGTGGAGTGGAATTTTCTGCTTTGGGTCATGCTTACACCAACACAGGGAAAGCATCAGGAAACCTAGAAACCAAATATAAGGTCTGTAACTATGGACTGATTTTCACCCAAAAATGGAACACAGACAACACTCTTGGGACAGAAATCTCTTTGGAAATAAGTTGGCTGAAGGGTTGACACTGACTCTTGATACCTATTTGTACTGAACACAGGAAAGAAGAGTGGGAAGTTAAAGGCCTCCAACAAGTGGGATTGTTTAAACATTGGCAGTAATGTTGATTTAGATTTTCCTGGACCAACCATCTATGGGCTGTGCTGTGCTGGCCCTGGAGGGTTGGCTTGCTGGCTATTAGATGAGTTTTGACACAGTCAAAAATATATATATATATCAAGGCTGAGAAGAAATGTGTCATCTCAAAGCTCTCACAACATATGTTAAGATATATATTATCTATATTTTGTATGAAATAAAAAAATAGATGGAAAGTTGCAATGGTAATATCAAATTGATCTGGGATCTATTTAACTCTAGAACTTTTCATTTTAGAAGACAAATATTTCCTGAAAAAACATCTTGAAATCTAAATACAGGAAATCTTGGGTACTGAGAGAGAGATGGATACAAATGTATTTCACCCTCAACAAAGCAAATTTATCTGAAGAGAAGAAGACAGGAGATTTTGGTGACACAAGGCTAGAAGAATAGAGTAGAATTTGAATCTGCACAGCCTCAGTTCACATTACTGATCATGTAATCTTTTAATTCTGTGAGCTTTGGGAAATCACTGAAGTGCTTCAAGTAAAAAAGTGAGGATTTATACATCAAAAAGTATCAGTTTTGAGACCTAATACTCTATGAGTAGAAAGTAGTAAATCAAAATGGCAGACCAAGGTAATGTGCTTAAAATATATAGTTAGAAATAGAATGTTATCATAGTGTCTGTGATGGACTTCATGTGTGGATTCAAGGATAAGGGATGTCGAGGAAGACTGTGTCCTGCGTATAAGGTAGGCTTGATTTAGAATGTAAAACGTAATGTTAATTGAACACATTGCACATGTGAAACAGAAAAAAATACAAGACAGACATTGGACAAAATTATGAAGGACTGAAAGCACTAATGACTTAGTACAGGAAGCTTATGTGAAAAAGGCACAGTGAAAAGAATACCAGAAGTCACACATGGTAAAACTAAGAAAACAAGAATATTAAAGAAAGAGTGGTCAAGAAAGTTATATAATAGCCTCATTATCATTGATAATGTCTATCAGATTTAGTGATAAGTGCAGAGCACTTATATCCTTAGCAAGAGACTGCGGAAGTAAGGGTTATATAAGTCCAGTAGGTACTGATGATATTAGGCAACAGAGATGTGTAGCCTTGGAGTAATAAGGCATGTATTTCAAGGAAGTCTGATACTCTTGAAGAAATAATTTAGAAGAAATTATGTCTCACTCTATCTTAATTTCTTGAAAAAGAATACCACATATAATATAATTTCAGAATAAAGAGTGATAACATAATCATTTTTGATATTTTTCCAGTGCTCTCCTTTTTCCAAGTTAAATTTTTACAACTAAATCTTATGATTATTGAAAAAAAAAAGAACCAAGAGGTTTATAGCTTCTCCAATTTGGTATATCAATTAGTCATTGACTATTAATTATATGTATTATTAATGAAGCAGCTAATCTATAAGGGTCAAAATCACTTTTCAGAATTACAGTTCACTTATGTTCTCATTTAAATTATAACCTTAAAATAGTAGCCGATATTGTTGAAGAAGTTCTGATAAAGCAAAAAACTCTGCCTCAGAACTTTAATGTCTGTAATTGCATTTGTTATTGTATGCTTTTTATATGAAGTCATAATTTTCTGCATGAAAAATTATAATAATCAAATGGAGGAATGTTGGGAAGAACTGAATCCACATGTCATGGACTGTTAATGTTGTATATGTCAACTATGGATATGCCTGTGCAGTGTGCTTGTTGAGACTGCAGAAGAGCCCTTTGGAGTTCTCACTTTCCATTTTGTTGGAGCCCTTTGGAGTGAGTTCTCACTTTCCATTTTGTTGGAGCAGGGTCTCTTAATTCTGTTATCTTATAGCTTCCTGACCTGTGAGGTTGCAGTAGGGCCTCAATCTCTGTATTCCCTCTTGCCTATAAGTGCTGAAATTACAGATGCATGCCACTCTCCCAGCAGTTTATGTGGCTTGTGGGGACTAAATTCACTTTTTCAGCTTACTTGGGAAATGATTTTATGCATTATGCCATCTCTTTTTAAAACAATTGTGTTTAATTTACTTGCTTGAGATTTTATTATCAAATATACATTTAAATATTATAAAATAGTTGTGTATAATCCTAATATATATACATTATATATATAATATATATACATTATATATAATATATATATATACATTTTATATATATATATACACACATGCTGTGGGAGTCAGAGAAATGACTCAATCAGTGAGGAAGAAGGTCATAAACATGGTGACTTGAGTTAAATACCTAGGAGCTGACATGATAGAAAGGGAGAAATGACTTGTGAAAGTTTTCCTCTGCCCTCCACCAGTGCATCAAGGTATGCATGTGCACGCCTCTATCTTTTTCTCTTTTTGTTAATATCTTACACTGAAATATGCTAAATAAACACATTTGTAGTAAGGCAAAACTGTGTAAAACACTGCAATGTTTCATTTGAGGTATTCAAAAATGTAATGTGTATGATGAATGTCAATGGATCTTGACCAGTGATTCATGAGAATACACTACTGGGTTTTTTTTCCCACTCATACAAACTTAATAGGTACCCTGGTCCCCTCCCTCTCTCCACCCCTCCCTGGACCCCCTTGCTTCCTCCCCCACTTTTCCCCTTCCTTCCACCTCCCTCCCTCCATTTCTCCCAGTGCCCCTCTCCCCCCCCCCAATTCTTTGAGCATCCTTTAGTGTGAATGTCAAAATTCCCTCTGCATCCTCCAATCTAATGAGGTGCAAGGACTCAGGAGCATTTCCTAGAACCCTTTCTTGTGCTCCCCTTTAGTATGAGAACACTATTGTGACTGTCAATCCCTTGCCTCTAAGGATCCTAGTGCCTGAGATCCATGCTAGACTTTGGGAGTCATTGATAGGTCAGTCATTGTACAGGTCATGCAAAGTTTGATTATGGTTATTTTAGCCCTAACTTGTGTGGAGTATCTTGCATATAGTTGTTCCTCCCATCTTTAGGCTCTTACGATCTTACCGCATCCTCTTCTGCAAATTTCCCTGAGCTTTAGAAAGTGGAGAGATTTGGCTGGTCTGATGCCAGTTGATTAATGTAGGGTCTCTGATATTCTGAATTATGGTTTATTGTTATTTTCAGTTTTGCTGTTCCTGCACCACCTTGGCTCCATCCTGATTGGTATTGGATGTCACTTCCTAGCCAGAGATAAAAGGCTGTTAAAATGGAGTCTTATTATAAGAGTAGATTCAAAGGTAGATGGAATAAGAGTAGGAGACTGCGGTGAGGGGGGATCAGTCTCCCATTTACAGAATGGTTACCATCTATTTGCCAGAATCTGTGCCTTCTTTGACTGGTGAGATCCAAGCACCTCAGTACCAAGTGACCAGGAAGGAAAGTGAGTGAGCTTAACCAGATGTCTTACTTGCAGTGCTTGATGGTGACCTATTTTGTCTGCTGTAGCATGATCCCCTCTCTCCTTATTTCTGAGGGGTCCTCCTTCCCTTTCCCTCCTGTTTATAATCTTTGCAATTACTATAGGTATTATAGAAATTTATCTTTGAATATTTCACTAAATGGCATTGGTAGTAGGATCCACCTATTAGGGAGTACATATGGCGATTAATTTTCTGTGTCTGGAATACTACACTCAATATAATTTTTTTCTAATTCCATCCATTTCCCAGCAAATTTCATTAATTCATCTTTTTTTGATGGCTGAGTAGTATTCCATTGCATAAATATACCACATTTCTTTAATCACTTGTCATCTGTTGGGCTTTTGGGTTCACTCAATAGCTTTGCTATTGTAAATACTGTTGCTATAAACATGGTCGTGCATGTGCCATGGAGGTGAATTTTCACTGTATGGGAGATTATTTCCAGAAGTGGAATAGCAGGGTCATATGACATTTCAATCTTTAACTTTTTTAAAAATCACCAGACTAATCGCCAGAGTGGTTGTATAAACCTGCATTCCCACCAGCAAAGTAGGAGAGTTCCCTTCTTGCCACATCCTCTCCAGCATTTGGTGGTGTTTGTTTTGTGGATTTTTGCCATCCTGACCAGGGTGAGATGATGTCTCAGGGAGGTTTTAATTTGCATTTCCCTGATGGCTAAGAATATGGAATATTTTTTAAGATATTTGTTAGACATTTCAATTTCATCCCTGGTAGTTTCAAGTTCCAAGGACCATTTTTTTAATTGGGCCATTTATTTCCTTGGTGCTTAATTTTCTAAGTTCTTTGTGCACTCTGGATAATAGAGCTCTATCTGACATGTGGTTATTGAAGATTTTCTCCCATTCTGTGGGGTGCCTTTTTGCTTGAGTCACAATCTCTTTATCTGAACAGAAGCTCTTTAATTTCATAAGATCCCATCGGTTCAGTGTTGGTTGTAGTGACTGTGCTATTGGATTTCCGTTTAGGAACTTTTGGCTTAGTCCAATCAGCTCAGGGAGTTCCCTACCCTTTCAACTAGGGTTTTTATAGTCTCTTGCCTTATATTGAGGTCGTTGATGCATTTGGAATTAATTTTTGTACATGGTGGCAAGTATGGGTCCAGTTTTAATCTTCTGCATGTGGACATACAGTTTTGCCAGCAACATTTGTTGAAGATGCTATTCTTTTTCTATTGGACTTTTTGGGCCCCTTTGTCAAAGATCAAATGGCTGTAATTGTGTGGGCTTATATCTGGGTCTTCAACCCTTATCCATTGATCTGTGTGTCTATTTTGGAGCCAGTACCAGGCTGTTTTTATTATAATTTGTAGTATAGACTAAGGACTGGTATGGTGATACCTCCAGCAGTGTTTTTTGTTATTCGGGATGGTTTTTGCTGACCTGGATATTTTGAGCTTCCATATGAATTTTAAGATTGTTTGGTCAATTTCTTCAAAGAATTGCTTTGGTATTTTGATTGGTATAGCATTGAATCTGTATATTGCTTTTGTTAGGTTGGTAATTTTTATGATATTGACTCTGCCAATCCAGGAACATGGGAAGTCTTTCCACCTTCTGGTGTCTTCTGTAATTTCTTTCTTTAGGGTTTTAAAATTTTCATTGTAAATGTCTCTTACTCCTTGGTTAGGTTTATACCAAGGTATTTCATTTTTTAGGGGTTATAGTAAATGGGATTGTTTCTCCCAGGGCTTTTTCACTTCTTTCATTCTGAGCATATAGGAAGGCCACTGATTTTTGTACATTTATTTTGTATCCTGCCACCCTGCTGAACTTCTGTATTAGTTCCAGGAGCTTCCTGGTGGAGTTTTTGGGATCATTCAAGTATACTATCATGTAAATAGAGATAACTTGACTTCTTCCTTGCTGATTTGAATCCCTTTTACCTCCCTTTTTTGTCTTATGGCTCCAGCTAAGACTGCCAGTACAATATTGAAAAGAAGTGGTGACAGTGGACAGCCTTGTCTAGTTCCTGATCAAAGCAAGAATGCTTCAAGTTTTTCCCAATTGAGTATAATCCTTGCTGTTGGCTTGATGTATAGGGCTTTTATTATGTTGATAAAGGTTCCTTCCATTCCAACTGTCTCTAGGGTTTTGATCAAAAAGGCCATTGAATGTTGTCAAAAGTTTTTCTGTATCTATCATGAGTATCATGTAGTCTTGGATTTTGGACTGGTTTATATGGTGAATTACATTAATTGATTTGCGTATGTTGAACCAACCTTGTGTGTCTGAGATAAAGCTTACTTGATCCCCGTGAATGATCTTTTTGATATGTTTTTGAATCTGATTTGCAAGATTTTGTTGAGAATCATTGCATCTGTATTCATCAAGGAAATTGACCTACAGTTTTCTATTTTTAGTTTATTAGGTTTTAGGATTAAGATGATGTTCCCTTCATAGAAAGAATTTTGTAGTGTTCCTTCCTTCTCTGTTTGATGGAACAGTTTAAGAAATATTAGTGTTAGTTGTTTCTTAAATGTCTGATAGAACTCTGTACAGAATTCATCTGGTCCAGGACATTTTTTGGTGGGAAGATTTGAAATTACTTCCTCAATTTCCTCATATGTTATAGGACTATTTAAATAATTCAAAACTTCCTGATTCAATTTAAGTAAGTTGTGCTTCCTTAGGAATTCATCCATTTCTTTTGTTTTATCAAATTTCATGGAGTATAAATTTTTGAAATGTGATGTTATAATTCTCTGAATCTCTTCGGTAAAAGTAATGATAATTCCATTTTCATTTCTAATTTTGTTAATTTGAGTTTTCTCTCTCTTGTTTTTGGTTAATTCAGCTAGGGGTGAATCAATCTTATTGATTTTTTTCAAAGAACCAGCTTTTTAACTGGTTGATTCTCTTATAGTTTTCCTTATCTCAATTTTTGATAATTCTCCCCTGATTTTGCAAATCTCTTCTGTTCTACTGCTTTTGGGATCAGATTGTTCTTGTGTCTCTAAAGCTTTAAGCTGCATGGTTAAGTTATTTATTTGTGATGTTTCTATTTTGTTTGATATAGGCATTAAAAGCTAAAAACTTACCTCTTAGGACGGCTTTCATTGTGTCCCAAAGATTTTGATAAGTTGTATTTTCATTATCGTTTGCTTGAAATCTTGAATTTCCTTTATGGTTTCGTCCTGAACCCAATTCTCAATTAGCATCATAGCATCTTGAATTTCCCTTATGATTTCTTCCTGAACCCAATTCTCAATTAGCATCATAGTGTTTAGTTTCCAGGAGTTCATGTATTTTCTGCTGTTTGTTGTGTTGCGGATGTCAAGCTTTAGACCATGGTGGTCTGATAGGGTAGAATATGAAGCTAGAATATCAACTTTTCTGTATATGTGGAGATTCATTTTGTGGCCCAATATGTGGCCTATGTTAGAGAAAGTTCCATGTGCTGCTGAGAAAAACGTGTATTCTTTAGTGCTTGGATGAAAAGTTTGATAGGATCTGTCAGGCTCATTTCAGTAAGAGTTTTATTAAATTCCAATGTGTCTCTGTTAAGTTTTTGACCTGCTGATCTATCCCATGTTGAGAGGATTGTGTTGAAATCCCCAAGAATTATCGTTTTGGCGTTGATTTCTTGCTTTAGACCCTGTAGCATTTGCTTAATTAGTGATGGAGCCCATATTAAGTGCATATATGTTCAGTATTGTGAAGTATTCCTGGTGAATTGTACCTGTGACTAAGATGCAGTATCCATCTGTGTCTCCTATGATTTTTGTTTGAAGTCTACTTTGACCAACAGCATAATAGCTACCCCTGCCTGTTTACTGGTTCTGTTACTTGCAGAACTTTGAACCAGCCTTTTACTTTTAGGATGTGCCTATCTTTTGTGATGAGATGAGTTCCCTGAAGGCATCAGATTGATGGGTTGTAATTTCTAATCCAAGATTTTCATCAGTGTCTTTTGGTTGGTGAGTTAATTACATTGATATTTAGTGTTGTAATGGAGAAATTACTTTTAAATTTTGGACACTTTTTATGTTTAGTGGCTTTTGTAAGTATACTATTTGGTTTTTAGGTTTTGGTTGTGTTATATTTACCTTCTGTCCTCCTAGATATGATTGTTCTTTTCTTCAAGCTTGAGTATCCTTTCTAGCATTTTTTGAAGTCCTGGTTTTTAGACAAGTGAGCCTTCAAGTTGTCTTTGTGCTGGAAAACTTTTCTTTCCCCATCGATGATGACCAATAGTTTTGCTGGATATATCAGCCTGGGTTGACATTTTTGCTCATTCAATCCTTGAAGTATGTCTCTCCACGCTCTTCTTGCTTTTACTGTTTCCATTGAAAAATCATTTGTTATTTTAATAGGTCTACCTTTAAAAGTGACATTTTTTTCCCTTGAAGCTCTCAGCACCTTTTCTTTGTTTTGAATGTGGAGTGTTTTGATTATTACTTGCCTCAGTGAGTTTCTATTTTGCTTATATCTATTTGGGATGTGGAATGCCTCTTGTATTTGGATAGGCCTTTCTTTTTGTAGATGAGGAAAGTTCTCCTTTATGATAATTTGAAAAATTTCCTCAGGTTTGGTATTTTGAGATTTTTGCTCTGGTATTCCCTGAATGCACATGCTAGGTTTCTTCAAGGTGTCCCATGACTCTTGAATATTCCTATTAAGTGTCTCTTTGGCTTTAACAACCTCTTCCATTGAGCTGGTTATTTCTTTGACTTTGTCTTCAAGATCTGAAATTATATTTTCTGCTTCATTATTTCTGTTGATAAGACTCTCTGTTGAGTTCTGGGTTGAAGATAACTTGTCTTTTAGTTCAATTTTAAACTCTCCTTGAGACTGTTTTACTGTTTTAACTGTCTATGCCTATTTTTGTTTCTTGAACTGTTTTTCTCATCTCTTCAAGTGTCTGTTGTGTTCCTATTCAAAGTGGTTGATGTAGTTATTTAAATCCTCCTGAATTTCCTCTTTAATAGTATTGATCATGGTAATGAGGAGACTTTGAAAATTATTATCCTGGGTCTGGCTTTCTTGACTATTTTCTGGGAAGTCATTCTGGTTAGAATCTATCATTATGGGGTTAATTCTTTCAGTGTGAGATTTGTTTTCTTGGCTTTTGTTTCTCATTTGTTTCTCATGGATTTGTGCTGTGATTTGGGCATTGTTGTTTTATCTCTTAAGACCTTCTTTCAGTTTCTGTGTGTTTTTGACTAAACTGAATTTGTTGGCATTACTACTCTCAAGCAATTATTACTAGTGTTTGCCTTGGAGTTGTTTATGCTTGTCTGGTGTTGTTATTTCTTAGATGAGGCTATTAGACTGTTAGTACATCAATTAAGTCAGGTTTAATGGAAAAGGAGTGAAGATTTCTATGGTAGTGCACTTTTATGATTTAGTACCTTAGTGATATGTATGAGCGAATGGTGTAGTCCCTGAAGTTGTGTTCGTTTTGGGGTGACTGTATGGAAAAGTTAAACTACAGTGACTAATAATTGGAAGGAACAGGATGGTAAAAAGGTGTTTACTTATCTTTGAGCTGGATGTGAAGAATCCCTCCCATGTGATGGGATGATTTTAGAGAATGTATGGCTTTTGTCCCTAGATCTTTGCTTGGGTTTTGAGGAGCAGGGTGTCCTACCTGGAACACATGTCCTGAGGAGCAGTGTGTCCTCCCTGGACTGTGCTTCCCAGTGGAAAGTGCCAAGCTTCTAGTTGTTGGGCAGTTCACCTGAGATCTGGAGTGTGGCCTAGGGTCCTTCCCTAGCCCAGAGCAGACTGGGTGCCACTCTGGCTGACTGGTGGAATGAGCTGGGATGAGTGGGTGACCTGGGTCCTGAGGAGCAGTGTGTGTTCCCTGGACTGCACATGCCTAGGCGGAAAGACTATTGGAGTTTTGTGGGCACAGAGGTCATGTGGATGGCTTCACAGAAACAGAGCATGGTATAGTTTCTGAGGCTAGTGTTGAATTTGGTCTGACTTTTCAAGAAAGTAGGTTCTGTGATGAATACAGTTGTGCTTAGTCCTGCAATTTGGCTGGTGACTGTGTAAAATGATCTGAGGTAATATGAGTGTAAAACAATCCTAAATCAAATATTAGGCTATTCTTTTTTCTTTTCTGTAAGTAAAGTCATTGAATATGAAATTTTATCTTTACGTTTTGTGTCTTTACAATAATTTATTTTATTTTATTTTATTCTGCAAGGAAATATCCCTCATTTCTCTTTTATAAGCTGTCAATAGGCAACATGGAAAAGTCTTTAGGGCCAAGTGGTTCCATTGAAGTCTCAAGTGGCCTTGTCTAGAATTGTCACACATGTCTTGGGATAAATGTAAGGTTTTTGGCTGAGAATTCTGAATTCTGTTGGATAGTTCCAGGCTTAATGAACCAAATGTTTTAAGTCATTCATCTCTTTGTCTCTGTTTGAGAGGCTCTATTTGTGCCTGTTTAGGTCTGAGGGTGACTTTGAGAATCAGACTTTATAGTATTTTAAATAAATTCATCCAGCATAGGACTTCTTGAGATTGCTGGCAAACTTTCATAGTACCAGAAAGTGTGATGCAGGCTATCGCTGAATGAAAAAAAAAAACAATAGTCTCACCCAGGTGTGAATGCTACAAACTTTGATAACAACCACTCTGGCAACACACTAGTCATTGGTGTCATAACACAATGGCATCAATGTCATGGGGTAACAAACTTTTCCACTTTAAGGCCTATTTTTGATAGGGTGGATATACCTGGCACTATAAATCAAGTCAAATACCACTGGAAGAAGAAATCATAGGCCTGTGTGGGAACAAACTACCAAGGTTTAACCATAAGAACTTGACAGCAAATTGTCATATAAACATGTATCATTATTTCCATAGATTAAAGAAATTCTCAGCATTTGATCAGGAAACATCCTTTAGCAATAGAATATGTTCAATATAAAGAATTGTAAATGGCCAATGTGCAGTGAACAAGTGGCTATGTAGTGCTCAGTTCTAAGCAGGACATCAAAATCAATTCCCACTCCAACCTCAAGTAATCTTGAGAAAGTGGTAGTGGCAAGACTGTAAGAATCTGAAAATGAGATGTGGTACTAACAGACATTATCCTGTAGTCATAACAGAGCTACTGAACCCAAGAACTCCATCAGATATGTCTACTTCCAAATAACTGCACAATATTTTTAATAATATTTCACCAAGGAGGAGAAAACATTTCAAGAGATACTGCACCTCTCTGAGAGGTTTTTGAAGGTTAATTCCAGACAGAAAAGGGAAAGCTGCTTTCCTCAATGACTTACCTACTATATAATCTATGTCTCAACAATACATACTTGTGATTTTTAGATTCAAGTGTTAAATTGACGGTTGCAGGCTGTTTGGGGCACAGCTATGAAGAATCAGTGTTTGGAGCAGGACTTTGAACAAGCCTGCAGGTGATTGTTTAATTGATATGATTGTAACCATCCTGCAAATTGGAGACTGACTCCCCCTCATGGAGGTCTCCTTCTCTTATTCCATCTACCTTTGAATCTACTCTTATAGTAAGATTTTATTTTAACAGCCTTTTATCTCTGGCTAGGAGGAGACATCCAATACCCATCAGGATGGCACCAAAGGCAGGGGGCATGGATAAGCTGGCACGGGGTCAACAGCACAGACCCCGGAAGTCAGGTGAGTGGCAAAACAGGCTCTCAGACTCTCAGGCTCCTTTATTGTAAGTAAATATTGGGCTGCTTATATACCCCACCCAACTTCCCAGAAGTCTCAGCATGAGCTGATTGGTCCTGACCGGATTGGTCCTCTCAGCCAGGCGGTTTGACATCAACACCAGGCATGGCAGCAGGTGCAGCTTGGGGAAGTTGCATTGTGGCATGTGGCCCATATAGATGATCCCTGAGTGGCATGCTCCACAGGTGGAGGTACTGTAAGTGATGGTTGATCAGAGACTTTAATACAGGCCTGCCTGGTCTATTCCTCCTACAGTGCAGGAACAGCAAAACTGGAAAAAAAAAACAAACGTAATTCAGAACATCAGAGACCCTACATTACTCACCTGGAACCAGGCCAGCCTAATCTCTCCCTGTCCTAAAGCTCAGGGAAATTTGTGGAAGAGGGGGCGGTAAGATTGTAGGAGCCTAAAGATGGGGAGAAACAATGATATGCAAGATACTCTACACAAGTTAGGGCCGAAGTAATCATAATAGGACTTTGCACGATCTGTGCAATGACCCCCCAAGCTGACCCCCCAAAGTCTATCATGGATTACAGGAACTAAGATCCTTAGAAGCAAGGGATTAACAGCACAATAGTGTTCCTATACTAAAGGGGAACACAAGAAAGGGCTCTAGGCAATGATACTGAGTCCTCACACCTCACCAGAGAGGCGGACCCAAAAGGATGTTTGACATTCACACTAAAGGATGCTCCAGGGAAGGGGAGAGGGGGCGCTGGGTGAAAGGGGAGGGATTAGGGGGAAAGGGAGGGGAAAATGGGGGAGGGAGCAAAAGGGTCTGGGGAGGGGTGGAGGGAGGAAGGGGACAGGGTACCTATTAAGTTTGTATGAGTGAAAAAACAAAAAAGAAATGATATGAACCAAGCCCATACTGGATGATGCTTTCCACTTATGGACTAGATAATAGGAAGTTCAAGGGGAAGAAACCTTATTTCCCCTTATCCTGTGCTTACAAGTTGGTGAGTTCATTGCCAATGCTTCTGGTCTTTATTATTGCTGCTGCTGCTGCTGCTGCTGCTGCTGCTGCTGCTGCTATTCTTGACTGACTCAATTGTTTTGACCTTGCATCTGTTCTCACTGAGATTGGGTGGAGCCTTGTCTTAAGCCTAGCTTTTCTTCACCTACATCTGCCTGGCTACCATCCATTCTTACAGGGAGCCCAACCTTCCAGCATGCTTGAGGTTCCAGACTTCCTGGGATCCTTCAGTTTTGTGAGATATTCAGGCCAGAACAAAGTAGTTATGGCTACTTTGAAGACATTGCTTTTATTTTGAGTTGATTTTATATATATATATATATATTAATTCATATATATATATTTATACACATATATATATATTCTGTTCTTCCAGAGAACCCTGACTAATATACTAACACAGTAATAGAATTCATGAGGAGAAACTTGTAAAATAGATCCTTTACTGAAATCCCCATTGGATATTAGATGATTATTGTTATAAAATATAACTGGGTCATAATTAAGTCTGTTACTCTGTCATTCCTGTCTTCATGCAACTGTTTCATCAGCATGTTTTATAGCTATCAAAAATCTGAGTGAGATGTTTGAAATTGCCTAGTTTTTTTATTTTTTCTCTTTGTCTATTTTTCTTCTCTCCATGAAAAATATGAAAATATTTATAATCACATTCTTCCATAACTTTCAACTTCCTTTACTTACGTAAGGCTTCCCAGTGAGGGGTATTTATATAAAGTTATCCTTGGAAATGTTTGGATTCATAAAAATGGAATAAAGGACAATTATGTGAGTACTATTACTTTTTGTATTTATAGAATAATACCTGGCCTAGTGTTTCACAGTATTTAGATCAATATTCTTTATGTGTTTACATTTCCAAAAAATGAAAATTGACTGATCAAAGCATCTGTATATTTTTAAATTACATAAATTTTCTTTAGAATTTCATCTTTATTTAATAAATAAGTACATTTTTATACACTTCATGTCATATATTTGATAACTTCTAGCTTTCTTCTGACTTTCATAAAACTCTATAAGGAAATGATAATCATAACACCTCATATCTTACTTTAATGTTCTCCCAGTGAACTCATATTATGTCACAGAATACTTTTGTAAACAACAATCTGCTGAAAATTTAAAGACAATCCCCTTCTAGCAATAAGCATTTCTTCAGAAGTAGAACCTTCTCCAAACATATTAATATTTTCAAAAAGATGATTACCCTGTCAGGGTTTAGACTGTCTCCAGGGTTAAAACTATAATCTTCTAAATAACTTCAACAGAGGGTCTCTTTCTCCCTGAACAGGAAACTTTTTCATCGGGGAGTCTCACAGATACACATTGCTTCAAAGAGAGGACCATTAAAACATGTCAGAATCTTCAAAGTGGGAAACATGCCACCCCTTAGCTAAACGAAGTCCTTCAAAGTAGAAGCCCAGCAGCGTTCTGAGCACAACTCTGAAGGACAACTCCCAGAGCTCAAAGAAACACTGTTCCTCATATCCAGCCTTCAGATTTTAATTTTAAAGTGTTATGCAGATGGTATGTAATCTACTTTTTGATAGACTGTATTTTTTAGAACAGTTTTAGGCTCATAACAAAATTCAGTTGAAATAAAGTGATTTCTTTATACACCCCTGCCTCCACACTTGCATAATCTCCCTCATTATCGACATCCCCAACCGGAATGGTGCATTTCTAAAAATTGATGGCAAAACATTGACATGTGACTTTTAACCAAAATTAATGTGCATATATGGTTTGGAAAAAGTACATGAGGACTGAACTACTATTATGGCAGCATAATAATAGTAAATTAATTAATAAATAAATAAATACATAATAAATCACCTTTACCAGTCCCCCAAATTCTGCTATCTTCTTGCCATCCATTCATTTGACAGCAACCATAATCTCCTTTTTTTTTTTTACAGTCTTCATAGTTTTTTTTCTCTTTCTAGAAGGATATCTTTGGGTTGCCATGTGTTTTCTTGGTTTAAGGTCTCCTTCATTAAATCACTGAAAAGAACCCCATTGTTTGTATAGACCTTACCTTAATTATCCTTTCTCCTTCATAAGTGTGCTTTACTTTTTTCAAAGTTCTAAATAATGCTAGAAGCATCGTTTATAGATATTAGATATACAAGCTTTGACTTCTTTTTGTGAATCATATGGAAACAAGGAATGGTGTATTTATTTGTGTAAGAAACTTTCAAACCATATTAGAAGTATATATAATATTTTGCATTTCAACCAGCAATAAGTGAAAATTTTAACATTTCCCCTGCCTCATATCTGTTATAACTTCAATTTTAATTATTGTGAGCTTTTGTTGTGATAGTTGTATTAAAAATTCTCAACTTTGAATTTCTATGACATCTGATCTTAATATCTTTTTCTTTAGTTCCTTTGGTGGCATTGGAGTTCACACCCTAAGCATACTAGGTAAGCTCTACATCTGAGCAGCATTCTAAATCCTTAAAAATATTTTCATTTGTTTATATTTGATCTATGTATATCTTCCTGGATAATATACTGATAACATTTTTGTCAAGAAATTCTATGCAGTTGTAAATTTTACATTTAGTTTTAAGTGTGCTTTGTGTATCTTATAGAATAGTATTTTTATAAGATATGTTTTTTCTCAAAACAATCCATGTTTCTACTTCTTGTCTTTTGATTTAGGTCTATGAACCATTTTGAGTCATTCATTAGAAAGTCTAAAGATCTAAGTCTTGAGACAAATGTTTGCATGTAGATGCTTAATTGTTTTAACACTATTTGTTGGAAGCAGTATCTTCTCTCTCCTGACATCCTTGACATTTATTTAACAATATATCTGTGAATTCACCATGTTTCATTCTTTTCCAGTGATTGGTTTGCTATTAATTAATACTTTTTAAAATGTGGTGACTTCCTTTTTAAGCTTCAAAGTTGGGCACTGTCAGTTCTCTTGTTCTCCTTAAATATGAATTGGCTACTGTGAGTCTTTTTCTTTTTTTATAATAATTTTTTTTATTATTATTTCAGCTCATACAAACTTAATAGGTACACCAGTTCCCTCAGTCCCTCCTCCTCCCCCCGAGCCCCCTGCTCTCCCCTCCCCTCGCCCGTCCCTCCCCACCCCCCAGTGCCTCCAGCCCCAATTCCCAGAGAGTCCTTTTTGTGCATGCCTGACTCTCGTCTGGGCCCTCCTCTCTGATGACGTACAAGGACCCAGTGGCCTTTCCCTGAACCCTTTCCTGTGTTCCCCTTAAGCATAGAAACACTACTGTGGCTGTCAATCCCTTGCCTCCAAGGATTTTGGTGCCTTTAGCAGATGCTAGACTTTGTGAGTCAATAGTGTGTTGGCAATGGGAGGGGTCAATCACCCATTTGCAAAATGGTTACTTTTTAATCTGCCGGACTATATGCCCTCCCCTTCTGGTGAGTTCATACCCCCTTAGTTATAAATGATCAGTAACGAATGTCTGTTTAACCAGGTGTCACATTACTTTCTTGCAGTCCTTGATGGAGGCCTATTTTCTCTACTGTAACATGGTCACTTCTCTCCTTGTATCTGGTGTGGCCCTCCAACCCCATTCCTCCTGTTCATAATCCTTGCAATTACTGTAAGTAATATATAGATTTACCTATGAGTGTCACCAGGTAGGCTGGGTGGGTTTGGTACTAGGAGCCACATATTAGGGAATACATACAGCTTTAATCTTCTACATGTGGAGATCCAGTTTTGCCAGCACCATTTATTGAAGATGCTGTTCTTTTTCCATTGGATTCTTTGGGCCCCTTTGTCAAAGACCAAATGGCTGTAATTTTGTGGACTTATATGTGGGTCTTCAATCCTTATCCATTGATCTGTGCATCTATTTTGGAGCCAGTACCAGGCTGTTTTCATAATTATGGATTTGTAATATAGACTAAGGGTTAGCATGGTAATACCTTCAGCAGTGTTTTTGTTACTCAGGATTGTCTTTACTATCCTGGGTCTTTTGTGCCTCCATATGAACTTTGAGATTGTTTGGTCAACTTCTTTAAAGAATTGCTTTGGGATTTTAATTAGTATAGCACTGAATCTGTATATTGCCTTTGATAGGATGGTCATTTTTACCATGTTGATTCTGCCAATCCAGGAACATGGGAGGTCTTTCCACCTTCTGGTGTCTTCTGCAATTTCTTTCTTTAGGGTTTTAAAGTTTTCATTGTAAAGGTCTTTTACCTCCTTGGTTAGGTTTATACCAAGGTATTTCATTTTTTTAGGGGCTATAGTAAATGGGATTGTTTCTCTCAAGGCTTTTTCACTTCTTTCATTCTGGACATATAGGAAGGCCTCTGATTTTTGCACATTTATTTTGTATCTTGCCACCCTGCTGAACTTCTCAATTAGTTCCAGGAGCTTCCTGGTGGAGTTTTTGAGATCCCTCAGGTATAAGATCATGTCATCTGCAAATAGGGATAGCTTGACTTCTTCCTTGCCGATTTGAATCCCTCTTATGTCCCTTTCTTGTCTTATGGCTTCAGCTAAGACTTCAAGTACAATATTGAATAGAAATGGTGAGAGTGCACAGACTTGTCTAGTTCCTGATCAAAGTGGGAATGTTTCCAGTTGTTCCCCATTGAGCATAATCCTTGCTGTGGGCTTGTTGTATACAGCTTTTATTATATTGATAAAGGTTCCTTCCATTCCTACTGTCTCTAGCATTTTGATCATAAAAGGCTGTTTGATCTTGTCAAAAGCTTTTTTCTGCATCTATCGATAGTATCATGTGGTCTTGGACTTTGGACTGGTTTACATGATGAATTACATTTATTGATTTGCGTATGTTGAACCAACCTTGTGTGCCAGAGATGAAGTCTACTTGGTCCCCGTGAATAATCTTTTTGAATCTGATTTGCTAAAACTTTGTTGAGAATCTTTGCGTCTGTGTTCATCAAAGAGATCGGCCTATAGTTTTCTTTTTTCAGTGAGTCTTTATTAGGTTTTGGGATTAAGACGATATTAGCTTCATAGAAGGAATTTGGTAGTGTTCCTTCCTTTGCTATTTGATGGAACAGTTTAAGGAGTATTGGTGTTATTAACTCCTTAAATGTCTGGTAGAACTCTGTGCTGAGTCCCTCTGGTCCAGGACATTTTTTGGTGGAAGATTCGAGATTACTTCCTCAATTTCCTTATATGTTATAGGACTATTTAAATAATTCACAACTTCCTGATTCAATATAGGTAAGTTGTGTTTACTTAGAAATTCATCCATCTCTTTTGTGTTGTCAAACTTCACAGAGTATAAGTTTTTGAAATATGATGTTATAATTCTCTGGATTTCTTGGGTATCAGTAGTGATAACTACATTTTATTTCTAATTTTGTTAATTTGGGTTTTCTCTTTCTTGCTTTTGGTTAATTTAGCTAGGGCTGTATCAATCTTATTGAATTTTTCAAAGAACCAGCTTTTTGACTGGTTGATTTTTTCTATCATTTTCTTAATCTCGATTTCAGATATTTCTCCCCTTATTTTGCTAATCTCCTCTCTTCTACTACTTTTGGGATCAGATTGCTCTAGTTTCTCTAAAGATTTAAGCTGGATTGTTAAAATGTTTATTTCTTATGTTTCCATTTTTTTGATGTAGGCATTAAGAGTTATGAACTTACCTCTCAGAACAGCTTTCATTGTGTCCCAGAGATTTTGGTAAGTTGTATTTTCATTATCCTTCACTTTCAGGAAATCTTGAATTTCCTTTTTAATTTCTTCTTGAATCCAGTTCTCATTCAGCATCATATTGTTAAGTTTCCAGGAGTTAGTGTATTTTCTCTTGTTTGTTGTGTTGTGGATGTCCAGGTTTAGGCCATGGTGGTCTGACAGGGCACAGGTTAGAATTTCAACTTTTTTGTATATGTATAGATTCATTTTGTGACCCAATATGTGATCAATTTTGGAGATAGTTCCATGTGCTGCTGAGAAAAATGTGTATTCTTTGGTGCATGGGTGAAAAGTTCGATAGACATCTATAAGGTCCATTTCTTTAAGGGTTTGATTAAGGTCCAAAGTGTCTCTGTTAAGCTTTTGACCTGTTGATCTATCCCATGTTGAGAGGGCGGTGTTGAAGTCCCCAGGAATTATCGTTTGGGGGTTGATTTCTTGCTTTAGACGCTGTAGGGTTTTCTTAATAAATGTGGAGGGGCCCGTATTGGGTGCATATATGTTCAGTATTGTGAAGTCTTCCTGGTGAATTGTACCTGTGACTAAAATGTAGTATCCATCCGTGTCTCTTACAATTTTCTTTGGGTTGAAGTCCACTTTGTCTGATAGCATAATGGCTACCCCTGCCTGTTTTCTGCTTTCATTTTCTTGTAGAATTGTTGACCAGCGTTTTATTTTTAGAGCGTGCCTATCTTTTGTGGTGAGATGGGTTTCCTGCAGGCAGCAGATTGATGGATGGATTGTGATTTTTTAATCCAAGTTTGTATCCTGTGTCTCTTGATTGGTGAGTTAATTCCATTAACATTTACTGTTATAATGGAGAAACTATTTTTTAATTCCAGACATTTATTATGTTTAGTAGTTTTTATAAGTATATTGCTTCCCTTTTAATGGTGTTATACTTGCCTTCTCTTCTCCTGGATATGCCTGTTTTTTTCTTCAAGCTTGAGTATCATTTCTAGCATTTTTTGAAGGCCTGGTTTGGTGGACATGTATCCCTTTAAGTTGTCTTTGTGCTGGACTGATTTTTCTTTCTCTCTCGATCATGACGGATAGTTTTGCAGGGTAAGTCAGCCTGGATTGACATTTTTGCTCATTCAATACTTGAAGTATGACTCTCCAAGCTTTTCTTGATTTTACTGTTTCGACTGAGAAGTCATTTGTTATTTTAATAGGTTTACCTTTAAAAGTGACTTGTTTTTTCTCCCTTGAAGCTCTCAGCACCAGTTCTTTATCTTGAATGTGGAGTGTTTTAACTATTATTTGCCGTGGCATGCTTCTTTTTTAGTCGTATCTGTTTGGGGTGCGGAATGCCTCTTGTATATGGATGGGCCTCTCTTTTTTTAGATGAGGAAAGTTTTCCTAGATGATCGTTTGAAAAATTTCCTCAGGGGTGGTATTTTGAGATTCTTGCTCTGGTATTCCATGAATACGCATGTTAGGCGTCTTCAGGGTGTCCCATATCTCCTGAATATTTCTCTCAAGTATCTTTTTGGCTTTAACAACCTCTTCCATTGAGCTGGTTAATACTCCCACTTTATCTTCAAGGTCTGAAATTCTGTTTTCTGCTTCGTTAGTTCTGCTGATAAGACTCTCTGTGAAGTTCTGGGTTGAAGATAACTTGTCTTTTAGCTCAGTTTTAAACTCTGCTTGAGTCTGCTTTAACTGCTCTATGCCAGTTTTTGTTTCTTGCACTGTTTTTCTCTACTCCTCCAAGTGTCTGTTGTGTTCCTCTTTAGAGCGATTGATTGGATTATGTAATTCCTCCTGGATTTTCTCTTTCATATTATTGAACATGGTAATGATCATATTTTGAAGGTCGTTATCCTGGGTCAGGCTTTCTTGGCCATTTTCCGTGGTGTTATTCTGGTTGGAGTCTAACATTATGGGATTAATTCCTTCAGTGGGAAATTTGTTTTACTTGAGTGTTGCTTCTCATGGATTTGCACTTTGACTTTGGCATTGTCGATTTAACTCTTAAGATCTTTCAATTTTACTAAATTGAAATTATTTGGCCTGGGATTCTGGGGGCGGGTAGGGACAGAGCTTACCTAGGATCGAGGTGAGGCCCGGGTGGACCACGCAAGTCCTGGCTTGGTGGAGCGCGGTGGGGAATGGAGGATGGGTGTGGGCGTGGAGCTATTTAACCAGAGGGGAGCTGGGGCGGGTCCCGGTCGCAGGGGGAGGTCCTCCTCGTCCCTAGGCCCTGCGCGCGGCTCCGGCTGGATGGTGGGGTAGGAGCTGGGTCCCTTGGGCAGACCTGGGGTTCTCAGGGGGGGGGCGCGGAGCTCACCTAGGATCGCGGTGAGGCCCGGCTGGACCGCGTGCGCGACCCGACTCGGCGGAGCGGGGTGGGGAAGGGAGACGAGTCTTTTTCTAACCATATAAAATATATTAAATTTGCTGATATGTACAAAATAACTTGCTAGTATCTGTGGTGTTATTTTGAGTATCTTAAGTACTATATTAGAAGGACCTGTTATCATCACAAACACTGATTTTAATAATCTTTTTGCTTACACTTTTTGCATGAATCGTAGATACTCTCATTATCTTATTTGCCTCTGTTCCTTTTACGAATGATGTAACATAAGGAAGAAGAACACATTCCTTGATGCAACATTAGTCATTTTGATTGTGTGTTTTCTTTAGGAAAAATTTTATCTGTAGCAATATAATGTTACTAAGTTAACATTAGGGAAGCTCTGTGAAAAGTGATGAGTGTTCCTCTATCATCACCAAGGATCATCATTATCAATTTTGTAATTGACACTATTTTCAGCTCCAAAATTCATTAAGTCACCAGGTAACCTATATTTTTTCTGAAATCAAAATTCTGACAAGATGTAAGATTGCTTGTAAGTTGATATTAATCTAAATACATTGAGTGGCTAAGAAAAGCCAATAATATGTTAGGATAGCTATAAGGACTATGGAGAATGTTGAGTGTAATGGTTTAGTCTCATTTGTATTGAAAAACATTCAATGAAAAAATATTCAATGGCAGTTTCAGACATGAATATAATGAATTTATGTTATTTTCTTCCATTATTGCTCAACCTCATCTATCCTTTTTTTACAAATGTAAACCATAATCCCAATTAGTCTCCCTTCTACCTTCTTTTCTGTTTTTACATGTGACCTGCAGATCTTCATCTGAGCTGCCTTACTAGCATATGCCTGACAATTTGCTGGGCCTTGATAATAAGTCCATGTGTGCAAGAGACACTCAGGGAGGCACCTTTGAATTATTATACCTATACATAGTCTAAATGTTGATTATAGTAGTCAAAACCAGGAAATCTTGTATATTATATTCTATTTCTAAGAAGATTCAGAGAACTGATTTAGAAAATAATTATTTTATTAATTAATTAATTTATTATTTATTAGGAGGAACAGGAATGTTTTACACTAATTCACTTTCCTCTCCATCAGTTAATTATTTTCCTAAGGTAAATTACTTCTTTAATAATGCCACTAATCATTAAAGAAATGACAAATTTACATTATTTACAGAAGATGCTAAGAGAACATTGCAGCCTAAACAAAGAATAAGTAAATGCATCCTAGAAGGAACAGGAAAAAATGATGAGTGCTATTAGAGTGGCTAAGGGTAACAAAAAACACTGAGCACCATAAAATCAACAAAATGACAGAAGTTGAAGAACTTTTCATCAATAATTTTGAATTTTGTGGCCTCAATTCCACAATCAAAAGACACATAATACCAGACTGGATCAGGAAATAGGATCAATCATTAGCTCCCTTCAAAAAACATACCTCAACTACGTTAGGGAAAAAGAATGGGGAAAGTTATCCAAAGCAAACAGAACCAGGAAAAAAGCAAGTGGCACTATTCTAATATTTGAAAAATAAACTTCAATGTAAACATAGTCAAAAAACAGATAAGTAAATAATGCTATTTTATTATAAGGAAATGATTCCATTAGGAGCACATTACAATCTTAAACATACATGAGCTAAACACATATGCTCCCAAATTCTTAAAACAAATACTACTAGAGGCAAAGCATAATGCAATGCAAAAAGTAATAGTGTGGTTTCTCCATTAACCCAAACTCCCCAAGAGACAGACAACCCAGATTTAAAAAAGGTAGAGAAACATTGGAATGAAATGATAAATAAATGGTATTAAAGATATTTTCAAGACATTACACAAAACACTGCAGAATACTTAGTCTTCTCAGAAGCCCATGGAATATATTATAGAACAGATTACATATGAGAACACAATGCATATCTCTACAAATATAAGAAACAATTAACCACTTTTTATATTCTTTTTAACTTCAGTCAAATGCAAGAAAACTAAAGAAAATATTCATTTTTTTACAATGAATAACACATTGTGGAATAAGTAAGTAAAAATTTTTTAGGACTGAATGAAAACGAAAAGAAAACATAACAAAACCTACTGAATACAATGACAACAATTCTAAGAAGAAATTTATAGATCTACATGGCAACATTTTAAAGTTGTCAGAGAAATCTCAAATAAATAATTTAACTATAGACTTAAATAATTGGAAAATGCCAGAAAAAATCAAACCATAAGCAGTAAACGAAAATAAATAATTAAATCCATGTCATATGCAAGGGAATTGAAACATAGATGAATACATAAATAAAAGAATTGATTAAGCAAAGAGTTGTTTGTTTGAGAAGATAAATAACATTGGCAAAACCTTGGCCAAATAAACCAAAAAAATCAGATTGTATATGTCAAAAAAAAGATAAAATGGGAACATTTGAAATGTATTGAAACAATAACAATAAAATTCAGAAAAATCATAGGATGTACACTAAAGCCTATATTTTCACTTTATTAAAAAATTCTTTGGCTGGAGAGACAGCTCAGGAGTTAAGACTATCTCAAAAGCATGAGGTCCTGAGTTCAGATCAGAGGTTCCACATAAAAACCAAAGGTGGAAGGGGCAGTGGCTTGCACTTCCGGCCTTCGTGGGCAGAGCCTGGGAAATGCAGCATGAAATAAGGAGGTATAAGCACTCTAGGGTGATTCTGGGATTCACCCTTAGCTCTCCACAGGGACAAATATTGCCCTCTGATACACACAGACACACAGACACATACACAGAGACACACATACACATAAAATAAAATAAAAAAAATTTAAATTCTTTTTTTAATTTCTTTTTTTTAATTTTTCTGCTCATACAAATATAATAGGAACCCCTGTCCCTTCCCTCCCTCCACCCCTCCCTGGACCTCCTTATTCCCTCCTGCTTTGTCCCTTCCTTTCCCCCTTCCCTCCCTTTTCCCCAGTGCCCCCTCCCCCCATCTCTGAAGAATCCTTTAATGAGTATATCAAACTTTCCTCTGGGTCCTCCTGTCTGATGAGGTGTAAGGACTAAGTGACAATTCCTAAAACTCTTTCTTGTGTTCCCCTTAAGTATAGGAAGACTACTGTGACTGTTAATCCCTTGCTTCTAAGGATCCTAGTGCCTTGAGTCCATGCTAGAATTTGGTCATTGCACAGATCATGTAGAGTCCTGTTACAATTGCTCTGGCCCTAACTCGTGTGGAGTATCTTGCATATCATGACTCCTCCCATCCTTGTGCTCTTACAATCTTACTGCCCCCTCTCCTGCAAATTTCCCTGAGCTTCAGGATGGGGAGAGATTAGGCAGGACTGATTCCAGGTGGTTGATATAGTCTCTGATGTTCTGACTTATGGTTTGTTGATGATTTTTTTTTCAGTTTTTCTGTTCCTGCAATGCCCTTGGTTCCATCCTGACGGGTATTGGATGTCACCCCCTGGCCAGAGATAAAAACCTGTTAAATTAGAGTCTTATTATAAGAGTATATTCAAAGGTAGATGGAATAGAAGTAGGAGACTGTGGTGAGAGAGGGGTCAATCACCTATTTGCAAAATGGTTACCTTCTATCTGGCAGCCTATATGCTCTCCCCTTCTAGTAAGATCATACCCCATGAGTTGGAAATGACCAAGAAGGAAAATCTGTGAACATAATTAGATGTCTCATTACTTACTTGCAGTCCTTGATAGGTGGCCTATTTTCTCTGCTGTAACATGGTCCCCTCTCTCCTTGTTTCTGGTGGGGCCCTCCTACCACATCCCTCCTGTTTATAATCTTTGCAGTTACTGTGGGTATTACAGAGATTTATCTTTGAGTGTCTCTAAGTGGGTTTGGTACTAGGATCCACCTATTAGGGAGTATATACAGCACTTAATTTTCTGTGTCTGTGATACTTCACTCAATATTATTGTTTTTAATTCCATCCATTTCCCAGCAAATTGAATTGATTCATCATTTTTGATGGCTGAGTAGTATTCCATTGTATAAATGTACCCCCCCATTCAGCAAAAATTTACCTTGATAGCACAAGCATGACCATGTTCATAGTAGCACTGTTTACAATAGCAAAGTCATGGAATCAGCCCAAATGTCTAACAGTTGACGAGTCGATAAGAAAAATGTGGTACATTTATACAAAAAAAATTTAAATTCTATACAATGGATGATTTCTAGATACTTTAAAACCAGCATGAAATAACAAATTTAAGCAGATATATCAAACAACAAGATTACGAGGGTAATAAAAATATTCATTAAGAGGAAACACAAATACAGATGGGTTCACAGTAGAATTTATCATCTTTTCAAAGTAATTTATATATAGCTCACAAATATTTTTTAAATATTACATACCCAAAACAAATGAGCTTATCTTTGCCTCCTTCCCTCCCCTTTCACATCCCACATCTATCCTCTTCCACCCTTCCCTCTTTTTCCATTTAAGTCATGTCCTTCCTGCCCTCGTGTCCCTCTGGATGTGCAGATCCTAAGATTCCCTTCATGGCACCTGAACTGGTAAGGGACCAGGCATCTGTGGTAGTATAAGTGACCGTTCAGCAGGTAAACCACCAAACGGGGAAGCTCCCTTTCTCTTTTCAGGCACCTGCCCCAATGATTTTTTGTGAATGTGGTAGTTTCTCCTGAGATCTTCTGTTTTCCAGAGGAAATGTGGACATGTCAGCCATTGCATAAGTCTGGATTGAGCTCCTGAATTTCACCACTGTCATTATTGGGGTGACAAGGTAGACAGCTCATCTCCCCTCCTTTTGGTTCTTACAACCTTATTGCCGCCTCTTCTGAACAGTTCCCTCAGTCTTGGGATGGGGAAAGGTTTTGATGAACTTGTGCTGTACACTCTATGGTTGCCTATGCTCTGCACTTTGGTCAGTTGTAGTTCTCTGCATCACTAACCTTCCATTGTAACAGGATTTATCTTGCTTGTGTTCTAAGAATTAATAACCAATCCTTCTCAAATTAAAAGGAAGTAACTCTTTTAAATCATTTCTGCAAACTCTTAATATGTTAGTTGTGAACCCAATAGAGACAGAACATAAATGGAAACTATAGGCCAATTGCCTTGATGATTGTGCAAGTAAAATTGTCAAGGAAATATGCACAAACTAAATTGAAGAACACATCATAAACATCAAGCTGGCTTCATTATTTATATATTAATGACCTCCTGGATACAAATCACAAAATCATTCAATAGATGCAGAACAGCCTTTGACATAATTCAACATCTTTTTGTGATAAAAACACAAGAAAAACTAGGTGTACAGGCAGCACACCTTTATCTTATTAATGCTTACATATGACAATCCTACAACCTATATACTCCATTGTAAAATTCTCTTAGAATTGACACTTTCAGCAGAGAGGCAGGTACAAAATTAACATATAAATATTAGTAAACATTACCAATGCTAAACATACTAAGAAAGAAATAATCTCATTCACTATAGTCTCAAGAAAATTACCTTGTAATAAAACTGACCAAAGAAAGAAAGAAACTGTTACTGATATTTTGATGATTGGATATTACATTAAATATTTTTGTTTGTATTTGTAGACTAGTGCTATTCTCAACCTTGGTAGAAAAGCTGCTTTTATAGTGGATGAAGGTTAAAACAGAGAGTCATAACTAATCAACATGCTTGTTCTGTGTTCAGTACTAAATAGAACATCTATATTACTCCCTTCAAGGGTGATTTAGCAGCATGGAAGAAGAGGTACAAAGATTGTGCGAGCCAGGGAATGGAGTGGAGTGCTGTGAAGAGTTTATCTTCTTGACATGACATGATCATTGCAAACATAAACACACAGAAGAAGCCTTGGATACTTTCATAAATTTTAAAAGTAAAATAAGACATGATTATAGGAGGAAGATGTGAATATAGAAATTAGAGAAAAGTGAGAG
Organism: Typhlomys cinereus; assembly: GCA_023101885.1. Lineage (NCBI taxonomy): Eukaryota > Metazoa > Chordata > Mammalia > Rodentia > Platacanthomyidae > Typhlomys > Typhlomys cinereus. Next base: position 2,293,241 of record JALPQD010000284.1, read on the forward strand.
CAAGAAAGAGAGAGACAGAGATATGTATATAGAGAGATGAGAGAGTAAAATGGAGGTGAATGTCATCAAAATGTACCACATAAATGTTTAAAATTGTAAAAAAAAATTCAACTTTAAAAAGTCAGTTATTCCTTGCTCAAAAAAATGAAAGTATCAGAAGAAACTTAAATGTTCAAGCACCTATTATACAATCTAGGTATTTTATGTATTTTCCTATTTATACAATTTAAATCCCATAGCAGTCCTGAGAAGTGCTGATCTCTTACATAGAATAAATGAACTTTGATGTCTAGATGATGGACACCATAATAATTTTAATGGGGTACTTTAATAGCAAACACTGGCATTTTAACTAGATTGTCAAAAGAATGAATGCCACAGATATAAGAATCAGGTATTGCAAGATAATATTTATTCATTTAATAAAAGAGATAGGAAGCATTCTAATTCTTAAGAGCTCAGAAAATACGTGAGTTTCAGCATTTAGAATACGAAGACAGAGGGGCTGGAGAGGTGTCTCAGAGGTAAAGCCTCCGCCTTGAAGGCGGAAGGTCCTGAGTTCGGATCCTAAACCCCACGTATAGACACCCGGTGGAAGCGGGGGCGGCCTGCGTTTCTGGTCCTGGTAGAGCAGAGCCTGTGAATCCCGGGGCAGAGTAAACAAGGAGGAGGTGGAGGTGTCCATGGTGGTTCCCGAATTCGTCCGTGGTTCTACACACACATACATACACATACATACACACACATGCACACACGCACAATTGAACAAAAATGAAATAATATATATATATTAAAAAAAGAATACTAAGACAGAAACAATACAGTTTTGAAAGCTGCCCCTGCATTGACTTAATTACAATGTCAGAAGCTATGAGCTTTTGGACTTTAGTTTTTTTTTTATTTTAAATTAAGGAATATAGATTATTTTTGTGATCATAGTCAAGTAACAAATGTGTACTAATTTATTTTTTGCTGTTATTTTTATCTTGTCTAGGTGGGATATCTGAGGGTAGTTCATAATACCTGTTATAAGCCTGCAAAGATTAAGCAACCAGTCCTGGTTTTCTGATTTAAATTAGAATATCAGCTATTAAAGGTAAATCTCTACAAATAATATGAATTATGCCTAGTTATTAAATATGAATGCTTAAGTATAAGACCTCAGGCTCTTAATTTTTCTGGTCTTATGACATTTGTTCATAAGTTACATCTTCACTTTGTGAGTAACATTTTTGCCTATGAAAAATTCGAACATACAAAGTTAAAAATGTTAAACAATATATTTGAAAATAGCAATAATAAACACTTGACATGGTAACATAGTTCAGTTTTATAAATAATATCTATTTCCTAGAAAACAAGGAAAATAAATGGCAATGGCATTGTTTTTATACTTTTCCACTTTTTGAGAGTCTAACATATTATATACACTGATAAGTTCTTGTTCTGTGCCTTCATTTCATCTATCCCAATGAATGATGATTGGCATGTATAAAAGCTAGCATCACGTACATGTACAGTTATCATTGCAAATAAGTGTGGATATTCCTCTTAAAATGATACTGACAATTCTTTTGCACATGTGTATTTTTTAGAAGAGTCCTAACTAGAGCCTGAAAGACTTGGGAGCTTTAATACACACTTCATATTTTTGGTTTCATACCACCTTAATTTTGTTAATTCCAGTTCTGCAATCTTTGAGGGAGAGAATTAGATGTTCTTCCTGAATCTGAGTGCTTCTGGATTAGAATTTACTAACTGGACAGATTTTTGAAGGTTTGCTGTTAGTATCTATTACAGGAAAGAGCTTGTAATATTTGTCATTCTGGGACTGAGTTATATCAGTAAAATTTTTTTCTATGTGTATCCATTTGTGAGTTTTATGATTTTTATCTTTTTTAGCAGTTGAACAGTATTCCAAGGAATATATATATATAACGTTTTCATAATCTGTTCATCAATTGATGGACATGTGACTGGTTCAAATTCTTTGCTATTATGCATAAAGCTGTAAGGAACACCGGTGTGCATATATATCTATGGTAAGATATAGAGTCCTTTGGAAATATGCCCAGATATTGCTGTAGCAAAAGAAGAAAATGCCCAGGTATTGCTAAATTATAAGGTATTTATAATTCTGGGCTGGAGAGGTGGCTCAGGGGTTAAGCTTCTGCCTTGTAGGCAGAAGGTCCTGAGTTCGGATCCTAGACCCCACATATAGACGCCAGGTGGAAGCGGGGGGCAGCCTGCATTTCTGGTCCTGGTAGGGCGGAGCCTGTGAATCCTGGGGCAGAGTAACAAGGAGGGGGTGGAGGCGGTCCATGATGGTTCCCGAATTCCTCCGTGATTCTACATACACACACATATACACCCCCCCCACACACAATTGAATAAATAAGAAATAATTAAAAAATTATTAAAAAAGGTATTTATAATTCTGTTTTTTAAGGAATCTCCATGCTGATTTCCAAAGTGACTGCATGAGTTTATAATTCCGCCAGTAGTGAAGAATGATTATTTTCTTCCATATTCTTGCCAGCATTTGTTACTATTTGTTTTTCCAATCTTAGAAATTATGATTGGGATAAAATAGAATCTTTTAAAAAGTATGGTATCTATCTTTTAAAAATTATAGTATCTATTAATAAAGTTTGGAGCAAAATATCAGCATTTTTTTCTCTGAATTTCCTTTTGCTCTGTTTAAGCAACAGTGAGCCCTGTGAAGTAAAGAAATAATGTTTTTCTATTATTTTGACAGCAGCTTAGAGTTTGTGTAATCCTTAAAATCGTTTTGGATACTTGTATTCCACAGAGCATACTTTATGATCTTTTGCTTTAGATTGTAGATTAGGAACTCCCAAGACTTCTCTAGAACACATTTCTTCCATGATGACAAAGGTCTCTGTTTTGTTTAGTAAATGTTTGCAGAACATTTGCACCAGTCTTCAGCCTGTGATATAAATACTCAATATTCACTCAGAGTTTTAGAAGGAAGTCTGAACGTGAACTCTGGTCCTTCTCTCCTCCCTTAGCTCCTTCAGTCAGGCTATATGCTCTCGTTTCAGTTTTCATTCTCCTCTGTAAGACAGAACAAATACAAACCTAGCTTTTTTTTTAATGAGACAATGCATTAAAACATCACACAGAATGATCGAAACCCAGGGGTGACAATCCAGTATAAAATGACGCATTAAGTAATCGCAGGCAACTCATTTATTTACACTTAGAATTTTTTTTCTTTTTTTAAAAACAGGACTTCAGGAAGTAGTTCAAGCTTTGAATGGTGGTTCTAGGATGACTTCAGGAATTCAAGCTTCTTTTAGTGATTTTCATCTTGATCTCATGTCTGAATCTATGCAAACGTTGAGTTATAGCCACAATATCTGCATCACAAACCAGTACAGGAAGGATTTGCTTTTGCTGTACCCATGTTGAAATAGCAATTTTCTCAGAAGGCCCACACCCAGAGTCCACACGTTGACATGTCAACATTTCATTAGTTATACAAAGGGATGCAAAGATTTGGGTTGTGTTTGTGCTGATATGAAAATCAGATTTCCTATTTTAAGGGAGAGTTAATAAAACCAATGGTCTTGCTCTCTACTGGCAGTGAAATAGCTCTTATATGGAGAAAGCTATTTGACTTAACAGTGAATTCGGCATCTAACCCGTAGCCTTTACTCTCACGAAGGACAGAGACGGCTGCACACAGCGACCAGTATGTTTTCTTCAGGACCGAGAAGTGGAAATTTTTATGTACAGTGCATGGGGTGTGACTTAGCTACTCGAATGATTAACCATTTCAGGCTGAACCAAGAGACACTACAGCCTTCTCTAAGTTTCCTGAATTTTATCCCAATTATATTTCATTTAATAACATTCACTGAAATATCTGGTGGCAGGGGAAATGAAACTACATGCTTTTATGGGATCATTCATCAAGAACTAATTGAAGCTTTCACACAGTTTAGTGCTGATAACACAGTGTAACAATAAACAATAACAAAATTCACTGGAGAAGGATTTGTTTTGCCGTGAGGAAAACGGCTCAGTTTCATCCTGGGATTCCTGGTTAAAACAGTCTCCAGTTTACAAAGGGATAAGTGCAGGCTCCTCTGCATAATGCCAGGGTGGAGGCTGTGTCAAATGTATTAGTGTTGCTCCACTGGAGCTTTTCTAGTCCTAAGTATTTGCCATTGTGTGGGGCTCTGGCAGGAGGCTACAGGACCAATAGGATTTTAAAAAGTTTCTTTTTGCTATTTATCTTTATTGTGCTGGAAAGAGCTAGCAACTCCATAGTTTTATTAGTCATATGGAAAAATCTTAAAGTATACTTTCAAAAAGTTGGATTTCTTTATAAAAATTACATTTTAAGCATTTCTCTTTTTAAAAGTATTTCTATGTAAGAGACTGTCTGTCTTTTTTATCATTGGTATCCTTGTTATTCCCAAGTGGGGTTTGGGCACTGAAATGGAAACACAAAAATAGAGAATGTATGCCTTGCACATCTTTGTGGGAATGATTTAGAGGCCCGAGTAACAAAATGGAATGTCTGAGAAATGTGCTTTAACTGTTGCAAACCCAAGCATTCATTTGATAGTCTCCTTCATTGTGGTGCTATATGACTTAGATGGCAGTTATTGGTATAGCAAACAGGCAAAGTTGGCTTGGTACCCGCATGTCTTATTTGTAACAACCACAGATTTTATTGATAAAACATATTCCCTACACTCAATTTGCTTAAGGCAATAAGAATAGGCTATCATCTACTACTGTTTTAGCAATCCTGTAAGATTTTTTGCATATTTTAGATACATGACCTTCTTGTAATAAAACTCATGAAAAAAACAAATAACTGTTGATTAATATATTTTAGAGCCTACATTACAAAACAAGAAGCTATGATAATGCACTTACAGACAGAATCTTAAGATGAAGATTTTTGTTCTAATTTGCTTTGTATTATTGAAAGCAATTTTCTTAAGAATTATCTAACCATCAGCTTCTTATATGTATTAATACATATTATTGAGAAGTCTAAATTGTTTCCTAGAATGAGAAGGATTTAGAGAAACAACAACCATTCTGTTGACAAGGAAGTCCAATAAAAGCTTTGGGAATTCGTCTGTGAATCAGCTCAGTTCATTTACAACACCTTGAATGAGTGAAAAATACATCTCTGGTATGCCATCTAAGGAAAAATAATATGAAAAGTATATTTTGATATAAAACAATGGTAGTAGACCTTATAACTTTCCTATGACAAACTACATTTGACTTTCCATTTGGATTTGTCCAAGAGAAAAATTTCAAAGCAAACCATCTGGATATAGCAACAACAATAAATTAGTATGAATTAAATGTAGCATTATAATTTTTCTTCTTTGGTTCTCAAATGTAATAAACAATTTCTGTTCCATGTCCATCACTCTGCATAGAATCATCTTTTTCCAGGTTTTCTACCTAAAAAAGCCTGTTTATCTCCCCCGATCAGCCTTTGAAGATTCAACCAGCTTATTTTGTACTTCAACTCTCAGCAACTTATATTCCTTGGTTGTTATTAATGCAATTTCCCAAATAAATATGCATCCTATTTGGACTTTGTGTATCACCCACTTGACTCTGTTTGTTAAAATTTTAGCTTCATGAAGACAAGCATTCTCTCTATTCACTTAAAGATCGCAGTATCCAATACAGAGCCTGAAAAGTATGAGTAAGCTTTCAGTGGAAATGGTAAAAGGATGCACTTCTAGGCTTTCTCTGACATACAAACTTAGCAGGTTACTGAGTATATCTGCATCTTATTTCTCATGTTTAATTTATATGAAAAGCAATGGTTCCTGTTATGTTCTGTTTAGTAAATGAAGCAGCATGGATGAAAGATTTTCTAAAAGAAAACTACAGCAAAAGTAAGAACAAGTGGACTTTCAGAAGATTCTAAAGACCTAATATTTTTTTTAAACCTAGAATTGGGTTAATGTACTCTTCTTATATTCAAGTTTAAGCTGATTTTCTATCAAAATAATCCCTATAGTAACTTGTTAATAATGTACCATTTAGTTAATTTTGCGATCAAAACAAGCATTGACTTATAGATACAGACCTGGAGGAGATATTTGTATTTGAGATACATCTCAAATGAGAAAAATCTACATAGTGGCCTGCAGTGATCAAAACACTTGTAAATTCAGATTCCCTGACTGGTAAGTGTGGTTACCCCCATGTACTTTCATCCTTGGAAAGTAGAGCCAGGGAGTTCCCAGAGCAAATTGACTAGCATGGCTAGCCCTATTGGCAAACTCTAGTTTTAATTGGAGAGTTGTCCTCTGAAGAATAAAGTGGAAAAGCAGTGGGGATGTATTCACTTAGGGAGTTTGCATGCATACATACTCACTGGACATGCACCTGCATATAAACAAGTACACACATATACACACAAACATGGATATACACACATATGCACACACATTACACAAACAAATGCAAGAAAACTGAAGGAAAAAAATTTAGGTAGCATGAAGTAGTAGTGTGCAAAAACTGCATTTTGGAGGAAATCAGTGAATTTAATTCATGTACAGCATATAAGAAAGTAGAATTACTTTAGTCTTCTAAATATTTTTACTTCTAATATTTTTAAAAATAATAAAATTAATAATAAATAATATTATATAATAAATATAACACATAAATAACATATATAATATAAATATAACATATAATATAAATATAACATATAATATAAATATAACATATTGAGTGAAGTATCCCAGACACAGAAAATTAAGCGCCGTATGTACTCCCTAATAGGTGGCTCCTAGTACCAAACCCACTTAGAGACACTCAAGGATAAATCTTTGTAATACCTACAGTAATTGCGAGGCATATGAACAGGAAGGATATGGTAGGAGGGCCCCACCAGAAACAAGGAGAGAGGGGACCATGTTACAGCAGTGAAAATAGGCCACCATCAAGGACTGCAAATAAGTAATGAGACATCTGGTTAAGCTCACAGACTTTCCTTCCTGATCATTTACAACTGATGGGGTATGATCTCACCAGAAGGGGAGGGCATATAGTCTGGCAGATAAAAAGTAACCATTTTGCAAATGGGTGATTGACCCCTCCTTCACTGCAGTTTCCTACTTTTATTACATCTACCTTTGAATGTGTTCTTATAACAAGACTCCAGTTTAACAGCTTTTTATCTCTGGGCAGGGGGTGACATATAATACCCATCAGGATGGAGTGAAGGGCATTGCAGGAGCAGCAAAACTGGAAAAAAAATCAACAAACCATAATCCAGAACATCAGAGACTCTATATCAACTACCTGGAACTAGGCCAGTCTAATCTCTCCCCATCCAGAAGCTCAGGGAAATTTGTGAAGAGGGGGTGGTAAGATTGTAAGAGCACAAGGATGGGAGGAGCAATGATATGCAAGATACTCCACACAAGTTGGGGCTGAAGCAATCATAATTGGACTTTGCACACATTATTGACCCCTCAAATTCTAGCATTTGCTAAAGGCACTAAGATCCTTGGAGGCAGAGATTGACAGCCACATTAGTGTTCCTATGCTTAAGGGGAACACAGGAAAGGGTTCTGGGAAATGCCACTGGGTCCTTGCACCTCATCGGAGAGGAGGATCCAGAAGAGAGTCTGGCATGCACATTAAAGGATGCTCCGGGGATGGGAGGGGGAGGCACTGGGGGATAGGGAGGGAGGGGGAAGGGGAGGGGGGAATAGGGCGGTGGGAGGTTGGAGGGAGGGAGAGGACCGGTTTACCTGTTAAAGTTGTGAGTAGAAATAAAAAAAAATAATTAAAAAAATACACTGAAGGAAAAAAATAATATATAATATAATATAATAAATATAATATAAATATAACATATTTATAAAATATAATAAAATAAAAATAAATAATATAATAAATAATAAATAAAATAATATATTAAGTAATCTAATATAATAAAAACAATAATAAAATTAACGTATATTAAATATCCAGTTTTGCTAGTAGAAACCATATTTGACCTCACAACACTAGATATTTTATGTTTTAGTCTCAGGTCAGATATATTCCCCACTATTTCATCCCAAAAGAAATTCATGTTTTTTTTTTTTAATTAAAATTCTCAAATTTATATATATATACATATATAAACTTTATTTTTAAATTCCATTAACCTTGAAATAGTATGTTGTAACCATTTCCTAACCCCCTTCACCACTGCATTTTTTATCACCCTTTCCATTCCCTGCTCCCACACATTTTCCTCTCCAGTGTCTCCCTAAATGTACAAATAACTGGTTTATCTCTAGGATGTCCGCACTAGTTAGTGCTTGGATACTAGTCAGGGCACAAATGGCTCACCAGTGAGTATATAAAATTTTAGCTTCCCTGAAATAAGGTCTTACAGTGAAAAACTGACTGGTACTGGATTCTCCTATTCAATCTCCATTATGCTGCCATACTTGTTGAGTATAGCATTTATTGAAAGGTCAAATGTCTTCTTTGTCTTCAATGATACTCTTTGAAAAATAATTTTATTATGCTTTTTTCTCTTCTCTAATCCCCATTCCTATATCCCTTTCTTTTTTCTTGACGATTCTTCATCTCCCCATCATACTCCTTCCTATTTTCAAGTCTCTTTACTTGTGTTGTCCACTGTGCTTCACCCAGTTTGTCTTTGATAGCATGGGCCTGATATAATTCATGCTCTTGCAAGTGTCATAAATCAGTGGGTATCTCACTGAGGATAGCATCTTCCTTTTCTTCCCTATAAATAATTAGTTTTCATGAGTCTCTCAGGGAGGTGTGGAGCTTCTTGAGAGCTTTAACTTTTCCTGATGAGTTACTGATAAGATAGTTCCCATGCAATTTTTGTCATGTTCAGTAGATAGTGTCTGGCCCACCATTGTCTCAATTCATGCTCTTTCAGTCTTACTGCATCCTCCTCTATGATGTTGCTTGAGCCTTGAAGTAGGGATGGATGTGACTTAGATTTTAGATTAGGGCCAAGCATTGTGTAGTCACTTTATTTTCTGCAACTCTACCAGCTGTGTTTTTCTGTAGTAAACACCTTCTCTTTCAGAAGGATGCTTCAAAGTTAAATGTTGAGTGCTCCTTCAATATGTGGGTATAATAAAAGATGTTTAAAAGTGTAGTGTCTTCATAGCTTAACTTTCATAGCCTACTCATATTTCAAAGAATAGCCCCTTTCATAGGTTGCTATTCTTTGATTTAGAGTAATAGGAATGTGATTCCTTCAATAAACATGCCTTAAATTTGGTCAGGAATCTGTTGGTTTCATCCTTGATTCTCAAGCCACTATCATTCTGATGGTCACCTGTTGTAATGGTGATTGTTATTATAACTTGAAAATCTCACAGATTGATGAGACTTTTAATTGTTTTTCTCCCCTGGTACTTTGTAAGCTATCCAGAAAGGAAGAAGTTTCCAAACCAGTTCCAGCTAGTGTTTTATGTCAATGTTCTGTGATCCACATGTGTTGCATGTGTTGAATCTTCAGTAATAGAGTTTTGCTGTCAGTTCCTGAAAGGTAACCATGAGCAATGACAAAAGACAATTCTGTTTGCGGGGCCTTTGAGACATGGATGATTAACAACTTATCAGAAGTATCACTTGCTTGCTACTTCTAGTATTGTTTAATAGTCTCTGGGTTCTAGTTAGAGAAGCCTAGCATATTATTTGTTTTGTCCTATCTTCTTTCTGTATTTTCTTTTATATGGACTCTCCATTCTTTTTCTTATTTACTTTTTACGCTACAATGTTTTGGCATATTTATTTATAGGAAATTCCTATCAGGTTACATTACACATTCTCAGATTTTTTCTATTATTACCTTAGCCCCTAGGACGCTCCACCCACTCATCCCCCCTAAGTATTTTCTCCTGTTATTCCTTCTCTCATGTGATCACCTAAGGTTTCTAATAGCTCCTTCTCTCAAGTCTTCACTCTTAACTTCCCTCCCCTTCCTACCACTTTTTGGATCCTTTACATTTTCTGATTGTTATAGGAAATTCAAGTCAAATTCTTCAGTCAGGAGTAGGATCAACATATAACAAAAAAAATGAAATATTTGTCTTTCTTTGCCTGAGATACTTTTCTTATTATTATATTTATAGTTCCATCCATTTGCCAGAAAATTCCATAATTTCATCCTTCTTAATGGCTAAATAACATTCCATTGTGTATATATATCACATTTTCATTACACATTTCTTTTAATGGGCATGTTGGCTGATTCCATTTTCTTGCCATTGTGAGTAGAGTTGCAAGAAGCGTGGATGATCAAGTGTCTTTGTAATAAGATATAAAATCCTTTCAGAATGTTCACCTAGGTGGTAAAGCTAGGTCATATGATCTATTTTTAACTTCCTTAGGAGCCTCCTTACTGATCTCCAAAGTTACTGTACAATTTTACACTCTTACCAGCAGTGAAAACATATTCCCTTTTCTGCAAATTGTCACTAACATTATTGCTATTTGTGTTTTGGACCTTAACCAATCTAACTGGATTAACATGGCATCACAGGGTAGTTTTAATTTTCATTTCCCTGATAACCAGAGAAGTTGAACATTTTTAAAGATATTTGTTTGACATTTGAATTTCTTTTTGTAAGAAGGTATTAAACTGACTTTTTATTTGGGTTGCTTGCTTTCTTAGTGTTTAATTTTTTTGAGTTCTTTGTATACTCTGGAGATTTTTCCTTTGTCAGAATCATAGCTAGCATTTTTTTTTATTCTATGAGTTGTCTTTTTACAATTATCAGTTTCTTTGGTGGAACAAAAGTTTTTTCATTTGATGAAGTTCCACTTGTTCATGATTGGTATGAGTTCCCAAGCATTTGAGGTTCTGTTTAGAAAATCTTCACCAAGGCCTATCAATTCCTACTCTTTTTTCTAAAAGTTTCAGAGTTTTGAATTAACATTGAGGTTTTTGATCTGGAGTTAATTTTCATATAAGGTGAGATGTAGTGGCTAATTTTCATTCTTCTACATGTAGGTATCCAATTTTCCCACATCACATTTTGAAAATGTTGTCTTTTTCCTAGTGTGTACATTTGGCACCATTGTCAAGGATTAAGTGGCTATAAGTGCAGGAGCTAATATTTGAGTTCTCTGTTCTGATACATTGACTCATACATCTGTTTTTGTTCTAGTACTAATATGTCTTTATTACTATGGTTTTATACAATAGCTAAAGTCTAGTATGGTGATAACTCTAGCAGTGTTTTTATTGCTCTGTTTTCCTAATCTGGACCTTTTGTTATTACATTTGAATTTTGAGATTATCTTTCCAGTTCTGTGAAGAATTGTATTAAAATTTTATTGGAACTTCATTGAAGCTGCTTATTGCCTTTGGTAAGCATGGTCATTTAATTAATTCCTACCCACCCATGAGCATGGAAGTCTTTCCACCTTCTAGCATCTTCTTTAATTTTTTTCGACAGTGTGTTTTGTATTTTTTATTATATAGATATTTCACTTCCTTGGTTAAGCCTATTCAAAAATATTTTATTTTATTTTATGAGGCTTTGGTGAATGGGATTGATTCTTTTATTTATTTTTACGCTTATTTGTCTCTGGTACATAAGAAGCTACTGATTTATGTATGCTGATTTTGTCTCCTGACAATTTATTTAAAGTGTTTATTAATTCAAATATTTTTTTGCTGGTGCCATATGGATCTTTTAAGTATAGAATCATATCATTTGCAAAAATGATACCTTAGCTTCTTCTTGAATATTTGTATGCCTTTTAGCTTGCCCTCTTGCCTTTTTCAGTCTAACTAGGACTTTAAGCACAATATTGAAAAGGAATGGTGAGATTGGTCAGTCTTGGCTTGTTCCTGATCTTAGCGGGAGTGTTTCAAGTTTTTCTCCATTTATAATGATGTTTGCTTTAGGCTTGTTGTATATAACCTTTATTATGTTGAGATGTGTACCCTCCATTCCTATACTTTTATCATGAAGAGATGTTGAATTTTGTCAAAAGTCTTTTCTGTATCTATTGAGAATACCATATTATGTTTGCTTGAGTCTGTTAATATGATGGATTGAATTTATTGATATGTGTATGTTATACCATCCTTGCATTTGTAGGATGAACACAAATTGATCAAGGTGTATGATACTGGCCTCATATAAAGAATGTGGGAGTAGTCCTTCTTTTCCTTTAAGAGAGTAGAATATTGCAGTAGAAAGTTTAATATTATGGCTAATTATATATGTTAGCATTGCTACTTTGTGATATCCAGTTTTTTGTATAAACATTAGTCTAAATACAAGTTTTTTATAGATATAACTAATGATTATATTTTAAGTGAAAGAAATTGATGATTATGATGTGGACAAATGGCTCTGTTCATTAGATTTTCTCACTCAAATCTTGCTAAAAGTAAAACAACAGATATGCAAGAAATGATTGTTTTGGTGAGAGTATTGTAGGTAGTCTGTGTTGTTAGTGTATGTATCATGTGTGTGTACAGAGACACAAGTGCTAAATGGCTTTTGAGATTAGAGGACAATTTTTTCAGAGTTGGTTCTCTCCTACTACCTTTTTATGGGTTATGATATTAAACTCAGATTGTCATGTTGTATAGCAAATGAATTTACCCACTTAAACATCTTGGTAGAATGCTGTATTTTTAATTTAGATTAAATATTAAATGTCGAATTATATCTTTTTTCTCGAATGTAAAATGTCCACCATATATTAAAATATTGAACACTTGGTCCACTGCTCATGGTGCTGTTCAAGAGGTTTATGAAGCTCTGAGGAAGTTGATCTTCAATGGAGCAAGTAAGAGTTCAGAACTTGAGATTTTATTGCCTCGCCCAACTTTCTGTTCTTTCTTTTTCCTTGCTGACTGCAAGTACAAGTGCCAAGCTGGTCTCATTCTCCTTCCACCACGCCTTTGGCACCATGATGGAACTATAAACTAAATAAGTCCTTTCTCCTATAAGTTTGGTTTGATCAAAATATTTTATTCCAAAAAGAAAAAATATTGAGACTATGTAATTTCCTATTACTATGTACCACTGCTTTTTCTTTTTACCAAGAGATAAATCAAATGAGAAAAAAATCATGTTTTTAAAGCACAAGTTAGTTTTAAAAATAATCTCTCATTGACTAAGACATTGTTAGTAGGGTCTTATCGAATAAGAAAGTATGGAGTGAAAGCCCTTCATTGCTGTATGCAGTCTTATTGAAGAAGGGGTCAAGTACAACACCAAACCAAGTATTTTCAGAAAGTCTTGGCAGCTTTTTATTCTCTTCTCTCAATATCTTCACAAATATCAATAAGGCCCAGAAGTATTGACTACAAGAGATCCTCACCAGAAAAGCAGTGCTTAGAGAAAAAAGATAAACCAGAATCATCATTGTTATAAAATATATATTTTATTAAATGATCACATGATATGAATTTTATTAGCAGTAATGTTTACAAATGAAAATGCACTCATACTTCAGAATATCAGTTAATTTAATATAATGCAATAGACTCTAGTTCTAATATAAGTGCATCTTCTACAAACATTGCAAAGGTGAGAGGAAGGAGAACAATGCTTTTTATAAAGAAGGAGCAGATTAATATAATTATCATATTTCTTCAGAACATAACAAGGCAACTTAAGAAATGCTCTGAAAAATCAATTTTGCTACTGGATTAAAAAAGAGATGCATTTCATCTAATTTATTAACAAGATAAGTGGGTTCCACACAGATAAAAAGGTAATGATTATGACTTTGTAAAAGAAACTGCATATGGTCACATATGCCTAGACAAGGTGCAGGGAAAAGGCTCTGACTAGCATGTCCTTGAGAGAACACATCTAAGGCTCAGTCAGGAAAAAGGTAATTCTGGAACATAGACTGACAGGTAAAGGTAGAAAAACTGCTTCTGATTCAGAAGCAGTGAGACTGAAGAGGAGGCCAGAGCGCACTCATTAAGACTAGGTCAGGGCTGAACAGGGAGCTGGAAGTTGAAACTGAAGTCAGGATATGCTTGATAATATTTGAAAGAAGGGCTTCTGGAGGTTCAAGGTAGACCAAAGTCAAAGGTTAACCCTTGTTTTCTGTTAAAATTGCTAAAAGCTCATTTTGGTTTTAGTTACAAATAATATAAACATTTTGAAATATTTGGAAATCCATTTAAAAATAAAGATTAAAAATAAGAAAAGAAAACCTTGAACTGTGTTTGATAAATGAATTGGTACTTTTTTTCTGATTTCATGTCTTCAGAACATATCCTCTTAATTTTTAATTGGATTATACTGATATTTGACATTTAATAATATTTAAATGCAGTTAAAGACAATATATACCTCTGTAATTTTCAATTGGTTGTGCTAAATATATCAATTTGCTGATATCCACTTATAAGTGGACATTTAGGCTTCATACCTTTGATTATAAATGTCATGGCACTAAACATTCTTTGGTCTTTGAGCTTGTGGACCACTGTAATGAACTTCTCTAGCTATGGAAGACTAGCAGGTATTCATGGAGTGAATTTCCTCCATGGGGAAGAGTGAAGTTAACAGAGTCCACAGGAACAACAAACCTGAGACCAGAGCACCAACACCTTGCTACTGAGGACCCTAACAGAACAGAAGAGAATCCATTGAACAGAAGAGAATCGTCACATCAAACCCTAAGATAAATAACCCTTTTTTCTTTATTCTCATCACAGCTGACAGTCACCTCTGCTTCAGACCTTTGTACAACACACCCCAAAACCCACACACTAAAGCATTAATTATTCACTCTCATTAACATGAAAGTATCTACTAGCTGCCATATAATTTCATAATATAAAGCTGATCTAATACTTAACCCAAACCACATATAACAACCCTTGACTCCCTAACCTAATCCAGGCAAATATAGACCTAAACTCTGTTACCCCAAAAATCAGAGTAAGGCCTTCACACTTTTTTTGGAAGCATAATGCCTGACCCATGCAATAACATAAAGGAAGCCTAGACTGAGACCTTAAACACTTAGGTAAACAATAGCAATAATAGTCTAAATGCAGCAATTCTGACTGACTCAAAATATTCATAAACACACACACAAAGACTCTAGCAATCAAAGAAAAAATGACCAAGTCACAAAGGAAATCCACAAGAAACAACAACCCCCACACACAAAAAACATTGACTACATAATAATGGATCCTTACCACAACAACCTCTCTGATATGAGTCAAGAATTTAATAACAAAGGCAAGGATTTTCAAAGCATGATATTTACAATGATGAAAACAATGAAAGTGGAAATTCTAAAGAAGTTAAAGAGTTGCATTAGCTGGTATGAACAGGAGGACATCACCTAGATGAAATGAAAAAGGCAGTTGAAGAAACAAAACTAGACATAGACCAGTTGAAAGAAATCTCATGCAGAACGTAAACTTGAAAGTAATAATAAGCTAACTACAATCCAAAATTCAACAGAAACTCTCACCAGTAGAACCAATGAAGCAGAAAATAGAATATCAGAACTAGAAGACAAGATGTCAGAACAAATTTGCTCAATTAAAGAGTTTGAAAAAGCTAAAAACATACTTAAAAGGAACATACAAGAGTTATGGGCCTTCCCTCCACTCCGCCACCCTGGACGCGTGCACGGTCCAGCCGGCCTCACCACGCGACCTAGGTAAGTTCCGTCCCCGCCCACCCCCAAAACCCCGGGCCAAATAATTCAGTTTAGTGAAAAACGCACAGAAATTGAAAGAATATCTTAAGAGTTAAAACGACAATACCAAAGTCAAAGTGCAAACAACACTCAAGTAAACAAATCTCCCACTGAAGAAATTAATCCCATAATGTTAGACTCCAACCAGAACAAACCCATGGAAAATGGCCAAGAAAGCCTGACCCAGGATAATGACCTTCAAAATATGATCATTACCATGTTCAATACTATGAAAGAGGAAATCCGGGAGGAATTAAATAATCGAATCAATCGCTCTGAAGAGGAACACAACAGATACTTGGAGGAGTAGAGAAAAACAGTGCAAGAAACAAAAACTGGCATAGAGCAGTTAAAGCAGACTCAAGCAGAGTTTAAAACTGAGCTAAAAGACAAGTTATCTTCAACCCAGAACTCCACAGAGAGTCTTATCAGCAGAACTAAAGAAGCAGAAAACAGAATTTCAGACCTTGAAGATAAAGTAGGAGTATTAACCAGCTCAATGGAAGAAGTTGTTAAAGCTAAAAAGATACTTGAGAGAAATATTCAGGAGATATGGGACACCCTGAAGAAGCATAACATGCGTATTCATGGAATACCAGAGCAAGAATCTCAAAATACCACCCCTGAGGAAATTTTTCAAACGATCATCTAGGAAAACTTTCCTCATTAAAAAAAGACAGGCCCATCCATATAAAAGAGGCATTCCGCACTCCAAACAGATATGATCAAAACAGAAGCTCGCCACAGCAAATAATAGTCAAAATACTCCACATTCAAGATAAAGAACTGGTGCTGAGAGCTTCAAGGGAGAAAAAACAAGTCACTTTTAAAGGTAAACCTATTAAAATAACAAATGACTTCTCAGTCGAGACAGTAAAAGCAAGAAGAGCTTGGAGAGACATACTTCAAGTATTGAATGAGCAAAAATGTCAATCCAGGCTGATTTACCCTGCAAAACTATCCGTCATGATCGAGGGAGAAAGAAAAATCATCCAGCACAAAGACAACTTGAAGGGATACATGGCCACCAAACCAAGCCTTCAAAAAATGCTAGAAATGATACTCAAGCTTGAAGAAAAAAACAGGCATATCCAGGAGAACAGAAGGTAAGTATAACACCATTAAAAGTGAAGCAATATACTTATAAAACTACTAAACATAATAAATGTCTGGAATTAAAAAATAGTTTCTCCATTATAACAGTAAATGTTAATGGAATTAACTCACCGATCAAGAGACACAGGATACAAACTTGGATTAAAAATCATAATCCATCAATCTGCTGCCTGCAGGAAACCCATCTCACCACAAAAGATAGGCACACTCTAAAAATAAAAGGCTGGTCAACAATTCTACAAGCAAATGGAAGCAGAAAACAGGCAGGGGTAGCCATTATGCTATCAGAGAAAGTGGACTTCAAACCAAAAAAAATTGTAAGAGACAGATGGATACTACATTTTAGTCACAGGTACAATTCACCAGGAAGACTTCACAATACTGAACATATATGCACCCAATACGGGCCCCTCCACATTCATTAAGAAAACCTTACAGCGTCTAAAGCAAGAAATAAAGAAATCAACCCCCAAACGATAATTCTTGGGGACTTCAACACCGCCCTCTCAACATGGGATAGATCAACAGGTCAAAAGCTTAACAGAGACACTTTGGACCTTAATTAAACCCTTAAAGAAATGGACCTTACAGATGTCTATTGAACTTTTCACCCACGCACCAAAGAATACACATTTTTCTTAGCAGCACACGGAACTTTCTCCAAAATAGATCACATATTGGGCCACAAAATGAATCTACACATATACAAAAAAGTTGAAATTCTAACCTGTTGCCCTGTCAGACCACCATGGCCTAAAGCTGGACATCCACAACACAACAAACAAGAGAAAAAACAATAACTCCTGGAAACTTAACAATATGATGCTGAATGAGAACTGGATTCAAGAAGAAATTAAAAAGGAAATTCAAGATTTCCTGAAAGCAAATAATAATGAAAATACAACTTACCAAAATCTCTGGGACACAATGAAAGCTGTTCTAAGAGGTAAGTTCATAACTCTTAATGCCTACATGAAAAAAATGGAAAATAAGAAATAAACATTTTAACAATACAGCTTAAAGCTTTAGAGAAATTAGAGCAATCTGATCCCAAAAGTAGTAGAAGAGAGGAGATTAGCAAAATAAGGGGAGAAATATCTGAAATCAAGATTAAGAAAACGATAGAAAAAATCGACCACTCAAAAAGCTGGTTCTTTGAAAAAAATCAATAAGATTGATACAGCCCTAGCTAAATTAAACAAAAGCAAGAAAGAGAAAACCTAAATTAACAAAATTAGAAATGAACATGGAGTTATCACTACTGATGCCCAAGAAATCCAGAGAAATATAATATTATATTTCAAAAACTTATACTCTGTGAAGTTTGACAACACAAAAGAGATGGATGAATTTCTAAGTAAACACAACCTACCTAAATTGAATCCGGAAGTTGTGAATTATTTAAATAGTTCTATAACATATAAGGAAATTGAAGAAATAATCTCAAATCTTCCCACCAAAAAATGTCCTGGACTAGATGGACTCAGCACAGAGTTCTACCAGACATTTAAGGAGTTAATAACACCAATATTCCTTAAACTGTTCCATCAACTAGCAAAGGAAGGAACACTACCAAATTCCTTCTATGAAGCTAATATCATTTTATTCCCAAAACCTAATAAAGATTCACTTAAAAAAGAAAACTATAGGCCGATCTCTCTGATGAACACAGACGCAAAGATTCTCAACAAAGTCTTAGCAAATCAGATTCAAAAACACATTAAAAGATCATTAACGGAGACCAAGTAGATTTCATCCCCGGCACACAAGGTTGGTTCAACACTCGAAAATCAATAAATGTAAACCAGTCCAAAGTTCAAGACCACATGATACTCTTGATAGATGCAGAAAAAGCTTTTGACAAGATCCAACAGCCTTTTATGATCAAAACGCTAGAGACAGTAGGAATGGAAGGAACCTTTATCATTATAATAAAAGCTGTATACAACAAGCCCACAGCAAGGATTATGCTCAATGGGGAACAACTGGAAGCATTCCCACTTCGATCAGGAACTAGACAAGGCTGTCCACTCTCACCACTTCTATTCAATATTGTACTTGAAGTCTTAGCTGAAGCCCTAAGACAAGAAAGGGACATAAGAGGGATTCAAATCGGCAAGGAAGAAGTCAAGCTATCCCTATTTGCAGATGACATGATCTTATACCTGAGTGATCCCAAAAACTCCACCAGGAAGCTCCTGGAACTAATTGAGAAGTTCAGCAGGGTGGCAGGATACAAAATAAATGTGCAAAAATCAGAGGCCTTCTTATATGCCTAGAATGAAAGAAGTGAAAAAGCCTTGAGAGAAACAATCCCATTTACTATAGCCCCTAAAAAAATGAAATACCTTGGTAAAAACCTAACCAAGGAGGTAAAAGACCTTCACAATGAAAACCTTAAAACCCTAAAGAAAGAAATTGCAGAAGACACCAGAAGGTGGAAAGACCTCTATTGTTCCTGGATTGGCAGAATCAACATGGTAAAAATGACCATCCTATCAAAGGCAATATACAAATTCAATGCTATACCAATCAAAATCCCAAAGCATTTCTTCAAAGAAGTTGACCAAACAATCTCAAAGTTCATATGGAGGCACAAAAGACCGAGGATAGCAACGACAATCATGAGTAACAAAAACACTGCTGGAGGTATTACCATACCAAACCTAAGTCTATACTACAAATCCATAGTTGTAAAGACAGCCTGGTACTGGCTCCAAAATAGACACACAGATCAATGGAAAAGGATTGAAGACCCAGATATAAGCCCACAAAATTACAGCCATTTGGTCTTTGACAAAGGGGCCCAAAGAATCCAATGGAAAAAGAACAGCATCTTCAACAAATGGTGCTGGCAAAACTGGATCTCCACATGCAGAAGATTAAAGCTGAACCCGTACTTGTCACCATGTACTAGACTTAATTCCAAATGGATCAAGGACCTTGATATCAGGCCAGAGACTATAAAAACCATAGTTGAAAGGATAGGGAACTCCCTCGAGCTGATTGGGCTAGGCCAACATTTCCTAAACAGACATCCAATGGCACAGTCACTGCTACCAACTTTCAACAGTTGGGATCTTGTGAAATTAAAGAGCTTCTGTTCAGATAAAGAGATTGTCACATGAGCTCAAAGGCAACCCACAGAATGGGAGAAAATCTTCACTAACCACACATCTGATAGAGCTCTGCTGTCCAGAGTGCACAAAGAACTTAGAAAACTAAACACCAAGAAAACCAATGGCCCAATTAAAAATTGGGCCCTGGAACTTAAAAGAAACTTTACCAGGGATGAAATTAAAATGTCTAACAATTATGTGAAAAAATGCTCCACTTCCTTAGCCATCAGGGAAATGCAAATCAAAACTTCTCTGAGATATCATTTCACCCTGGTCAGGATGGCAAAAATCCATAATTCAAACAACAACAAATGCTGGAGAGGATGTGGAGAGAGGGGAACTCTGCTACATTCCTGGTGGGAATGCAGGCTCATACAGCCACTCTGGTGAGCCGTCTGGAGATTCTTAAAGAAATTAAAGATTGAAATGCCATATGACCCTGCGATTCCACTTTTGGGTATAACCCCCCATACAGCAGGGTTCACCTCGATAGCACAAGCACAACCATGTTCATAGCAGCACTGTTTACAATAGCAAAGTCATGGACTCAACCCAAATGTCCAACAGTTGAATAATGGATAAGGCAACCGTGGTACATCTATACAATGGAGTACTACTCAGCTATCAAAAAGGATGAATTACTGGAATTTGCCGGGAAATGGATGTCATTAGGCCAATTATATTAAGTGAAGTATCCCAAACCCTGAAAATTAAGCACTGTATGTACTCCCTAATATGTGGCTCCTAGTACCAAACCCACCCAGCCTACCTGGTGACACTCATAGGTAAATCTATGTATTACCTACAGTAATTGCAAGGATTATGAACAGGAGGGATGGGGTTGGAGGGCCACACCAGAAACAAGGAGAGAAGTGACCATGTTACAGTAGAGAAAATAGGCCTCCATCAAGGACTGCAAGTAAGCAATGTGACACCAGTTAAGTTCACAAACGTTCGTTCCTGCTCATTTACAACTAAGGCGGTATGATCTCACCAGAAGGGGAGGGCAAATAATCTGGCAGATAAAAAGTAACCATTTTGCAAATGGGTGATTGACCGCTCCCTCACTGAGATTTCCTACTTTTATTACATCTACCCTTGAATGTGCTCTTATAATAAGACTCCAGTTTAACAGCTTTTTGTCTCTGGCCAGGGGGTGACATACAGTGCCCATCACGATGGAGTGAAGGGCATTGCAGCAGCAGCAAAACTGCAAAAGAAAATCAACAAACCACAATCCAGAACTTCAGAGACTCTATATCAACCACCTAGAACTAGGCCAGACTAATCTCTCTCCATCCTGAAGCTCAGGGCAATTTGTGGAAGAGGGGGCGGTAAGAGTGGAAGAGCAAAAGGATGGGAGGAGCAATGATTTGCAAGATACTCTACACAAGTTAGGACCGAAGCAATCATAATTGGACATTGCATGCCCGGCGCAATGTCCAACACACTATTGACCTCACAAAGTCTATCATCTGCTAAAGGCACCAAGATCCTTGGAGGCAAGGGAATAGCAGCCACAGCAGTGTTCCTATGCTTAAGGGGAACACGGGAAAGGGTTCAGGGAAATGCTACTGGGTCCTTGTACATTGGAGAGGAGGGCCCAGAGGAGAGTCAGGCATGCACAAGAAAGGACTCTCTGGGAATTGGGGCGGGAGGCAATGGGGGGTGGGGAGGGAGGGGCGAGGGGAGGGGGAGCAGGGGGCTCAAGGGGAGGAGGAGGGAGGGAGGGAACTGGTGTACCTATTAAGTTTGTATGAGCTGAAATAATAATAAAAATGTATTAAATAAAAAAAAGTGTTATGGGACTTCTTGAAGAAACCAAACCTGAGCATTCATGAAATAATAGAAGAAGAAACTCATAAAACCACTCCAGAAGAGATTTTTCACACTATCATCAAGAAAAATTTTCCATATCTAAGGAATGATATCCCTATTGAGGTACAAGAGACATATCATACAGCATTAAGATATGACCAAAAGAGAAACTCACTGTGACAAATTTTATTCAAAACAACACAGATATATGACAAAGACAATGTGCTGAGAGCATCAAGAGAAAAGAAGCCAAGTCACATTTAAAGGTAAACCTATTTAAATAACAGCAGATATTTCAAAAGAAACAGTAAAAACCAGAGGAGCTTGAAAAGGTATACTTTAAGGGATGTCAAACCAGACTAATATACAAATCAAAACTATCAGTTATGATCGAGGGTGAAAGAAAAATCTTCCACCATAAGAACAAAATGAAGGTTTATATGAATACCAAACCAGGCCTGCAAAAATGCAAGAAAAGATACTCAAGCTCACAGAAAAGTACAAACATATGCAAGAGCACAGAAGGGAAGAATAATATCAATACAACTTTCTAGCTAAGAAATACACACATAAAAACAAAAAAATACAGAAAAATGACAGGAACCAAGCATTTCTCAATTATAACCCTAAACACAATTCATCACGAAGAATTCACAATATTGAACATATAAGAACCTGGTATAGGCTCAGGCACATTCAATAAACACATGTGACAACATTTAAAATAAAAAATCAACCCAAACACAGTAATAGTAGGGGACTTCAACAACCCATGATCACCATTCAATAGGTCTACAAGCCAAAAACTGAACAGTGATACATTGGAGCTTAATCAAACCATAACCCAAATGAGCCTGACTGACTTCTAGGGAACCTTCCATCCCCAAAATGACGAATTCACATACTTTTCATCAGCCCATGAAACCTCTTCCAAAATGGACCACATATTAGGTTACAAAGCAAAACTGAACATATACATGAAAGTTGAAAAATATTCTGTACCCTATCTGACCACCATGAAATAAAGCTAGATGCTGAAAACAAAGCAACTGAAAATACACAAATTCATGAATATTAAACACCATGATACTGAAGGAGGATGGGTTCAGGCAGAAGTTAAAAGAGAAATTCAAAGTTACTAGAATTAAATGATGATGAAAATAAAATACCTCAAAATCTTTGGGATATGATGAAGGCAGTCTCAAAAGGAATGGTTATAACATTCATTGCCTATATCAAAATGATGGAAAAATCACAACTGCAACTTAAAGCTATAGAGAGACAAAAACAATCCAATTCCAAAAGTAAATTCCAATTAGTAAAATCAGGGTAGAAATATCTGAAATTGAGATAAGGAAAATGATACAAAGAATTAATCAAAGAGCTTGTTCTGTGAAAAAAAATCAATAAGATTCACCAACCATTAGCTAAATTCACTGAAAGCAAAAGATAGAAAACTCAAATTAATAAAATTAGAGATGAAAAATATACTCATTACAACTTATACCAAAGAAAATTAGAGAATCATAAGGTCATACTTAAAAAGTTTATACTCCACAAAGTCTGACAATCAGAAAGAAATGGATGAATTTCTTAATATGGACTACTTATCAAAACTGAATTGTTTACACAGTTCTATAACTGTGATGAAATTAAAGAAGTAATTAGAAATCCCCATCAAAAAAACCTGCAGGTCCAGATGGTTTCAGTACACAATTCTATCAAACATTTCAACAACTAACACCATTATTCCTTAAACTATTCCATAAAATAACAAAGGAAGGGACACTCCAGAATTCTTTCTATGAAGCTAATAATACACTAATGCCAAAACAAAATAAAAATACAAGATACTCCATACAAGTTAGGGCCAAAGTAACCATAATAGGACTTTGCATGACCTGTTTAATGACCAACAAATCATTGAACCCCCAAAGTCTAGCATGGATCACAGGCACTAGGATCCTTAGAGGCAAGAGATTAACAGCCACAATAGTGTTCCTATACTAAAGGGGGAACACAAGAAAGGGTTCTAGGCAATGCTACTGAGTCCTTACACGTCATTAGAGTGGAGGACCCAGAGGGAAGACATTCCCACTAAAGGATGCTCCAGGGATGGGGGGAGGTGTATTGGGAGAAAAGGAGGGAGGGGGGAAAGGAAAGAGAAAAGAGGGGAGGAAGCAAGGGGATCTGGGGAGGGGATTGGGGTACCTATTAAGTTTGTAATAAATAAATAAATAAATAAATAAATAAATAAATAAATAAATAAATAAATATAAAGAAAAGGAATGAAACAAAAAAATACAATAAAGAAGAAAACCATAGGCCAAATCGCATTGAAGAACACAGATGCTAAGGTCCTCAAACTGTAATAAAACACATAGCAAAAAAAAAAAAAACATTCATTATGATCAAGTAGGATTTATCCCAGGCAGACAAGTTTCATTCAACATATGCAAATCAATAAATGAAATCCAGGATAGAAACAAACCCAAGGAACAAAAACAATTCATTTCCTTGATAGATGCAAGAAAAGCTTTTGACAAGATCCAGCATCAGTTTATGATCAAAGTCCTGGAGACAATTGGAATAGAATGAACATCTATTAATATAATAAAGGCTATATACAAGAAGCCTATAACAAGCATCATTCTAAATGGTGAAATTCTTGAAGCATTCCTTTTCACTACTTTTATTCAATATCATACTAGAAGTCTTAGCTAGAGCTATTAGAAAACAAAAGGAAATAAATGGGATTCAAAGAGGAAAAGAATAAGTCATGTTATCTCTATTTGCATATGACATGATCCTTTATCTGAGTAGCCAAAAAACTCCACTAAGAAATTCCTGGAACTAATATATAAGTTCAGCAGAGTGGCAGGGTACAAAGTCAATGTTCAAAAATCAATGGATTTCTTATGCACCAAGGATGAGAAAAGTGGGAAAGTTCTAAGAGAAAAATTTACCATAGCCCCTAAGAAAATGAAATATCATGGTATAAATCTATATTTGTACAAATCAACCAAACAAAAGGACCAGAGAATGGGAGAAAATCTTCACTAACCACATATTTCAACAACTAACACCATTATTCCTTAAACTGTTCCATAAAATAACAAAGGAAGGAACATTCCAGAATTCTTTCTATGAAGCTAATAATACACTAATCCCAAAACCAAATAAAAATACAATAAAAAAGCAAACTATAGGCCAAATTGCATTGATGAACACAGATGCTAAGGTCCTCAAAAGAACCAAAGAGATTTGCAGCCCAATTTGAAACTAGGTCATGGAACTTAAATTTTTCCCAGGAAGAAATTGAAATGTCTAACAAATTCCTTAAGAATGTTCCACCTCCCTAGCCATCAGGGAAATAAAAATCAAAACTTCCCTGAGATATCATCTCACACCAGTCAGAATGAACCATCACATGCTGGAGGGGATGTGGGGAGAATGGAACCCTCATACATTGCTGGTGGGAATGCAGACTTGTACAACCACTATGGAGATTAGTGTGACTGTTCCTAAATAAGTTAAAAATTACTGAGAGTATTCCCCCCAAACACTTCATTATACTATAGTGACTAATGTACATTGATTTTCATTGCAATACTATTCACTAGACCAAAATCATGGAATCAATCTAGATGTCCAGCAGTTGAGGGATGGGTAATGAAAATGTGGCACATAAACATGATTTAACATTACATGGCTATCAAAGAAACAAATTAATAAAATTTGCTGCTAAATGAATGGGACTGAAGGAAATCATGCTGAGCAAAGTATTCCAAGCACAGGAAACCAGATGTTCCATGTTCTTCCTTGTTAAGTGAAACCAAATACCAAGACCTTATAATGACATACTCAAAGAAAAATCTTTTTTATTATTCTTTACAACCACACAGGATTCAAAATAGGAAGATAGGGCAAAGAAGACACAAAGAGAATGAAGACAAATATAACAAAGTAAAATAGAGAAATAAGGCCACTGTCAAGAAAGATCTATAATTTGGGAGATACTTTATCCACTCACCATCCGTCTCCTTCCTAATCACTGGTGTTTGGATTTGTTTGAAGCACTATCCCTCTATCTCCTATCTTGACAGAAGGGTTAGTGATTAGTTGAGCTAATGATTAGTGACAGCTAAATGACATTCTGGAGCTTGACCCCACCACTACTCTTCCCTACTCCTGATCCCTCCCTTCAAGCCTTCTCATGTATAAAGTCCTCTCTTCAACAGTTACTGTATGTTGGAGAGGACAGGATCTCAGCACCCAGATAGGATGAAGCCTTCTGCAGTATTGGAATAGCAAAATGGACAACAACAAAGCACTTGAATACAGACCACCAGCAACCCTACACAATGGTCACCTGGAACCAGGTCAACAAAACCTCTCTTCATCCAGAGACTCGGTGAACTTTGCAGAAGAGGGGGGCGGTGAGACTGTGAGAGCCTGAAGATGGAAATCTGTTGCTGGACAGATCACTCCGCTCAAGATAATGAAAGCATAGCCAGAAACTCATGGCAATAGGACTTGATCTCAGCAAACCTACACAGTGGCGAACATGTCAGCATGTCCCCATGGAGAAATAGTTTCACGCAATATGATCCTTAAGAACAGGGGTTCAGATAGGGGTTCAGTCAGAGGTAGGGGAGTGCCCATGTCAGTGGGAAACCCAAAGAAAAGCCTCTCTTTGGAATAAGAGATTTGGAGGGAGAGGAGACTGGTCCCACATAGGCATGGGATGGAGGATCAAGGGAGAAAAGAGGCAAGTATATAAACATGTTAATTTAATAAATTCATTAAAAAATAAATAGTCTTTGGAATTGCAGTTTTTCTCTGTTATTTCACATGAAAATAAAATAGTATAATTGAGTATAATTATGCATCTTACAGTATTTTTATTGCTCAGCGTGGCTTTGGCTATTTGGAGACTTTAATATTAATTTTTCAATTTCTGTGAAGAATTTCATTGAAATATTTATTGTAATTGTGCAGAATCTGTATATTGCCTTTGGTAGTTATAGTCATTTTTCATAATGTTGACCTGTCTGGTTGCTGAGCAAGATCTTTTCACCTTCTGATGTCTTGTTAAATTTCTTCCTTCAGTGCTATATTTTTAATATACACATCTTTCATATCTTTAATTATATTTATTCCAGGGTTTTTCCTTTTTTTGAAATTATGGCAATTGAATTGTTTCTCTGGTATCTGTCTGGCTTTGTTTATTCTTACATATGGAACAATAATGTAGTTACTCTGTATTGTTACTAATAAATGCATGACCAAAGGGTTTAAGAGAAGAAGAGGTGTTATTTTGGCTTAAAAATATCTGGTTACAGTTCTTGCTCCAGCTTGGCAGGACAGGCCACACCATATTCATATATCTACAGGACTGCTGAGAAAGAAATAATTCCTATTTGCCATGTGTCTGGCCAAGAGTACCAAATGATGCCAATACCCTTAACCAACTTCTTGAATCTTATTCACCTGTCCAGAGACATCTCCTTTCCCCTGCCAAAGGCTGGAACTAGAAAACTCTTTCAGACTTGCTCAAGGCCTAACTCAACAACTGATTATTTGCAAATGTTCCCAGAGCTTGAACCCTCAACCATAAAGTTGATACCTATATCCAACTGAGACAGAAGGCTACTTATTGCGGGATATTAATTTTGCAACCTGCCACTCTTCTGAACATTTGTATCGGTCTAGGAGCTTGGGAGTGTCCCTAATGGCCACTTTATTATAAAATCACATTACATACAAAGAAAATGAACCTGACTTCTTCTTTTCCTAATTGCTTCTCTTTTATCTCTTTCTTGTTTTATTGTTCCAGCTAAATTTCAGGCATGCTACTAAACAGGACTTATGAAATGAAATATTTATGCTTCTATGAATGTATATCATCAAATAGAATTTTATTCTAATTTTATCAGTTTGAATTATCATACAGCATGCTATTCTACTAAAACGATGGGATTGTACCTGAAAGGCATTCTTCAAGCCTGAATCATGTAGCATGTTTATTGTTTTTTAATGTTTGAGGTGCCCATCTAGAATTAGATAGCGAGGTATGACCATAAATAGCTTCTTGGGCTGGGAGAGACAGTACTAACTTTTCTTGGACAAAATTAAAGTAGCATGGCATTAGTTAACTTTCACACCAGTTATCTTGGTTGTGTCTGTCATCCTGCAGACTGCTGGCTCTCTATTCCTCAAAGGTCGTGGGATGGAATAGAATAAGTTTACAGGTGAAAATTAATCTTTACTGAAGGACATAATCTGTTTGAATCATTGTAAACATCTTATTTCATCATTGTGATAGTTTAAATGAAATATGATAACGCATATACAATTATAGACAATATTATAGGTTCAGAAAAGTTAAATAACTCAGCCAATATCAGACTATGTAAAACGACTGATTGAAATCTGTAATTGGTATCCTCTGAAAGAAATAAACCTATGTACAGCATACCAATATTTCCAGAGACTCTAGTTTTATTGGAGATGTGTGGGTCATAAGTTCCAAAATCCTGCTTTACTTAATGAGTCAAATGCTTACTAAAGTTATAAATTAAAGTAATAATTTCTTTATCTACCAATAAGAGAACATATAAGACTCAAAACTATGCACATATGATGGGTAAGTAAGTAAAACCGCAAACATGGTTATATACTTGGTGAGGTAAAGAAAAACATGAAGGCAAATAAATTGAACACCTTGGGCTAGAAAATTCGACCATAACAGTCACCTGTATTTGAATTATTTGAAATATTTGAATGAGAAATTAGCCAGGATGTTATGATGCATAAGTGGGAGAAGAGCACGATATTGTCACTTGTCATAACTGGCATGCAGGAAGAAAAGGAAAAGTCTGTGATCACTTTTTTAAAAATAAATCTGAGATGATTGATATTCTGAAGATTCATATTGAAGAAATTTACCTCTGGTTTATATGAGGTGAAATGCCTAGGGAGAAGTCAATTTGATATAAAATCAATGTAGAAACTAATGAAATGGGTATTTCCTTCTTAGTTGCATTATCAATCTCTATCTTTCTTAAACAGCATCCTACTGATCCAACCCTATATATTGTAGTGTCACAATCAAGCCGCTTCCTTCTGTAGATAATAGAAGGCAGCAGAATAGAATAATAATATGAATTCAGGAGCTTTAGGTCAAACAGAGAAGATGAAGAAATATCAAGAGAGAAAGAGATAGAATGAAGAAGACCTCAGAGAAAAGCAGAGAGGGATCCTGGAATTGGTTTCACTTTGATTTGTTTATCCTGAGGTTCAGTTCTGCCATTAGCCTTGATTTGTTGAAATACCTGTGTGCTTTGAGGTTAAATTTGAAATTAGTTGAACTGAGAGAAAACAATTCGAATTCTTTATTTGACTTGTGAGTCATGATTGTTTGCATATGAAACAGAAGAGTGCAGCAGTATTCTAATGTTAGAAAGGTGTAAAAATTGTTAAGGTGACTCTCAGTTTCTTAAGAAGAGTGACACCAGAAGCAAGCTCTCGCCTTCTGAAAAGGCCCCTACTTTTCAATATTATTTTTATAATAGCAATGAATTTATTGGAAAGGTAATACAATGGAAAAACATTAGGATTAACTGAAAGAATCAAAACTTCCAGAATTATTTTCAAAGTATTCACATAAAAGACCAGTCAAAGAACACAAAAAGAGCAAAATACCTGTGTCACAATTTATTCCAAATGGAAATATGTATTTGAGACATGTAAAAATGAAAACTAACATAAAATACAAAATAATTCCATACAAATTCTATTCATTATTATAAATATCTACTTATGCTAGGAAGAATCTTAATCTGAAAGGGTCCAATTATTATCTCCTCAACAATTGAAAATTCTGAACTGTTACTTGCGCACATTTACACATGTACGTATAAATGCATGACTGTAAATATTTTTTGCTTTTCTTTTTTTTAATTTATTTAATTTCTTATTTATTTCTTCCACTCATACAAAGTTGATAAGTACCCCATTCCTCTCCCTCCTTCCACCCTCCCTAGACCTCCTTATTCCTTCCCCCCTTTTTCCCTCCCTTTCCCCCCTCCTTCCCTTTCTCCCAGTGCCCCCTAACTCCACTCCCCATGCATGTCAAACTTCATTCTGGGTCCTCCTCTCTGATGAGGTGTAAGGACTCAGTAGCATTGTCCTAAAGCTCTTTTTTGTGTTCCCTTTTAGTATAGGAATACTACTGTGGTTGTTAATCCCTTGCCTCTAAGGATCCTAGTGCCTGTGATCCATGCTAGACTTTGGGGGTTTCAATGATTTGTTGGTCATTGCGCAGGTCATGCAAAGTCCTATTATGATTACTTTGGTTCTAACTTGTATGTAGTATCTTGCACATCGTTGCTCCTCCCCATCTTTAGGCTCTTACAATCTTACCTCGCCCTCTTCCGCAAATTTCCCTGAGCTTTAGGATGGGGAGAGATTAGGCTGGCCTGGTTCCAGGTGGTTGATGTAGAATGACTGTAAATTTTTATAATTTGTACATGTTAGGATTTCATGATATATTGAGAAAACAAAACCTAAATAAGTTACTTTCAGACATGTATTTGAATCATAAATTATTAACAATTTTTATTTGTATATCCTCTTCAGGTAAAATTAGATATAATCTTTGCCTTGGTTTGAACGTGAAATGTTCCTCCACAGATTCATGTGTCTGTGTACTTGTTCAGCAGCTGGTAGTACTGCTTGAAAAGGTTGCAAAATCTTTAGAAGATGGAGCTGTTGCCTAGAGAAGATGCATCACCTCTAACAGGAAGCAAAGCTTAATAGTCAGGCAAGGATTTCTGCTTCCTCTGGGCTTCCTGATTGCTGATGCTGAAAAGAACTGGCCTCATGTTCTTGTTGCAGGCAAGGTAGGAAAGATAATTGAGGCGATTGTCACAAAGAGCCACAGTCAGGAAGCAGAGAGTCTATTAAGCTCCTCCTGTCTATTAAGCTCAGGACACTAGGCCCTTACAGGGTACTGCTTGCATTTAAAATTCATCTGACTACCTCAGTTAACCTATTCTAGAAACTTCCTCATAGATATGCCCAAAAGTTTGTCTCCTGGTGATTCTCCTGTCAAGGTTACTATCCACAGAAACCAACACATAGCTCTTCTTTTTGTTTCCACCTTTCTCCCTACCAAATAGCATACATCGGAGCCAGTATGTATACATAGTCTTGCATTAGTATGTATATATATGTGTATATATACATAGATTCATATTTCAATATATAGACATAAATATAACCTATGTAGATAAAAGTATTAGCATTATACATTTTTGGCATACCATAGCTTTGAAATAGAATTTTGGATGATATTATAAATTTTATGTCAATATGAAATTCAGATTTTAATTTTGTTTTGAACTTATTAGAATATTGTGTTTCTAATGAATTTTCATGTGTTTTACCTTTTCTATGTCTTTCTTTAGGAATTTCTCTAACTGATGTTAATTGGTACTAAAGATGCAATTTATTTATTTATTTATTTGTTTGTTTGTTTGGGGTGTGTGTGTGTGTGTGTGTGTGTGCATGCACATGCACACTCACGCATGTGTGTGTGTATTAAGAGGCACTGTGTGTCCTTGTGGAGGACCATGGGTGACTTTGCTTTCTACCTTCTTCTTGCTTTGCTTTGGGATTTCACAGGCTCCACCCACCAGGGTCACAAGTGCAGTCCACTGCCATTTCTGTCTGGCATTTTTATGTAGGACTTGGGATTTGAGCTTCTGTTTGCTAGGTAGTCTTAAGCCCTGAGCCATCTCTCCAGCCCAAAGCATTGATTTTTATTACTAACTTTTTTAAATCTTAAATTACTATTTGTTGGCTATACAGTTAATGACAGTTTCCAGAATTTCACTGCACTATCTTTCAGTTTATATTTTATTGGTGGTAATTTTAACAATCATTATTTTTCAGTTCATCTTTCAAAATTTCCCTCCATATTTAGTCAACATTCCATGTAAGTCTGTTAGCATGAATTATCAGCTTTTATCCAGTGCTATAAATTTTCCAGTATATAGCAGCACATAAGACATCGTCTCACATGTTCATAAGCTTTGCATAGCTGTCATTTATGTCTAAACATGCATGTAAACTAAACTTACAGGTATTAAATATTCATTAATATATTTCATATACTGATTATTAAGTACATTTTCAGGAGTTTAACTTAGGAATTTTTATTTATTTTTGGTCAATGTCAATCGTTATTTCCATTTCATAGTTCATAATTTATACTAATTTATTTTCATACATGAAATAATCTCTTTAAAATATTCATTTCATAATCGTGATATTAAATTTTAATCTCTTAGATATTTCCACTTTTATAAAACGTTATTTATCTATCTATGTATTTATTTGTTTGGTGCATGTGTGTCAGAAGCCACACTGGTTATCCCTGTGTTGGACCAAGGGTGACTTCAGGAATCATCTTGGATTGCTTCTACTACCTTTCTGCTTTGCTCTGGGATTTCCCAGAGCTCCACGTACCAGTGCTGGAAGTGCAGGATGTTGCCATTTCTGCCTGTGTTTTTCTCTGAAATCTAGGATCTGAACTCTGTACTTTCTGTTTGTAAGGCAGAGTCTTAATTCTTGAGCCCTCTCTCCAGTTCTCTTTCATCTTTCAATGTAGAAAATTACATAGTGATTTGCTTTATAATTTTCAGTGATGATGTATATTTGTAATAATTGCATGTTGTTGAACTTATCTGTTTAGTGGGTATGAAGTAATAAGACTTTTTGTTATTTTGACTGTGACAGACTCAGCATATTGCCCATTTTTTATTGATTTTGAAGCAGTATTTATTTTAAAGCTTCTAATTTCATCTTAAATTTTAGCCAAAACATTTTAGATAGATTTTGAAATGAAATTTTCATAGTATTTTCTGACTTACCAAAGTGTGAATGAACAATCCTTGAGTTACGGAATTATTTTTTTTCATTCATCTGGTATTGCATTTAAAAACATGATTGGATTTCATAAGCTAATATGTTATTTTGTAAGTTTGCATCTGAAATAAGAATAAATTTTAAAAATCATTTTCTAAATTATTTCTTTAATGCTTAATTTTTAAGAATATTAAAATTTTAGAAAATAGAAATGTTTTCTTTTATAAATTTGAAGGTTTAAATATTTACTAAGATATTACTGAGATATAATTGTATGACAATTTGCTGGACGTATTCCACTTTTCAGTTTATTTAGTTATTCTTGTATCAATTTTGATGATTCAAAATTTCTACAAAAATATCGATTAGATATAAATTAGCATAGTTTGCCTGTCTAAATAGAATTATATTTGTGTTACTTTTCTATACTTATTTGTTTATTTTTACTATAAGTCACTTTATAGTAAAGTATTGTAAAACTTTGAAAGCTTGGTTGTGGTTTTCATCTTTCATTACTCTTAAACTAAATAAGGTTAGTATTATTATTTCTTATGTTCTATAGTAAAATTCTAATATGATGAACTATTTGTACAAAAATATCTTCAACATACAAAAGAAAATAAATGTCATGTGCATAAAAATGGAATATGTTGTAAATGAATATAAAATTTACAGAAGGTAAACTTTGTACACCCTTTTCATATCAGTAGATGTCTTAATACACTTTATTATTAGTAACAGTAAGTATTAGTAACAGTAAGTATTACCCAAGGAATAGGGCAGATTAAATCAAAGTAGCTAGTGTTCAATACAGTTTAATTTAGATATTTAAGTTCTGGTGAGT
Source organism: Typhlomys cinereus (assembly GCA_023101885.1). NCBI lineage: Eukaryota > Metazoa > Chordata > Mammalia > Rodentia > Platacanthomyidae > Typhlomys > Typhlomys cinereus. Next base: position 2,326,799 of record JALPQD010000284.1, read on the forward strand.
CCTAAGATTCCATTAAGAAGTTAAACATTATCTGTCTTCCTAGTAATCCTTTCCTAAAGATAACACATATGGATTTTGTTCATGATTATTAGAATACATACACATTTCAATAGGACCTTGTGGGTCTGCAAGATTGTAGGAGCCTAAAGATGGGGGAGACCAATGATATGCAAGATACTCCACACAAGTTAGGGCTGTATTAGCCATAATCAAACTTTGCATAAAATGCAAGGCGACTGATGTGTCAATGACCCCCCAGGGTCTAGCATGGATCACAGGCAGTTGGGTCCTTAGAGGCAAGGGATAAACAGTCGTGGTGGTGTTCCCATGCCATCCGGGAACCCAGGAAAGGTTCTGTTATGCCACTGAGTCCTTATACCTCCTTAGGGTGGAGAACTCAGAGGGAAATTAGGCATTCACACAAGGGGATGCTCCAAGGGGTGGGGGGGGGAGATACTGGGAGAGGCGGAGGGAGGAAGTAAGTGGAGGGGGAGGGAGGAGAATATAGGAGGAAAGGGGGTAGACAGAGGGGGAAGACCAGAGTACCTATTGAGCTTGTATGATTGGGGGAAAAATTTTTAAAAATTATTTAAGAACCTTTCTCCGGGCTGGAGAAGTGGCTCAGAGGTTAAGCCTCTGCCTTGCAGGCAGAAGGTCCTGAGTTCGGATCCTAGACCCCACGTATAGATGCCGGCAGAAGCAGGGGCGGCCTGCGTTTCTGGTCCTGGTAGGGCGGAGCCTGTGAATCCCGGGGCAGAGTAAACAAGGAGGAGGTAGAGGCCATCCATGGTGGTTCCTGAATTTGCCCACGGTTCTACACACACATGCACAATTGAATAAATAATAAAGAAGAACAGCTTTCTCTTAAAGTTAAATTAAATACTTTTTTTGAAGAGAAAAAAGGAAAAGAAACCAAGTCAATTTTTCCACACTCTCACCTTTATATAATATTTTGTTATTTTCTCACATATTTTTCACATTCACATCTCACATATCTTTGGAAGGAACTTCAAATTTTATTGTATTATGAGTCATCTTGTTTTTACCTATTTATAGAATCAATGCAAGTCTTTGGTTGAAAATGTAATGCTTTATTTGAGAGTGTGATTTTTTCTTTCTGTGTGTGTACATGGTATGTGTGTATATAAGCTTGTTTGTATGTGTTAACATGCACAAATATGCAAGGGAGTGTGAGTATACATGTGCATGTGTGAAAAAAACTATTATATTTGTTTTAGGGGGAATGATGGCAAGGGCAAGCATACCATGACACGTGGGTAGAAGTCGGCAATTTTGCATAGTTTCCTCTCTCCTTCATTCCCCATTTATATTTTTTTCTACTTTTACAAACACTGAGTATTCATCCTAGCTTCCCTCCTTCCTTCCTCCCTTCTATCTCCTCTCTTCCCTTCATTATTCCCTCCCATTGCCTCCCACCCTTCCGCCTGTATGCCTCTATGGACCCCAGGGTTCACTTTGGCTTTTCTCCTCCTATGGGGGTTCAAGTTTCTGTGTATATCAAATTACTTCTCTTTAGGCCACCCCACTGATATGTGCATTTCTCTTCACTCATCCAGCCTTAGACCCAAAGGTTTCCATTGTAAGTTCCCATTCTATTGGTAAAACAACAGCTGCCTACAGGACAGTTTGATGTACTGTCTTCCTATCTAAAGATTTATTGACTGTCTTTCCTATTGATCTATTCCTTCTTACAAGTGGGTCTTAAGTCCAGTCAAAAGGCTGTTGGTTGTCTCCTTGATATTCATGCCATCATTACACTGGTGGTCACCTATTGCCATGGTGATTTATATTGCAACAATATTTCTCTCCCCCAACAGCTTCTACAGTATTCCTTAGTACTACAGCTATCCAGCAAAAAGACAGTCCTCAGAGCAGTTCCAGTTGATATACCTTGCCCATGTAATGTGACCCATTTGTGTTGCATCTTCAGTAATAGATAGAGTCTTTCTGACAGTTTTTGGAGATCAACCAAGAACAGTGGCAAAAGCCTATAATATTTGGAGGCCTTTAAGACCTCTCTGACTGACATTTGATCAGGAAGTGTCTGTTAATTCCTGTACTTCCTGTTACTTCCAGTATATTTTGTCCCTGGGTTCTAAATAGATCAGCTCAATGCATTTGTTTCTCAGTATATTGACTGGCCATTCTTGTTCCTTTCATTAAAAGACTATTTTTATTTATTACTGGTATATGATGCTCTTTTGGTGTTACTTTCCACACTTCTTGGGTTTTTCTATAAGTCCCTCTTTCCATCCTATCTACCAAGTCTCCCTATCTCTCATCCCCTCATTCCTTACCATGTATTTTAACACTTCTCCTGGGATCATGTGTACTATAAAGATTGAACTCAAGTCACCAAGATTGTATGCAAGTGCCTTTATCTGTAGTGCCATCTTGCTGACCCTATATAACGTTTTTTTCATAAAAATTAAACTGAGCTGAATATATTGAAATATACTCTGTAAATATGGGTATATACCACCTGCATCCTCTAATTTATGCCATTTTTTAATATTTGTCCTTGTTGGATAATCTGATCTTTTTCTTTAGTTCTTGATTTCCTTTTAGCATACAGTTTGTTTTGAAGCAATATGGCTAAAAATACAGGGAAATAATCAGTTTTCTTCACTTCCTCACTCACAATTCATCTGATTACTATCAGATTCATCAGTTCCTGTTGCCTGCTACTAGATTTCTAGTACTGTGGGAAGGATTCAAGTTTTTTAAGGTTAACCTAAAGAAGATAAAAGGAGTAACATCTCGATATTCTCTATTCTTAGAGTCAGAGGCATGTTGGGTTATTCAATATTATTATTTTATCATTTTTATTATTACTATTAATGAGAAAAGAAATAGGTAGCAACACTGTATGGTGGAGAGTTTTTCAGGGAAGATGAACTTTATTGAAATATAATTTTATCTCCTACAATAAGTTACTGAGAAAGTGACTTAAAAAGTCATCTGACTTATGTTACTCTAAAGGTTTTTTAAAATTTTTTTATTATTATTATTTATTCAACTGTGTGCATGTGCGTATGTATGTGCGCGCGCGTGCATGTGTGTGTGTGTGTCTGTGTATGTGTAGAACCACGGACGAATTCACGAACCACCATGGATACCTCCACCTCCTTCTGCCCCAGGATTCACAGGCTCCGCAGGCCGCCCCCGCTTCCGCCTGGCATCTATACGTGGGATCTGGGATCTGAACTCAGGACCTTCCACCTGCAAGGCGGAGGCTTAACCCCTGAGCCACCTCTCCAGCCCACTCTAAAGGTTTAATACTACAGTTCTTCAGGTAAGGCTTTAACTCAGAATTTATTCAGTTATCCTTTGTTCTTTAGTATAGCCACCTCCCCATCTCTACCTCTACTCTATGTTATCTTAGGTATCAATGGCATCTATGGTTTATTAGTCAAAATTAATGTACAATCTTTACCACTTCTAATCATTAATCAAGTGGTAATTTTTTATCACTGTCTAATTGAAATAGTCTCATACTTCTGCTGCTTCTCCTGTCTCATCTTTGGCCTTATTTTCACAGGCAATGAGTTACTATGCATTTGATCCATGTCTACTTGACAATTGAAATTTGAGTTCTGTGCATATGTGTAAAGAATTGTTATTTAGAAGGAGGAAAAAATGGGGAAAGCTGGTTCAGTAGTGTGTCAGTTACTCTGTCTTTCTGCTGATAAAAGTTACAAGACATTTTAAGGGAAAAAAAGATTATATTCTCTCATATGATATTCTGGTTACAATCGCCATCAACATATTTACATAATGGCCAAGACATAATTTTAATACATTTTTTATTATTTCTGCTCATACAAACTTAATAGGTAGACATAATTCTTAATTGCCAGACCAGAATGTCTGGCCAAGTGTACAGAAGGATGCCCACTTTCTCAACCAGTGCCCTCCATCTTATTCACCTGCCCCAGGTTGGGCCCTCCACGTTAACTAGACAATCTAGCAGGTTTGCTGTGGGCTTAACTCAACTACTAAGTCTCCACAAATGTGCCCAGAGCTATAACACTCAACTGCTAAGTTGACACTTGTATCTGAGTATGACAAATAATTTGACAGATTCACAGTAAGATTTGTTCCTCTCTCAGCAATCCCAGTGGTATGGTGTAGTCAGTCACCTTGACTTCTATAGTCGATATGAACTCTCCTCACAAGCTGGACTATTAAGTGTAACAGAAAAACAAAAACAAGAATAAAAACCCCTTGTTCCTCTGTGCACTTCAGTGTTGAATTTATCATTAGCATCCAAAAAAAATTGTAACACAATTCTACTATCTTCCTAGGTTTTCTCACCCAGTTTGTTTTAAATAAAATCATACTTGCTTTACTCCAAATTTTATAAGCTATTGTCTCCTTTATTCTCTGTACTTCTGCAGTCATATTGGCTACTTAATGTCTATTCTTGGATATTTCATAAATATCTCAAATTTTTAGGCTAAAGAAAGATCCATATATTTTGTCCAAGATTATCCATCTTAAAAGTCACATGGCTTCAAAAGACATCATTAGTCACCTAATTTTTCAAATTAACCACGAAGGCCATATTTGTTATTTCCCCAATCCACACTTAATATCCAAAATGATTTCATAATACCATATATTATACCTTCTAACTTTACTGCTTTGTTTGTCCAGAACTTTTCTATAGTGATGATAGAATGGTTCTTTGAAGTGTTATTTAAATCATGAGTTTTCAGTATGTCCTTCCTGTTCTTCTTTCCCCAAACTAATTTTGCTTATGACTCAAACATGAAGAACTAAATTCAATATCCAGCACCCATTATAAAAAAACCAGGTATATCAGTGTATAGCTGTAATCCCACACTTTGGGAATGTAATAAAAAGATCTCTGAGATATGTTGGTCAGTCAGTGTGGATAAATCAATGAGCTCCTAGTACAGTAAGAGACTCTGTTGCAAAAAACCTGAAGACAGTTGAGGAAGACACCAATATCAGCATCTAGCTTCTACATTCACATATGTACACACACACACACACACACACACATACACACACATACACACATCTTCATACACCCAGCACAAAAGAAAGTTAGAGTTTTAGATAATGTGTTATCATTAATTTTCAAAAGGAACATGATATGGAAATTTAATTTTAAGTATCTTCTTACCTGTAGCATTTTCCAGGCTATGTATAGGAGGAGTTCATGAATATTAGCAAAAACATGAATTTATTTTTTGCTTATTTTTGATGTTTCAGTTCCTAAACCTACTTATGTTCCAAGGACATGTGGTCATTTTAAGGTCTTTTTAAAAGAAAAAAATAGCAAGACTCATTTTCTGCTTGTTTGTTTGTGTACATGTGCATATGCGCATCTATATGCATGGCACATCTGTATGTGTGTGTATGTATGTGTAGGTACACTCATTCATATGTATATAAGTAGAAGCCAAAGATGGATGTTTGTTATTTTTCACCTTAACTTCAAGGTCAGTGTTTTGGCCACTCTGAATGACCAATGAGATGCAACACAAAGCATTACCTACCCCCTCAGTTCCTACTTGTACAGCCACCACTTTATCCACTGAGTCATTTCCCTATTTCCTATTTCTGTGGCTTTATTTTTTATATAAACTAAATGAGATGTAGTTTATTGGAAATCTAGAGGGAGTACCCTCAACAGGATTAATAAACATAAAGAAGAGTTAGAATTATGTTCATCGAGACATGAATGTAGTTTCCATACCATTGTTTATGTTGCTTTGTATGTGATGCAGACAAGAAATCACCTTCCCTTATTTCTCTATCGGCTTAAACATAAAAAATAAAGTGAATTAATTCTGTATCCTTGAGATCTCTAATGATGAAATTCGTTAATCGCAACAACATTAGAGAGAAAGTGATCAGTGAAACACAAATCAGAATAAATACTAAAGGTATAAATTAATCACGCATGATATAGAAATAAGAGAAAGGAATATTTTATATTTTAATCAATTTTAGTTACTAATTAATTGAAGATAAACATTGTTAAATCTGGGCCCAACTCACTGGCTTTAATAGAGATGACTTTAAATTTAAGAATCTTGACTAGTTACTATTTTTTAAATTTTTATAGAAGCAACACAGGTGTGCTTTGCCTTATCAACCTTAATACCCCACTGCTAGCATTCACAGTTATGGTAGAAACAAGCAGGAGAGTGATTATTTGCATAACAAAAATATGTAATTTTTAACAAGATTCTTTTACATAAAAAAACCTTGTAAGTTCACAAAAATGGGAATCAATTTGTAAAAGGTTAATTATTCTCCCTTTTAGGATCATAATGGGTATGTTCCTATGAGGTAAACTTGCCTTTGAAAATGAATATTTCAATGCTTGGCATTTTTCCTAAAGAAAAATAGCAAATAGTGAGAACATATCGCTTGACTGTAGCTCAGAAGCCCATCATGTTTACAAAGAATAAAGGCTTCAACACAATTCACTGCTTTCTTAGGTGCAAGTAGGATTGCATCTTTGCTGAAGTAATATGATCAGATATTCTAGTTTTTCTATGCCTTCACACATTAGCCAAGTCTGCAGTGGCTGCAAGCAGCCAAGAATAGAGGTGACAGGTAGGCCAGAATATAATGAATTATGATAATCCTAGCAAGAAATAAGGGAAGCACATCTGAGAATTTCTCCTTTCCTTGGAGAGTCAGTGAGATACATTCTGGAAAGTCTCCTAGGATGATAATAAGATGACTTTGCATCTTGATTAATATGGACATCAAAAACAAAGCTCAGAATCTAAAATCAGCTCAGCGTTATGAGCCCTGAGACATTATGAAGGATATACTGGATGTTAAAGGAAAGAAATAAAAAGAAATATAAAGATTAATGTTAAGGAGACCTTATGAGTAATAATTTACTCCTGTCTATATTTTGTTTTAAAAAGTTGGATGGCATCCAAGCCTGAATGTCACAGAGACTGTTATGTATTTGCAGAAAGACATCACAAGGTCCAGAAGGACTCAAAGTAGACCAAAGTGTCATATGCACTCTTTTGATGCAAAAATGTGTTTGATCTAAAGTCAATATTCATAATAGGTAAACTGATACAAACATGAACCATGTACATAGCTTTGACATGACAGTCAGGACATATTCCTTGAAATTACTGCTCCTTTTTTATAATGAACATCATGTTGATGAGATTGTATGCAGTTTTTCATCTAGATACAAATATATGCTTTCACTTAAGGAGCACATTACTTCCCTCAAAAGTCTTATATTCTCCTGCATATTGTAATGAGAATTTTTAACAATATTAAAATTTATTTGCTTATTGGTAATAGAGAGCAAGAGAATGGGAGAGAGAGAAGGAAAGAAAATCACAGATGGAGATCAGAGGACAACTTGTAGGAGATGTTTTTTTCCTTTTGCTGTGCGAGTTTCTGGAGACTGAATTAGGTTTGCCAGGTTTCTGAAGTTGCCTTACCTACCAAGCTATCTTGCCAGTCCTAATGAATTGGTTTTGATCGTGGTTTATTGTTAAATTATCCTGATTTTTTTCACTTTGATTTTTTTTCAGAATATCCCATGAGGTTTTTTCTATTTGTTCTTTGGGGATTATGAAAATATTTAGAGACTACTTGTGACTCTAATATTTAATGTTCCTGGCCACCATGAACCACATTTTGACTTCAAAAAAAGTTGACAAGAAAAAAAAAAGCTTTGTAAATATTAGGATGCATTTAAGGGGTATAGTGACAAATTTTATTTTTAGAACAAGAATATGAGGTTAGATAAAAAAAGGGTCTTGGGTTTCAGAACTTATATGATAGGTTGCTATGTACAGTGGATAAGCGTTTCCAAAGGGCAGAATCATGCACAAAAATGCCAGATTTCATCAATTTTCTAGATGTCGACTACTGACTACTTGTCTTGGGCTGGGTGGACTTGATTGTACTGAGCTAGTTTGCATCATTCCTTTCCTGGCAGTCAATAACATCTTTGTGTTTGTTATAGCATTATATGAACTTCTTCTTTATGATATCCAACAACATGAATTTTCAATTGATAGTAAACTTAGAATATCACCAATGTTGTCAATATTTAGCACACAAGGAATTTCCAAGTCTATTCTCCTGATATTTTACTTAGAAATCTCCCAATTCAAAGGTGTGTTGTTTTTCTAACAGATTGAATGCAATTTTGTTTTTTGATCCTTGTGATATGTATGTATAAATTTTACTCAACTAACATTTCATATTTGACAATGTTAATGACTAACTGAGAAATTCTTTTTAAATCCATATTTTGTTGAAATTTTAGTAGAAACAGCATAATTCAGTATATTATTTTGAGAATAATCTTAATCCATTCTTTTGTACTCATAAATACTTTCCACAAGTTACATGTTTATATTTGTAAGGTCTTATTCAGCTTGAGTCACTATCATGTGTTTAAACTATTAAAGAACTTTTATTTCTACTGATTTCATTTATATTTTAAGAGAGGAGTTTCTAAATATTCTAAGTTTTATTCTGTTTATAGGGGGGTAAGTTTAGCAAGTGGTCAAATTTTTGCCTGATGCAGTAATTTGTTATGTAAAATATTAATCCTGTACAATTTAAATACATTTGTATGCAAGGAAAGGCCTGTTTCTATTACTGCAATTGAATTCGTAATTCATTAAGGGAGAACTGATTGAGTGTCTAAATATATACCATAATCTTGAGCAACAAACTACTCACTTTGATAGCAAGTAATGTTTGCTGGTCATCTTCAGTGTGTCAAAATATAGTGAAAGTATGCACAAAGAAAAATGAAATGACACATCCAAAGAAAATGAAGTAGGTACTGTGCAAGGTGGCATACTGAATGTCTCATGAAGCTACAACTTCTTCCAAAGATGACGACAAGCTGTTTCAGGTCTATACCAAACTCTACAACTTCAAAACTTAAACCGTTAATATAATCTGCCATTTCAAAGCAATTATATTTATTTTTTTATTTAAATTTATTATTATTTATTCAGCTGTGCGCATGTGCATATGTATGTGCGCTTGCGCGTGTGTGCCTGTGTGTGTGTCTGTGTGTGTGTGTGTATGTATGTGTGTGTGTGTAGGTAGAACCACAGATGAATTCGGGAACCACAATGGACCGCCTCCACCACCTTCTGCCCCGAGATTCACAGGCTCGGCCTTACCAGGACCAGAAGCGCAGGCCGCCCCCGCTTCCGCCTGGCGTCTATACGTGGGATCTGAGATCCGAACTCAGGATCTTCCGCCTGCAAGGCGGAAGCTTAACCCCTGAGCCTCCTCTCCAGCCCAATTATATTTATTTTTTATACAAAAATAGTCGAAAGAATTTTAATACTGAATATGTTTTTTCCAAAAAATCTTTGGATTATATTTGAATTCTCATTAATTAAGATAATGTTAATCAAAATCACACTATTTATATATAGATAAATATTGTCTCATTTATTTTATCACCATCTTTAAATATTCCCATACTAGAACAATTGAGAAATGAAATCAAGCTACAATCAATATATAATGTATAATAACATTATAAATAACTGAACATTTATAAGGATTTTAATATTTACTCCTTTTATAGCATATTGAATATTCATCCCAGCTTCCCTCCATTCCCCCTCCTTTCCATTCTCTTTCTTCCCTTCATCTCTCCTACTCCCTCCCATCTTCTGGCCTGTATGTGTCATGGACCCCAGGTTTCACTCTGGTTTCACTACTTGTGGGGATTCAGGCATCAAGTTACCTCTCTTTAGACCACCCCACCGAGATAGGCATTTCCCTCAAATCATCCTGTTTCAACCCCGAAGGTTTCTACTGTATGCTCTTATCTTTATTGAGTCCCTAAGTAATCTATAGGAGCATGCTAGTAGGTCAGTTATTATACAGGTCTGAGAAGGACAAATCTCACTGTAGTGAGTTCCTAGATGCAACATAGTGCCTTGAGGGGAATGTCTTGTCTAATGTTGCATCTTCCTACCTTTAAGTTCTTACAATCTCACCTTGCTCTCTTCTGCAAGGTTCCCAAAGCCTTAAATTGAGTAGAGATAAGGTTGGCCTGATTCTGGGTGAGCCTTCCTGAATCACTAATACACTGAATTATGGTTGGCCATTGCTGTCCACCTCACTGCTTTCGGCTTCTAGGGTATTCTTCTGCCTCTATTGTACAAGAAGACTTCTAGGATGAACGTTAAATGATTTTCCCGTCTATGGCTATAATAGCAGCTATTTACAGAGCAGTTTGATGTACTGTCTTCCTATCCATAGGTTCATTGGCTGTTTTCCCTATTGATCTATTTCCTTCCCTTTTTTAGGTTCTCGTTCTAGTTTATAATCAAAAAGCTCTTGCCATGTTGATTTATATTGCAATTTACAGATCTCATGCCATTAATTTATATTCAATAGTTTTCATCTGTATCAGTTGTTCTCTATTAAAAAGGACTTTGGAAGTCTTGAAGTTTAAATATCATCAATTCAAAATGGGGAAGAAAGGGAAGCAGCATATGTGATGCTCCCCTTGTAGGAGTTTACTCATCCTCCCAGCAGAGCATTCCTCTTTGTTAGGCACTTTTAAGTTATTTATTTATTTATTCATTTATTTATTTATTCATTCACTCATTCATTTATTTATTTAGTATTTGGAGAGAGAGAGAGAGCAAGTGCCATAGTGTGCTAAGCAATCTGGCTGACCCTGTGCTATACAATAATATCAATATTTAATATTGCTAGGAAATGAAGTGAAAAAATGTACAAGAAGTGCACATTTAGTCAGTGACAAGGCTGAGATGTGATTTAAGGGGCAGAGAGTCCATGAGATTCCCAAGGCTGTGCCCACCCTTGGCTGTATTGGGAAGAAGTAGTAGGAACACCCGTTTTCTTTCCAGTAATTGGAGAAAGGATCTGCTGTTACAATACAAAGTCCAAGAACAGTTAGCAGACCTGTCACGATTAGGAATGTTGCCCTTGATCAAGAGTCTCAGAATGAATAAACAGCAGAGAAATATAATTATAATGTCACTTCGACTATGTTAATTACCCTAGTAATCTTTCAATGTTTGCATGTGTTTGTTCTTGAGATTGAGTCTTGTTATGAAATTTCAGGTGGTCTTTAAATCCTGATTTGCCTCCCTCCAGCTTTCCAAGTTTTGAGAATGTGTCACCACACCTGATTTATCTTGGTTTATCTTATTTTAGCAATAGAACATGATTCATTTATATAACTTGAATATTTGAAATTTTTTAAAAGAAAAGAACAATATATTTTTACTCCATGCTATTTTTAAATAAGCTTTTGAATTCAAACATTCCCATCATTCCACTTGACATGGAAACATTCTTTTCTCCCACAACTATTAGAATTGTCCTGTAAAGAGGAAAACTGGCATACTTCATTCAATTCTTCCGTAAAGTGCTCAGGGTTAGTGATTTGAGCCATCTGAACAAAATGAGATTTAAAAGTTGACGTTATCAGCTTCAGTAATCACTTCACATAGATTCACTCATTTTTTTTTACTGTATTCTTCATCTCTATTTCTCTAGCCTTTGTGCAAATACCTGTAAGCCACTTACATTGCATTTAAATGTTACCTTATTTACTGTGAGCCTAATGAATGATTTCCCAGGATGATGTGTCCTGGCATATTATCTTGTTGAACTATTCTATTAAATATAATAATGTTGAATTCATTGATACTGTTAAAGACTCAGCTGCATGAGCAATTCGCCACAAAGTGCAGAAATAGTAGAGGTCATCTACATGACTGTAAGTAATATTTATTTATATAAGTATTTCAGACTTCTATCGAGTTACATACATGTCAGAAAACAATACAAAGGAGTTACACTAGTTGGGCATATATAAAGATGACAAAGAAATAATTAGAAAGTATATTATCATTGTTCCTAACCATTCTGAAAAATGTATTATGTGTAAGCATTTTCCTCCAGTTTCCATTGTAACTGGTATTGTGCCTTTAAGTTTCATACCATTTATGTTAAAAATTTATTTCTGAAAGTCATGCTTCTGAATATCCCTTAGGCTATTAAGATAAATTTTGCTCTCAAAGCAACATTTAGAACATTTAGAACATTAGGTACAACAATGAAGGAGATTGTGGATCGATGACATGTGGGTGACAATGGAACTGAAGCAGTCTCTAAATATTGTGCTGGAAATTCAAATCAAATGATATACCTGAACACGAAAGTCTTCACTGCTGAAAGTGACTTTTATTGAGAAGGTCTTCTAGAAATGTCTTATTTATGACAGTGATGTGCTAGAATTCTAAATTATTTTCCAGTTTGGTCATATACAAATAAAATAAATTTTATCGTTTGCTTTGGAAACCTTCAAAATGATTTTTAAATCTCTTCTTGCTTAAAATATTCAAGGAACCTTATTATACCTCAAGAGTAAAAATGTACACTGTTCTTACAAATATCTTTAGTTGGATGCTTGCCAGCTATTTATGTACATGTTAAGAGTTTTTGTCAGATAATTCTGCTATCTGACTGGAAACTGGGCAAGTTCTCTGTCGTAGTCACTCTGCTGCTGTAAGACAACAACACTTAGACACAACTTAAGTGGAGACAATGAAAGATTTATCTGGCTGACCAGTTCCAGAGGTCATTGTAATCAATTATGGCAGGTAAGACACAGCAGGTCAGAAGCAGGAGGAGGCTCAGACCACTGCAACCATAATGAAGGAAGAGAGAAAGCACATCCAAGGCAAGACACTGTTAGTAAAACATGGCAAGGATATTCAACCTTAAGGCAGTTCCCTGTGACATGCCTTCCTCCAGCAAGGTTCCATATCCTAAAGGTACCACTATCTTCTCAAACATTGACAACAGCTAAGGATGCAAAGGCATGAGCCTGTGGGAGATAAATCACATGTAACCTACGTGATTCTCTAACTAAGAAAGATGTCAAAACCTCTTCAACTCTCACTGGGATAAACATGTAGTTTGTGATTATATTTAAATAAAAACTAAAAGTGATAAAGAGTATACATTTATATTTTTAATCTTTCAGCTCTCTTTTTAAAACCAAACAAAAACACAATATTCTTCATATCCTTAGGTTAAAGAAGGTTGCTCTCCTCTTTTTCTTAGTAGTTATACTCATCAATAATGTTCACACAATTATTGGCAAATGAGCATGGTACATGAAACTTAGTTTTTTGTTGCTTTTATGACACAAAACAACTTTATGAATATAATTCCTACCATGTTCTTTATAATGTATTGCCAGTATGAAACTTACATCAGTTCCTATTATACTTATAATAACCTATATCCTTTTTCTGTAATGGCTTGATTTTTTTCTTGTTTAATCTGTTTGCTTGTTTATAGACTAGCATCTGTTGCCAGGAAATTATTAACTTACCTTTAATAAACAAAAAAGAACCAAGAACAATCCATAAAACTATCACTTTAATGTGCAAGAATATTTGAGAAACTAATATTGAACTAATTCAGTGAAATGGAAAATCAGAATAATATGTCTATAACTATCTACAAGATTGTTTTAAAAATTCTTGAGTAATAAGACAAAGACAAGTTAGCTCTCTAAGAAAAATAATAATTTAACATTTAATTCCAGAAAATTAATTTTTTTGCATAGAAGATGAAGTTTATTCACAATATCTACATAGTTGATGCGAGAGTAGAGAAGATGTATGAATAAAACAAAAACATGCTAAATTGAAAGAAAATATAGAGAGGTAGGCTGTGGTCCACTATTTAAGGTCCCAGCTATCCAAATGAATGTAATGTTTTACATTAAATCAGAAGCTGTCATCTTCTTTGTAGAATATTTAGTGACTATACTTGGCATTGTCACATAAAACTATGCATCAACTTACCATGGAATAATTATTGCTTATAAATTCTCTATACTATCAGAATCTGAGAAAGTATTTTTTATTTTTTTAAATTGATAATTATTCATATACAAACAAAATGAGTTTAAAGCATTGCCCTGACACTTTCCTCTGTCATCCTCATCATCTCCCACCCTCTCCACCAAACCCCCTGCTCTCCCACTCTTCTCTACATTCTTCAATATAGTCAGGTTGGTCCCACTCTCTTATTCTCTATGTCTGGACAGCAGGGCTCTCTTTGGGGTTCCAGGTTAGTAATAGAATCATATTTCTGTTGTTGTAGATGTGGTTATGCAGTGGGCAAAGACAAGCTCAGAGCCTTTTCTTCCCTTGTGTGGTTGCAGACCTAGAGATTGTCTCTACATGCAGTTGATTCTCCTGAGATCTTGTCCAGTCTTTGGAGAAATGTTGATATTTTAGTCATTTTATAGATATGATAGTAAAATTTTATAGGGCAGTGAGCTCCTAGCAGTCCTGTTGTGGGTGTTATGCGCTGCTCAGAAGTACACCACCCACTTGAATGTTCTTGCAATATTATAGTTCCCTCATCCAGGGTTTCCTGGGGCTTTGAGTGTTGAAAAGTTTTGTTGGAATAATAAGAACTGAGAATTCCAGGGTTTTCAATATTCTGCACTCTGGTCATTGTGGTTTTGTTCCACAATGGTAATCCATTGTAATAGGTAGGATCTTGGATGATCTTTGACAGTTTCTTTGATCTATAATTAAATATGATATGTTTAGACCGTGCTTTCCTATCATGTTTTTATATTTAACACTAAGGCAGGTTCCTATTTTCTTCCCTTCTATTCTTATTTGCCTAGATTTACAGTGTCAGACAAGTGTTTCCTAATAAGAAGAAACATTGAGCCCATTCATTCAGAGTAATTTCTTCCCCACGTTGTTTTCTTAGATTCTTTTAACCAGAGTTGTAGTAATTTGCAGAGTTTTTACCTGGGTGGGTCTTTTGATCCCTTTATTTATGTTTTGCTTGGAGTCATTACCATATTGTTTTCATTAGTGTGTATTTTTATTACAAATTAAGGTCCAGTTGGTGGTACTTCCAGCTAAGTTTTTATTTCTCAGGATTTATATGGCTATCCTGTGCTTTTTGTGCTTCCATATGAATGTTGTGATTATTCAATTTATTTTTGTGTAAAATTGCCCGGGATTTGAACAGTATCCCATTGAATCTCTGTATTGCTTTTGGTAAGATAGTGATTTTTGCAATGTAAATTCTATGGATCCAAAAAAATTGTGGATCTTTCCACTTTCTGGTGTCTTTTTAAATTTCTTTCTTTAGAGTTTTACAGTGTTCAAATGCTGGCTTCAGTTCATTCCAAGATGTTTCAATTTTGGAGCTCTTCTAAATGGCATTGTTTCTCTTAGGACAGTTTCTCGCTCTTCATACTTGGTTCATAGAAAAGCTGCTTATTCTTGATCATTAACTTTGTAATCTGGTACTATACTGAACCCACTTATTGGTTCCAGGTGCTTCCTCCTGGGATTTTAAAGGTCTCTCAGGAATATGATCATGATTTCTGCAAATAGGGATACTTTGATTTCTTCATTTTCTATTTGTATCTCTCTCAGAAAATGGATCTTAAATGTAGTGTATACTATATCAAAGGAGGTTGGGTCCCATTTGTAATGAATTTTCATATATTAAAATAGCATATAACCACTTTTAATTTGCATTTCTAAATTTCAATGTAATTATTTTATTCTTTGAAATAATATAAAATTCACACATGTATAAAATGAATTTATGCCATCTCAGTAATTTTCTTCCCATTGCATACTTTTCCCTTTCAAGACAGTTTCTTTTCTGCTTTCATGTTATTTTACATGAATGACTCATGAGAACTGGGCTTCATTAACCTGTCAATAGTGACAAGTGCCTCAGCACTTGCTGGTGCATAGACGATATATCAGTGGATAAATTACTGGAGAAAGAAGGAAGAACCTCCCCTTCATTTGCATGACACTAACATTCAGAGGTCTCTCATAAAATTGTAGTGTCTCTAGAGATCTTTCCCCTGCTTTGGAGAAATGCTTTCAGGACAAATGTACAGATCTTGTTGATGTAGACATCACTGTAGTTCCTGGGTGCAGCAAACCTCTCATAACCTGAAGATGCTATCTGTCAGCATCCCTTCCCATTCTCACAGTCATACCTTTCCCTCCTACACAAGTTTACCCTCTCTTACTTCCACTAATCTAGCAAGGATGTGGGGAGAAGGGTTTCCTCTTCATTGCTGGTTTGGATGCAAACTTATGCATCCTCTTTGGATATTAGTATGAAGATTCCTAAAAAAGTTAAAAATTGAAATAACACGTGGCACAGTTATACTACTAGAAATATTCTGAAAGAATGTGTGTTTTATTATAAACACACCTTCACATCCATGCTTATTGCAGCACTATTCACAATAGCAAAAAAAAAAAAAAGGAATCAGTTCTGATATCTAATAGTAAATTGCCTTTTTGCTGCATTAACAGTTTCTTTTGCAGAACACATTTTTTTTTAATTTTATGGATTGTTGATTTTTTGCTTTATTACCTGCATGCATAGGAAAGTTCTTATTTAGGTCTATCGATTCACGTGTACTCTGTATTATTCTTCTAAAAATTTCAGATCATTAAGTTTATCATTATTATCCTAATTCATTTGGAGTTTATTTTCATGAAGGGTTAGAGATGAGGGTCTTATTTCACTGTTCTATATATAACAGTCTAAAATTTCCAGTGCCTTCTGTTGAAGAATTTTCCTTTCTTCGGTATTTTTAGCACTTTTGCTAAAAATCAGGTGGCTCTAGATATTTGAGCTTGCTTCTGGGACTTCATTTCTAATCCATTGATCGATGAGACTGTTTTGTACTAATATTTCAGCACTATGGCTCTGTAGTACGGCTTAAAATCGGGTATGATAATAGGTATGGTAATATCATCAGCAGTATTTTTGTTGGTCAGAAGTATTTTGTCAATCTGGAGTCTTTTGTGCTTCCATATGACTTTTGAGATAATTTTTCCCAATTTCTGTGAAGAAATGCTTTGGAATTTTGAATAGAATTACATTGAATCTCTGTATTACCTTTGGTAGGGTGATAATTTTCAGAATATTAACCATACTGACCCATGAGTATGGGATGTCCTTTCAGCTCACGACAACCTATTTAGTATTTTAAAGATTTCATTGTACAGATCTTTCACATCCTTGGTTAGGTTTGACCGAGGTCCATGTCCAGAAAATACTGGCTGGATGCACACTTCCCCCAATAGGCTCTTACTTCCTACCACATCCTGTTTTGAGATGTTTCCAGAAATTTGGGTTGGGAAAGTAGCTTAGATGTCTTGTGAAGGGGCTGAGCATTCCACTCTTTATGCACTTTGGTGAGATTTTTAGCATCGATGCTCATCAGTGAGATTGAATTCTAATTCATTCTTTTCCTCTCTTCCTCTCCTTCTCCCTCTCCCTGTTTTTCTCCCGCTCCCTCTCTCATCTTTATTCGGCATGGAATTCAGTGTAATTCTGGATTTCCAAAAAGAAGTTGGGAGACTAAAGTTGGAGGGCAAATTCAACTTTACTTTTAGACAAATGCATTGCTTTTAATATTTGATTTATTTATTCTAGAAAAGTGGCATGCGTGTTTTTATGTATATATACAGCATGGATAAAGGTCAAAGAAAAATGTTCGGAAGTCAGTTTTCCTCCTCGTCCTCTTCCTCTTCCTTCTCCTCCTCTTCGTCTTCCTTCTCCTCCTCTTCCTCCTCCTTCTCCTCCTCCTTGAATTCTTCTAGGTTCCAACTCATGTGATTAATTATTCTTTTTTAAAACAATTATTCGTTTTTCTAGTTTTACAAGCATAATTAGCGATAATCCCTGCCCCCTCCTTCCCTCTTCACTCCCTCCTCTACCTTCCCTCTTCACTTACCTTCTGTCCCCCTTTAACCTCCTTTCCGCCTCCCTTTCTCCTTTCTCCTATTGTTCCATCCCACTCCCTCCCATCCTTATGTCCCTATGCTTCTATCATAGAAAAGAAAAAAACGATAACACAGGAATTAACCCAAAGAATTGACAAATGAAATGTTATCAAATTAAAATTTCTGCAAAGTATAGAACTTCTCAAAAGAATTGACATACAGTTGACATAATGGGAGAAAGTCTTTGTCAGATACATTTCAAACAAAGGATTAACATCCAAAATGCATAATAAACTGAAAGAAATTGAACACCAAAACCCCAAATTACCATTCAATAAATGGTTATGTAAAATGAATAGAAAATACATAAAGAATAAATATAAATGATCACTAAATACTTTTAAAAATATTAGTCATCTTTAAGACAAGACTGCTGCATCTAGGAAATCACTACAGTGAGACTTGTTCTTACCAGACCTGCATAATAATTGACACACCAACATGCCCTCATAGACTAACTAGGAATTCAAGAAAGATAAGAACATACAGTGGAAAGATAACCCTGTCAGTGGGGTGGCCTGAAGAGAGGTAACTTAGTATGACACATTGGCCTGAAGCCCTAAAAAAGTAAACAAGCCAGAGGGAACCCTGGGGTTCATAGGGGATGGTAGGGAGTGGGATGGAGGGAAACAAGGATAAATACTAAATGTGCTTGTAAAAGTGGAAAAATAAAATAAAAAATGTAAAAAAATATATAAGTCATCAAAGAAAAGCAAATTAAAATTACCTTGAGAGTGTGATTTACCCCAAGCAAAATGACTGTCATCCAAAAAGCAAAAGACAGTAAGTGATGATGAGAGTATGGAGAAGAAGATACTCTTTGGGAGTGCAGACTTGTGCAGTCCATGTAAAAAGCAATGTGGAGATTTCTTGAAAACAAAAACAGGTTTAAGACATGATGTGACTTAGCTATGCCTTCTTGGGGCTTATGCCCAAAGACCTCTGTATCCTACCACAGCATATTTACAGAGCCATGTTTATTTCAGTTCTTTTCACAATAGCAGGAAAGAGAAATAAGCTTAAGTATCCACCAACACATGAATGGCTGAGTTAAAATGTAGTATGTGCACACAATGGAATTATATTCAGCTGTAAGGAAAGTAAAATTAGACAATTTTCAGGAAGATGGCCATAAATGGAAAATATACCCCAGTCTCAGAATGACAAATATAGCATGTTCTCTCTCATATGTATACCTTAGTGAAGGTTAAATGTATGCATTTAAATTGGGAAAGAAGGGTAAAATGGTAGGAAAGGAGAGGATGGAGTGAAAACATCATTACATTTTTAAAAAATGAAATGTACTAACATAGGAAGAGAATATTATATTTAATCATATTACTTTTGCTTGATAACTTTTAAAATTTATCTAAAATGCAAGCACATGTAGAGCTGAGAATGGTGGCATATACTTATATTCTAGAACTAGAGAACTGGGGCAAAATGATTGCTATGAATTGGAGACCAACCTATATATTAGTTTACATAGTATTATATAACTATATATATAGTTTATTAGTATTATATAATAAGACTATCTCAGAAAAAAATGTAAGCAAAATCTTTTGAATACAAATAGATTCTATTATGTTGTATGTACTTTATAATATTTGGTCATTCAAATATTTTTATTAGCACATCTATTATCTATCTATATATCTATCATCTGTCTGTCTTTCTGTCTGTGTCTATCTATGTGCTATCATCTATCTCTCTACTTATTATCTATCTCACTGACTCATTTTTCATATGTTTCCTCCAAGAAGATGATTTAATCAGGTCCCCCTTATAGAAATACATAAGTGTTTTGTTTATTAATATTTTATTAAGGCTTTTACTTAATTAACTTGAAGTGAGCTCTAGTAACAAGAAGCATCTGTAGGAAATAATGAGTGAACTTATGAGAAATGATATTTTCTTACCAGTTTAACTATAGCATCATAAATATTATGTTTAAAAGTTTACAAAAAGGTATGATATTTGGGACTCAAAAATGTAATATGACTGCATTTGACTCACTTGGGTATCAGAGTTATGATCAATCCTGTTTTTTCTTGCTTTTCATGGATAATCATTAACAATTATATTTTTCATGTCAAAATTAGCTATTAATGCTCTTTCATCACAACAGTGACATCTCTACCTGTTTTTCTGTGAAAATGTGCTGGTTTTTAGGCCTGAAACTATTGAGTAAAAGTAGTTAACTTCTACAACTTTTCTGTTGTAATGAATACTTAGATTAGATCCTTCTTGACAGCAGCTTTCCTGCATCTTCTTTAAGAATAAAAATAGGGACTGAAGAGGTGGTTCAGGGGTTAAGGCTCTGCCTTGCAGGTGGAAGGTCCTGAGTTCAGATCCTAGGCCCCATGTATAGAAGCCCAGCGGAAGCAGGGGACGGCCTGCGTTTCGGGTCCTGGTAGGGCGGAACCTGTGAATCTCTGGGCAGAGTAAACGAAGAGGAGGAGGTGGAGGCGGTCCATGGTAGTTCCCGAATTCGCCTGTGGTTCTACACACACACACACACACACACACACACACACACACACACGCACACATATACATACACACATGCACAATTGAATAAAAAATATATACACTAACTTTACTGGTAGCTGTCCCAAAAGGTAGAATAATTATACAATATTTCTATTATTCTGAGAAACTGAAATTTATTTTGAGACTATTAGTCGACATGGTAATATTTTTGATGACACCGATGGCCTATTTATACTTTGTATTTAGTAGTTTAGGCTTTGGATCTTCTTTACAAACAGTGACTAGAAGAAGTTGTCAAATGTTTCGAGTTGTGAGAAATACAAACAATTAAAAAATAAAAGAAGGTGGTCCACTATTTATGATGCATATTTATGCTAAATCTGAAGAGGTTCCTGGATTTCTAATTTCTATATAATAATAGATACGAATTTTACAGTTATGTTTTACCACTGAAGCCTGAAAACTAAAATGAGGAATAATAAACTCATATCTAGATTGAAACTGAATGAAATTTTTTTTCTTTTCTGGACTTTTAATTAGTCATCATTTGTAAACTGCTTCATTTCAACAAATTTGCTTAAAAATATGAAACGGAAACATCCCTTGTGTTTTGAATTGAAGACTTATGAAAATATTTCTAAGTTATTTAGTTTTTATTAAAGGAGGATTTCAAATATGATGTTTTCATTGACCTAAATTTATTGTTATATTACTTATGAAAGAAACCAGAACTTAAAAAAGTTTTGCATTAAATCAAGATTGAGACATTAACAAATCAGTTCACATCTGTCAATAAGGATCACTTTGCCTTTCTTGCAGATGTTTCTTGTGCTGATCAAAGATTTAAGATTGTGCTAATGGGTGGCTATTTTATAGGTATAAAATATCTTTCTATGTCACTTAATTAACTTAGTGAACACATTAATACCTATTCAATATCTCTTTGCTTTTGCTTCATGTTTCATTGCTGTTTTACACTAGTTCTTTGCTGATAATTTTTTGTGACTACAATTCAGTAATTTAATCATTTTAATACTGTGCTAAAATAATTTATTAGAGACATATATCTTGGAGAAGAATCTGCTGCACTGCTCTTTTGTCCTGTTTTTATTTCTGTGTTTCTTTGATGCCATGTATTGGAGCTGGCTATCTGAGAGCCAGATACAAAATGAGAATGACATGTTGAACACATGGGTATCAAGGATGTGGTTTCCTTAGCAACAGGAAGCATATAAAAGCCCCGAGAACATCCATTCCTACTCTAGGGACATTTCGGAGTTTCAGATACTGTAAATACTTGTGAATATGACGTCTATAAGATGAAGTACAAATATTAAAGTATTATAATGTAAAAGTGTTTCAAGTTTTTCCCTGTAGGGCCAAGTTTGAAATTCATATTTTTCCCTTCCTGAGAATGGGCTAGTGTGCATAATAAAAATTCTAGAACTTGTACTCTGGAAATAGGAGGTATTTTGAGTCTCATGGTTTTATGTACACCCATGGAATTTGTAATTCTCATTAAGAGGCTTGGGAAGTATTATTGGTGTAATATGAAATTTTATTTTATTAATTGTGATAAAATCCATTAAGGTTAAGAACTCATATACAACTTAAACAGTAAGGGTTGTCAACAGATATTAGAAGTTTTCTACAATATTCACAAAAATTTACTGGAAATACAAGCTTCTTGTTTTGAGCAGATAAACAGTGAGAATTTAGCTCATCACTGTGAAGACAACACACATGAAATTTGCCTTATAACCTACTCCTTAAATAGAAAGTGCTAAATTCATTAATACTGACAAAAATGTAATACTGGTGATTTTAAAAGTTAAAAACCAAAACTATCTTGAATCTATATATCTACAAAATTGATTTATTATATTGTTTTTCTTTATACTTGCTGTTTATGTTTCTCCTAAGATGGGAAGCTTCATATAGTATTTTACTGCAAGAAAAAGAATCCCAGTCAATACTCCTCTTTGCTTTTTTCTAGAAGTCTATCTTGTACCCAAAGTGGTCTGTACCTACAGATATAATCAAACCTACCCTATGTGCAAGTAAATTAATCATTCTTTTGTGAAAGTACCCAAACACTAAATTTTTCAAAGAGAATACAATATTTGATTTCTCTAATTTTACTCACAGATGTCAACACCATCACTGCAAATAAAACCCGGTAATAAATTTACTGTAAACTGCTCCCAAATTGAAAGACAACATCTAATATTTCATTCAGAGTCTAATAGACATAGACACCATCTATACATCTAAACTTTTGGAATTTGAACCTATGGAAGTTAAATCATCTCAGACCTATTATCCCAACTCACCTCAGAAATCCCTTTGCTGAATTATGATTTACTGCTGTGTTGTGCTTATAGGATTTATGAAAGATCAATACAAAACTTACCTACATGAAATGTATTCTCTATGTCTTTATCAAACCTAGCTTGAAAATTCTAGCTACTTTGACACAACATATTATAACAATTTTTTCTTAATCTATACCCCTATTTGTATACTCCTATAATAATAAAATTTTGCAGCATAGGTCGATATGTCTTTGTTTTCATTTCATCACTCAGAAATCTTCAATTGATTGCTGAGAGACTAATAATGGATGTTTCTTAAGTGTTCACTGTACACCAGGCCAAATTCCAAACATCTTGTGCATGTGACCCATAAAATCATTATAAGAACTCTGGGAAGCTGAATTTCTTTTTTCTCAAATTAAAGAGGAAGAGACTGAGACAAAAAAGAGATGTCTTCATGAAAAGTAAAGCCAGGACTCAAGGTACAACAGTGTTTCTAAGAACTGTATTCTAAAAGCCTAAACATCTGCCTTGCTTGGGAAATCAACCTGTGTCTCTTTTTGTCTAATTCTGAGAGGCAAAACAATGATCAAAATATTTATGTGGTTTAATAACTCAATTCATCTAAACTTTGCTTCTAAGTAGCAACGGCATCATATGGGCACTTCAAATCTTGTACATCATAAACTTAGTGGTGAAATTCTACAACACATGTGGCAAGTCCTTTCCATCAATTCTGATGCACAATAAAGTTTAACAGCCATTGGTATAGAAGAAAGATGGAAGTTTCAGTATAGATGTTTGAAGTGAAATTCATAAACGCTACTTTGGAATGATGTGACATTCATGTATTAACTTTTCTGAACTTCATTCTGCGTAAGTGAAAGAATTATAAATATACTGAGACTTTAATGAAGATTTGTGGTTGCCCGCTAATCCATTTTGTCATGTAATTGTAAAGGGAAATTACTCAAATGATATGACATTGAAGAATCAAAAATATTAAAATTGACATATATTTATACACTGTACAGCATTTTTTATATTTTCATATTTTTCAAGCCCCAGCCCCTTTTCTTCCAATTCCAACTCTGCGTGAATATATGATATTTGCAGTACACTGAGATATGTTTCAGCCTTGTCAGGTTAAGGTATCATTATAGTCATGGACACAATGAAAGTTACAAGCAAACATGACCAATAAATGTCCTCTAAATACTACATTTAATCCATTTAATTTAATTGAAGATAACTATATGCAAAATTTTCATTTTGGGAGCAACTGTTACTAGTACAGGATGATTTTAGGGAGCTTTAAAATTCTAATTCCTTGTATTCATTGATAGTGGCTAATCAAGTGTGAGTAGAGGGATTAGAGAAAGTTATTCCTCTTGCTAGTGGTTCAACTTAAAATACATTGGTAGTAGTAAAACATTATGATCATCCAGTGTCAGCTGTTACACAGAAAGAAGGAAATTGGTTGATGTCTGTTCAATTCTCAAGATGTTAGTCTGTATTTTGGAACATCACCATCACTGTAATCGCAAATTGGCACTTGAGGTTGCATTCTCAGCCTGGAGGACAAGAAATCAAAAGGAAAGACTTTCTTTCTGTTTTACCTCAAGGAGCTTCCCAAGACATGATCAGGACAGGGCACAACACTGAGGCTTGTCACAGCCAGACCATTAGGCCAACTCTGGCTCCTCACAAGGATTATTTGGAGTAGATAACATTCATATTATTGACACATTTT